>JAFBJS010054597.1:403189-417662 GCA_016785265.1 Paraplagusia blochii | reverse complement strand
CATATACATACACATACATACACATATACATACACATACATACATACACATACATATACATATACATACATACACATATACATACACACATACATATATACATGTATACACATACATATATACATGTATACACATACATATATACATGTATACACATACATATATACATGTATACACATACATATATACATGTATACACATACATATATACATGTATACACATACATATATACATGTATATACATACATACACATATATACACACACACACACACACATATACAGTATATGGATATACATATATAAATATATATAGTTTATACATATACACACGCTTATTGTTTTTTTAAACAGCTGGCGAGAGACGTTAACTGTTCCAAGAACATTTCAAACCGGTTCAGGAACATGAAGCGTCAATAGTTGCACCTGAATGGATGGTACCAGGTACATTGTGCAGGATTTCTTCCCGCACTTGAGTGAACCACTAGTCTGCAGGGAATTTATCCTTATGTTTCTGTGGAGCGGATATTTGTAGGATTTGAAGGATGTTACATTTTTAATAGATATTCAAGGTTTTTGGAAGACTGTTAAAAATTGAAAATACATCAGAGAATGTCTTAAAAAACAACCGTGTGAATTTAATACATTTTTATTAGATGTAAGATTTAATGGCACACAAAGATCTACAGAAAAAAAGGCACGAAATACCATACATTCACTACCAAATCCCCTGATATTGGAAAGCTGATCAGACTCTATAGATTTTTATAAATAAGAAACAGGACTGAAACAACCTCCTGAAATGCACTGGGCTCATTCATTCAGACAAGTTCTCTCTTGAACCAGATAACCGTCATCATCAGGACAGAGATTTAGACATGAACAAACATATGGACAAAATGCATCAAATCACCCTTTAAAAGAAATGTAATGGACTGGAATGTTTTCAGACCGACTGAAATGATAGAAAGGAGTCAATGGTTTACAAACACGATTAAACATTACAACAAACACATCGGAAACATTAAAGTCAACCGATCGCCTGAGAAGAGTGATGTGACAGAAAACTTGCCTCAGCCAAAAAAAAAAAAAAATCTATAGAGTACAGTTACTGATGACCAGATTAGATGACATTAGAAAAAAAAACAGTAATTATAAGAGGGAAATAAAGTATAGATAATATGCTGAATGTTTAAATCTATAAAAATTGATTTACAGTTAGGTTTATAACATTAATGTAGAACATTATAGGCCAGATGTAAGAAGCCAAGTGTCAATGATAAGGAGATGGTGGGCACTGTGACCAGAGTAGAACCTCCAACTCAAGGACATAAACACAAATGAAACATTCTGACCGACATTAAGTTCTTAAAAATTAGACAGTGAGATTTGACTGAGCCTGGTTAACAGATATTGAACAAATTTGTTTAATGAGCTGAGATATACTTTCAATACTGTGATTAATTGTAAAAAAAAAAAAAAGGTAATTAACAGTTCATTTGAGCTATACACCAACTTGAAATCAATTATAGTAGCTTATAAAACATGTACGTTTTATTCACCTAAGAATTATACATTGAATTTGAAGCCCTTTTATAGTCCGTGTTCCTTATTCAAAATATGGGTCACAACACAAAAGTGGGCACAACTATATTTTGGGCCAGTTGAGATGAGATCAGATTTCACAATCCATCTCTGCTCTGATTGGCCACAAAATATTAAAGCAACATTTTCTGTGGTTTAACAGATGTTTCTATCATCAAAATTAAATAGAAGGGGTAAACTGAGAAGAAACTAATTTTGGTCCAACAGTATAGCGTTATAGAATTGCACAAGAAAAAGTGACCGTACTCAGGACATTAACTTAACAGGTCAGTGACACGACACCATTCAAGACCGCTCCTGTGTGTGTTCTTTACCATAAACAGTATACTAGATGGTATCTAAGAAACAAATGTAGTTGAAAAAACTAATTCTGGGGTTCCCCCCTTGTGTAAACAGAAGGGCTGCCTCCAGTTTCAGCCATGCTTGATTTTGCCACTCCTCATATGGCCTAGCTAAAAGTAGTAACTGTTATCAATTAGTCCTCAGAGAGGGTGGCTGTCAGAACTAAGCGAGGTAGCTAGAGCGAGAGGTGCGAGAGGTGTTGATAGGACCAGGGTCAGAGAGGCCGAGACGTAAGGCTAGCTGTTTATGGTGCTGCTGAGGGGTAGTCACTGATGAAGGCAGTTTATGCATATGTAAACAACGAGAATGAAACACGGGAGGTCTCTCTCTAGACCTCAAAGCAGATGAGGTCTACACAGAGTTTTGGCATGGGCTGGTCGAGTTGGGACAAAGCGGTGAGGGGGTTTAGCACCATATGTGGCCGTTCTGTGATGTAAGGGAGCGCGGTTCAACACAAAACGTCTTCCGAATGCGGAGTGTTTGTGGAAAAAGGAGGAAAGGCGCTGTAAACACTTCAAACTTTGACATCTTTTTAGCTGAACGAGCCTGTGCGGATCTGTCCGGCTCTGGATTTAAGAGCTCAGTCATCGCAAAGGCATTCACACCTGTGAGTGTGGGGGAAATATCTCAGGTTTATCCATAACGGTGGCGCGCAACGCTTGCATGTCTGAGTTTCTGCTAAATCTGTGTGAGCAAATACCTGTAGGGACATGATTGTCAGTGCTATTAAGATGCAGTGCTTTGGCTACAGAAGAGGTTGATGAAGGGGGATTTGCAAAGGGCCAGGGTTCCAACGGTGTTAGTAATCTTTTAATGGAGGCAGTGGCAGGAAAGTACATGAGTAAGACATGCAGGAGGTCCCATGCCAGAGAATGCAAAACACCTTAACCACAGCGTGCAGAGTGAAATAAAAAAAAAAAAAAAGTTGAGAAGAGGCAAGCAGGGCTTTGTCTTACCAGAAAAGCTTTGGAGGGTTACAGATGCATAAAAGATATGTAAATTAACCATAAACATTAATAGCAAAATTACAGAAAAAAAAAATTGGTCCTACGCCTGGCAATGAGGAATATAAACCAATTAATTAGCTTTAAAACATTATACTAGTATCTCATGGACAGTCCTCTCCAAATCAGCAGGTTCTGTCAGTGACATAATGCTCATATACCTGGTGTTTCCCCCGCAGAGGAGATCAGAAATTAACAAAGTCTTATCGACGGGGGATCCTGTTGGTTTCTATGAATCAGTTCCTCAGTACGGAGAGGGTCTATGATTGGGTCTCAAGGCAAGAATCTGTTCTCATAATCGCAGGTAAGGATTCCATTTCCTCCTCCACAGCCTGAATCAGTCAAGATAAAAACAATGGCACCGAAGAACCACGTGGCCGTCTTTCATGGGGGCGTCAGCTCTTTTCTCTTGTAATTCAGTCATCCCTAGCGCTGGTCCCACGAACTGCACCTTTTCGGCGAAGCTGCAGAGATGGAAAAAAAGGACATCAGCATCATTTCTTTTAACATTTAGTCATTTTTGAAACCAAGTTGAAGGAGTTTTATTTGATTATCTGGAGTACCTCTGTGTGTGTGTGTGTGTGTGTATTTATGTATGTATCAATTGTGACTTTCACTTGCTTTAACATGACCTAATGGGACTGGACAACAACTACTTGAGCCAAACACTAACCAAGATATTACTGCAAACTTAACAAGACCTTTGTATCTGTCAACAGGTTTTCTGCCTTAGTCCTCATGGGCCAACAGCTCCAGAGGTCTCGGGTTTGAAGGGTACTACAGATCACTGAATATTGTCTATTGATACGCCATAATAAGATAATAAAAATAAGAATACTGACATTTAGCCAGTTTTTAAGACTGGGCAGACAATGAAATTCCATTTGTAATTTGTACACTGTTCAGTCTAATTACATTTGCCATTTATAAGATGCATTTATCTAAATCAGGGGTCTCAAACTCAAATAAGTTGAGGTCCACCACCCACACTATCATTTCACAAAGCTGTCACAGGGCCGTGTCAGCTTTGAGTGTTCAATACAAAAAAAGAATAAAAATTCCCAAAGATTCTAAGTAACAACACTGAACCAGGAGACTGTGGATCAGTGTTTTAAGAACTTTGATTTACCATAAAATGTGGAGAGAAAAAAAAAAGCTATAAAATATTATTATAAATTTAACTTTCACAACAAGGTGGGGGCTGCATATCGTTCCATGGGCCACAACTGGCCCAGGGGCCGCGAGTTTGAGACCCCTGATCTAAAGGGATGTAGAGAGGTGGATCATTGGCTTACCATTAATGCAAAATTGTAAATCATATTTTCAATTTTGACTGTAGTGCCCTGTAAATATGTAACTAGCATTTAAATTAATTATCTGTGTGTAAATTTGAACTTAAACACTGTTATTAGAATAAATGTAACTTAAGACACAGGTGCCAGTCTAACTCCTTTTAAATCAGATGTATATAAATCAAATAATGTTCAAATTATACTTTTAAAACATTTGCTTTGCAACGTGCTGCTCAGATGCTGTGGCTTGGTGACCTCTGTGATTGGCCAAACACCGTAATGGATCAGTATAAACTCACGCTGGCTCTACACAATGGAACAAAGAGATCTGATGAAATGGCACACAAGGATCCATCCTCTAGCTTTCCCCAGCATTCACCCAATTTATCTGTCCTTTCTTACTCAATCACAGCACAGACCCCGTTTCTCAGCCCTGCAGAATTCCATTTGTATGTTAATGAGGGGGAGGTAAAAAAGAGGGAACCATTTTAAAACTAAACCCTTTCCTAGGAGATCCCCATCCTAGGAAGTTAAACTGCTTCTCTAGACGAGTGTGACCGCAATTACTCTCATTCATATCTTGACACGTGCCATGATGACTGCTCATCTCCATCAGGAGCCGTCTGCGGCTCAAAAAGGTGTGACCAAAAACAACTCTTCACATATCTAGATGTTTTACACCCCAATCTGTCCGCCAAGGTAACCATACCATGCACCTCTTCTTATATGCTTCTACCTTTTCCTAAAAATTGACTGTTTTGTAATCTCGAAATTGATGTGTATTCAAATCTTTAACAAAAAGCAACAAACAATCAAAGACTTTTGTCACTGACAGTCCACAATCCCAGTGTCTAAATGCAGTCTTTGGCCTCCTACACTTCCATCCAGTCCAAGCGTTGACCCTGCTCACCCTGCAGCACAGCGGTTCAGGCCTCGACGGCCTCCTCACCGCAGTCGTTTTTGATGGCAACCGCCTGTTTACTTACTCCAAAGGAAAATGGAAAACACATGGTGAATTGGGTGAGATTGGGGTGGAAGGGGAGAGCGCGGCAGAGGGGGCCGCGCAGTTAAATAGAAAATGCTGTATGTTGGTTGTGAGCCAGGAATGTTTGAGCATGGTTCACTTTAGCCGGTCCAGTCTGGATTACTCCGCTTCTTTCTCTCCTTGTATGGCCAAGAGCTTCCAGATTGATGTGGAGAACGAGTTTCAAAGGGAACCGTCGTGAGCGCTGAGAGAATACAGTCAATGTGAGAGTCTGTAATTTAATCAAGAGCTCTGTTCTCTAAGCGTTTCATATTCGTCTGTGGAGAGAGCGTGGACTGCAGGTACTAATCTCCAGCAGGTCCCTGCTGGGTTTCCTTAAACAACTGCTTGGCCCCTTCCTAAAAAATAGCCTGTAAGATTCTGAGAAAGTTTGTCCAGATGTCTGTGTGTATTCGGTGGGAGTACTTACACACACACACACACACATTTCTACAGAACATTTTCACTGGGTCAGCAAAAGCCGATGATCTCGCATTTACGTCATACTTCCCTGTGATGTGGTGCTATTGATTAACCAATTCAGGGCAAGCTATGGAGTTGCATGTGAGCGCTTATACACACACACGTGCATAAACAGACAGATTCAAAACACTTTTACAACACCGACGAGTGCAGAGTGAAAGCAGTACAACACTGCGGCGAAGGAGAAACCCCAAAGTGAACAAAGAAAAGCCTCTAGAGCCATCTTTCCACAGAGTAGTTCCAGAGCAGTTTTGTTTGATTCAGTCTGAAACCATAAACCTCTATCTGGCTCATGTTTCTATTACAGGGTGTGTAGCCAGATAGTTCTGTCAGCTGCGAAAATAGCGTGAAAGAATACCAGTGCAACAGTTCAGCAGCAGAGCTTCAAGACAGTACATCAGGCATGGGCAAACGCTTTGACTCGTGGGCCACTGTTGGTCCCTAAAATTGGACATGAGGCCGATTTAGGAGCAGGTAGATGCCGAGTTCATGTGAACTCACATGTATGGCATGCAAAAGTCAGGCATAAATAATAAAAAAAAAATGCCTTTGTATTCCTTATGCCATCTGTAGGTAAAACGCAGGAAAAAAAAAAATTGTCACAGCACAATCTTATTATAATTTGGAGATGTTTGGCGGGATGTTACCAGGCTGAATGGGCCATATCTGGCCCCCGCACCATAGTTTGCCCATGCCAGCAGTACATGATTGATGCCACCCTCAGACAACAGCAGCTGTTTGTTTTAAATCCTTTGCAAAGTCTAAAGAAAACACATCTGACACCACGTGAATATCAGGCTTTAAAAAAAATCTTGAGTGGTGGTGGTTGGTGATGCAGTGAAAAGCATAAATCAGATTCTACCTGTACTGGCTACTTGTCTGCAGCCTTTGTACCTCGTACAGAGCCATTCTTACGCATCTGGTCAAAAATTTAATAGAGCAATAATACATGAGTAGACTTTTTGCAACCTTGGCAAAAAAGCAAGAAGCATAAGCATGACGTTAAACTCCACATGGCTTGAAGGAATATTCTAAACTGGAAAACATCCACCCAGTGAGTTCTACTTACTTCAAAAATATAAACATGTTTACGTGGCTCGTTTGTGTCATTTTCATAATTACCTCATCCAACTCCTTTTGAGTCTCTGCCTCCATTCGCCTGATGTCGTCCATATTTAGGTCGACCCACTTGTCAATCCAGCAGAATAGTTGGCGGTGAAAGTTATTAAAAATCCTCTTCTCTTGCTGAGGGTGGCAGAAGTTAGACCAGTTATATGAACGTACATGAATTAAAAGTGCCATAAATTAAATTTTCATTAATAAAGGTTTAAGCCAGGGGTCTCAAACTTGCAGGGCGTGGGCCATTTGCAGCCCGTGGAACGATATTTTGTGGCCCTCACCACAGTATCCTTCTGGTTCAGTGTTGTATTACACAGAATCTATGGGAAACACTTTATAATTTTTTTTTTCTTTTGTATTGAACACTGAAAGATGAGGCGACCCTTTGGTGAGTGATAGTGTGGGTGGCCCTCAACTTATGAGTTTGAGACCCCTGGTTTAAGCTAAGACCGCACACTTACCTCGTGGATTAAATTCTCCACCCTGTTCTGCAGACCCCACCACTTGAACTTGACTGTTACAAGTTTGTAGGCACACATCCTTGGGCAGTCTGTCTTAACCAGCTCTTTCTGCAAGAACAACAAATGGCCATGAGAACACTAATAATCAACCCTTTTGACAATGATGCAGCCATATCAAAAATGTATAAAAAAGAAAATATTACAACCAGCGTCAAACAGGATTCCTGTTCACACATAGAGAAGAGGATATAATGATGAACAGGAAAAAAAATAGGTCAAGTTTTCTGATGGCGATCTATATTCAACAACGCAGCCAATGAGGGGACAGACAGCTGGGTAAGGAGAGCTAGGGCGCTGAGGAGAACAGGAGGAATGTGTTGAGTATGTCATCAAGTGACCAGCAAAGTTGGCGGTGGGAAAAACAAGTCCACGTTCCAGACCATGGATCCTGTTCCTACAGAGGCATGATGTTGATGAAAACACAGGTATGGGAAGAAGTTACTCTAGAACATTGAGCAGCAACAGCAGTACCCAGAAAAAGGTTGTGATATTTCTTTGACAGTGATGGTAGAACAGTTTGGAGAAGGTCAAGATGAACTCCACCATGTCTTTGTAGATTTTGAGGAAACATATGATAGGCCTCCTATAGCCCCACCCTTAGTTACTAAGGAGGAACTGTTATGATGTACGAAGTAGTGATAGATTACAAGGAAATTGTATCAATTAAAATATGTACTCGAGTGGAGTTGCTGAAGTTTTTATGAATATTAAGATATGCTCAACAAGAATAATAGTGCCATAATCTACAAGACAGATTTTGAAATTTTTTTTGCACTGCTTCAACTTTGCCTCCCTCTCAGGAAGAGGCAGTGGGGAAGCACAGCAAAGTGGATAAACTCCAGATAAAGAACCAATTTCTCTGCTTACGCTCCGAAAGCGACACCCCTCCCAACAGGCATGCCTTTGAAGCCAGGGAGAGTGCATGAAACAGAGCTTAAGAATGATAAGGGGCTTCTTGCTGCAAAGCTCGGCGCATTATTAGTGCAGAGGACCTGCACACCGCGAAATGTTCACACGAACACATCCTTTTCCCTGGGAGATCACCTGTTTAATTAATCACTTAATTCCTGCTCTGCATTCTGAGAGAAAATGTCACAGCCCTGCCTCAATCACCTCTCCTCCTACTGTCGTTTGATTCCATGATCACGCCGGAGCGTGGGTGCAATGGAGAAGGAGGTGCGGGGAGGTGAGAAACATTTCTAAATTTGCGGTGGGTTTAGAAAAGTTGTCATCGCTAAAGGAGGAACTTCACATGAAACAGATTCCACATCAAAACATTCGACGGTGACATTTATTCTCTCCCCTTTTTCGTGCCCCGTGCTCAAAGGAGCAGAAGTTTTCAGAAATACAAAGGGTGGTGATATAGGAGCATGTGTGCACGCCGAGATAGAACAGAGTTCCACTGCTCTGAGGAGCTGACAGATTGTGCCTCTGTTGTCACATAACTATTTGCCTCCCCTTCCTTCGCCATCTTTGAAAAGTAAAATATTTTTCTTCCATGTCCACAGCGGACGGGAAAATGATCTAATTAATAACTAAATGGAGGAAAGGAATGTGTTTCCTTATTCATACTATATTTAAAAAAAAAAAGTTTTTGTGGACTTTGTTCTTTGCAACCCCTTGATGTACAGGTTTAGAGGGTTTCCATGGTAAACACTGAGGACTTCACTGCAGAAAAGAAATTCTTAGTGCTCAAAAAACAAAAACAGAAGTTTAGTGGGGCTACATCAGGGTTTGAGAAGATACCATTAAAACATTCTCATGAGAGTTTATGAGTTGGATCAACACTTTGGCATTTAGTTAACGGGTCCAAAATTCACCCTTGTCTCTTCAATTTCATCAACCATTTTCATCAACAGTTACACAAGGCAAAGTTTGTACATAGAGAATCAGGACAAAAATGGATGAAATTATTTTATTTATGTATTTGTTTTAACCATTGTTTTATGGAATTCCCTTTTTAACTGTAATATGTATTTAAATATTATACTTTAACTGTAACTGAATAATGTATGAAATGTCTATGAAGGAGTGCGGATGGGTGTTTCAGAGCACCACAGCATCTACAGGACTATTTAAAATTTAACATTATAATTTTGGAGAAGCCCGACTCACCAACGGATGTCTCAACATAGTGTACAGTAAAGCTTGGGTTGAACGCTTTGCTAAATATTTTAACTTAACCCTGGTTGGATCAAATTACCAAAATAGATAAAAAAAATGAAAGGAAAATTTGCAAATATCACTTTGCATATCATAGCTTGAGTACATCGTAGGAAATAACTTGTCAGTTAGGTTTCTCAATGCATACTATATAAAAATATAGTTGTTACTAAATAGTCCATAACTGTATTCACAAAGATCACAGTGTGATCTTTTCAGAAGACTTTAGGGCAATAACTTTTTTTAGCATTGGAGAAGCAATGTTCAGTTGTCATCTATGGCCCTCTTGTGGCCATAGATGACAACAGTAGATTACTTTTACCCTAAGCCTATATTGCAGCCTCAAAGAATGCTGGATGAGGTGTCAGATGGTATTTTAAGCTCAATATGTTCTGTGACAAAACTCTTATATGCAGACAGTGCAAATAATGTAAAATATATGTCTATTAAAATGAAAAGTAAAAGTGCTATAGTTTATAAAATTTTTCAGGCACATTAGAAGTTATTCACATGAGATGGGCGGAAAAATTACCATTGAAACCATAACCTATAATATCTGAAGAAAACTGTCTAGTCCTGTCTCTGACGCTCCAGGTTGCACTTACACTGAAAAACTTAAATCTTTAAAAAGTCCACTACAGCCAATTAGAGCCGAGAAAGAGGTGATTTGTCTTCATCAAACTTCAGCCTCCACAGTAGTAATGACATCCCTCTAACCTTCTGCCAACTAGGCTCACTGATCCACTGATTATTACAGGGGAGGCTGCTAGTGTTCATGTGAAAACAAGCTAGAAATTAGTCTATTGGAAATGTGAGCGATTCTCTACTCCGATATCCAATTTCTCTCTGTTTAACAAACATAAAAAGAACACATTTTTCAATGTTTCCATACACAAAAATATTAAGATTAGGGTTACAACCCCCCAACATTAACAACTTTGCATTTATTTATTCCATTTAATGCAGGCATTTCTGCTACAATTACTTCATTAGGTTTTTGTAGGGAAATCCGAGGCTTTTCAGACAACTGGATGCAGGTGTGCTAGTACTGCTAGAGGCAAAGTCAGTAGCTCTTAATAGCAACTTGTGGGTGAAAACCAACACTTTATGCACCCACAGTCACACTACAATTGACATCATACATAATGTTGTAATACTTTCAGACTACTATTCCCCATTTATCTAGAAACAATAATCTGTAGACGTTTGTCATTACACACTAACTTCCCAGCACTAGGGAGATCTGAGTCTGACCAAATGACTAACGTATGAAGAGCATGTTCAAGGTCAGACTAGATTTGGTTATTCTTATTAAAGCTTTAAAAAAAAAAAACTCCCAAGAAAGGCTCCTGAATTAGTTGTATTTTTGAAGAACACCAAGCTATGACATCTGCTGTATATTAGGATCATGTACTGATAACGAAAAAATGAAAAAAGTACAGGAAAATGAAGACCAAAGCAGAAGATGCCAAGCAACATCTGTTTAATTGGGATAAATGTAAAGCCATTACCTTCCAGGAAGGGCCCAGAGGTCCTCTGCCCGTCTTAACAGACTTGAATATGGCTGGATCTTCATCTGGCTTGTAGTCCTAGAATCAGGATAATATATGATGAGAACAAGAGTCAAATATGTGCTTACATTGCCACGATGTGGTATTTGGCCACTAGATCCACAAATTGTTATTGTCTTGTCATAAAAGGCACCGGAAAAAGCAAGCAGAAAGAAAGGGTTGAGACTCAGAGCACTTTGGCATCGAAACTTTTTAAACTCCAGATATAGATCCCTAGTGTTTGGATATCACTGAATTAGTTAATATTAACACCTAAACTAGCTATTTATTAACTATCGGACCAGATGTTTTACGTTTATAATTGGACTAAGTCTGTTAAAAAAAAAACAAGGATTTAATTAATTAATTAATTGCAGTGTGTGTCTATAGCAGGGGTCTCAAACTTGGGATGATACTTTGTGGCCCCCACCTTAATATGAAAGATTAATATTAGTGCAGCCCACACAATCTATACAGGGGTTTCACTGCAAGTCAACTCCACCAATGGTCATGTTGGATATGCACAGAACAGTGGACTCTCCTTTGTTGCACTATTCTCTTTCTGCAGTGATGTCGACTTCAGACCATCTCAGTACATGTCTTTTCACAATATTGATGTACTGTGCTGCACCAGAACATTCTGTGCTTCACCAATAAATATTGGTAAGTTTTTATATTTTGAAGTTCCAAACTATTTTTTTGGGAAAATCCTATAGTTTGTCAAAACCCTGGTCCTCAGACTTCCTCGGGTTCATTTCTAGCCTATGCAGCACTTTGGTGAAATGACAGTGGGGACACTGGCCCTCAACTTATTTGAGTTTGAAACCCCTGGTCTACAGTTTCTAACTATATCAATGCAAAGCCTTAGTTAAGCATTTGATTAGTTATTTAAACTTCACACTAACATCATGTGACTCTGAGCTCTTTAAAAAAAACCCTTTCAATTCCCATTTGTAGACGAGCGTTGCAGTCCCAAGGCAAAGACACTGAACATATAGAAAATCTCAATAGTTTGAGTGCATATGCAAGGCACACAACGAGAAGGACAATGTTGACTTTATAAAGCCAGGAGAGAAATGATGATACAAATACAACAGCTTTCAAATGATCAACAGCTCAAGGGCCCTGCAATTCCAAATAAATCATGATGCGCCTGCAGCTAAAAGCTACTTTTCAGGGCTACGGGCCAGAGGAGGGAACACACTTTCACACTCAAACACACGCATGCAAACAAAAACCAATTTTGCTGTTTTAACGCTGAGCTCTCCATCACTATAACAATCAGTGCGCTGCACTAATGAGGCCTGTGAATCGATGTGCCGTGTTAGACAAAAAGGAGACTCCTCCAGAGAAAGTGTGTGTTTCGAGTTGTGCGTATTTGCGGGATTGCAGCATATGAAGTACTGTGAGCCTTAATTACGCTAACAAACTCATCTGTGCCGGCACTGCAGCCCCCCATGCCCTGCAGCCGTGCCTGAGGCTGAGGGCTGATAGGGTCCTTAGACACAACACGGTGCTGCAGAAAGGCAAAAGCGTCTGCTCTGTTAACTAGCACACACACACACGCACGCACGCACACAAAGTCAAGACACCTCGCGAAGACATGCACATACTGACAGTGATAATGGGCAATGTGAAGTAATATAACAGCAATAATATGCAATATGTCTTTCTGTCTACATAGTTAAAATGGATCTACTTTTGAACCATAAATATATATATATAGTTTTAACTTTATGTACAAAGATTTTTGTAAGTACTGTACATTAAATTAACATTTAATCTAAAGCACGGGTCTCAAACTCAAATAAGTTGAGGGCCACCACCCACACTATCATATCACCAAAGGGCCGCATCAGCTTTCAGTGTTCAATACAAAAGAGAAAATATAAAAAAAATAATAATAAAAGAAAGAAATCAGTTTCCTATAGATTTTGTGTAATACAACACTGAACCAGAAGGAGGCTGTGGATCAGGGTTCTGAGAACTTTGTTTATGTATTTGCCATAAAATGTGGAGGACAAATCGATAAAATATTATCACAAATTCAACTTTCAAATCAAGGTGGAGGCTGCAAAAAATTGTTGAAAGGGCCGCAAATGGCCCACGAGTTTGAGACCCCTCATCTTAAGGATTTCACCTGGAGTTATCTAAGTTATTAACGTCTTGCTGCAAACTTTTCTGGGTTGATGTAGAAAACTTTCAAGGTTTTGATTAAACAATTTAAGAGCAAAATGCATTTTTGCAACAATTGTATTATTGTATCAATGTTTCTTCGTATGTCCCTCAACAGCTCCACATAGTGGACTTCTACACATCTTGCATGATACAAGGTTGCATGACAAAAAAACAAAAAAAAAACAAGCATAAGCTCTAAAATGCACATGGTGTCCATTTTGGGTCTTATGGATCTAACAAGAAAACCAAAACTTCATTGTGGTATAACATTATAATTATAACATATAAATGGAGTCATTGACAAAAATGTTCTACTTACAGCATCAGATACTTTACTACGATCTGCAATGTCAATGGGCACGACCTCCACATTCTCCCATGTGGCATTGTCCAGTTTGTGCACCTGAAAAAGCATGAACAATGGATTTAAAAGGCATGTCAGACCAGGACTTTGTGTTAATGCTGAAGAAGAGTTACACACACATTCTCCTGTGTTCCAAGGTCTGGTTTGTGCCACGTCTCGATTTTTACAAAGAAATCATCTTTCATATACTCGTTCTAGAAGAATCAAAAAGAAAACAGATGTGAATGTACAGCAAAAACTAAAATGAACAATATTTTTTCTAATTATTTTTAAATTAAGATTTTGGGAAACTTACTGTCACAACTGGTTCAAAGTTTGACATCAGGAAAAAGAAAAGAGACAAAAACAGAAATGCATTACACTAAGGCTCAAACAAAAATAGTTGTCCACATAAGAAAGGAAAAGAAAAACAACACTCACTGGTTTTGCAGTATGGATAGGCATTCCAGGCTTTCTCATGGAAAACCAGGGAAGAGTCGGGTGCTATTACACTTATAAAGCCTGGCACTTTACTGTGAAATGGACAGACGAGAAGAAAATAAGTAGAAAAGATGAGAAACTCTTACAGAAGACAAAATAAAAAATGCTAGTATAAGAACGCTACAGAAAACGTTAGTTAACACTGCCACCGTGTGGTAGAAACGCCGACATTGCATATTCTTTTCCTGTTAGCTTTTCTCTTTTTCAGGGGCTGCCACAGCGACAACTACCTCCCTCACTGCATCCATCAATCTCCTCTTTGTCTCCTACCTGGTAGCTCCATCTCTAGGATAATTCGTCTACCAATGTATCCACTGTCCCTCCTCTGAACATGTCCAAACCATCTCA
>JAFBJS010054597.1:328233-402322 GCA_016785265.1 Paraplagusia blochii | reverse complement strand
GATGTGTATAAGAGACAGTCTTTAATTCCTCCACCTCCAGCTCTGCCTCCTGTCTTCTACTTATTCGTAGTGTCTCTAATCCATCCATCATTCCTGGTCTCACAACTGTCCTGTAAACCTTCCCTCACTTCCCTTCACTTTAGCTGACCCTCTTCTATCACAAACGCTGACATTACATAGTAGATGTTAAATCAGAACCTACCTTTTTAAGTGGTAGATTTTGTGTGTGTATTGTCCTTTCTCTCCATTTTCTTCATAGGGTTCATTCTTCAGTACTTCAATACCGTCACCTCCACCAGTCTCGTTTTTACTCGCTTCAGCCACAGAAAACAACTGACCCACTTGATACTGCAATGAAAAATACATTACTATAGATGAGACACAGACAGTGACAGAGAAGAGAAAAAGATACTCTGATATACTCACCTCTTCAACACTACAGGGTAAAACCACACGGCTGTAAGACAAAGACATTTTGGTTACACACAAATAATTTCCAAGGTGTTTACTGTTAGTCTCACTTTTTTTTAATATTATTAGTGGAGCACAACAATGACCAATACATTTTGTGGAGTTGGTGATAGACAAAAATAGCATGAGCTCTTACTAAGTTTAAGATGTTCACTACATAAGATTACCTGATTAGATTACCAATTAGCCAATCATACAGACAAACCACTGTACATTTCCCCTTTGAGGGAAAAATAAAGAGCAGTAGTATTGTTGCTGCTACATATTAAAAATAAATAAACAAACCATCACTGTACAGCAGATTTCTAGCTAAATTCTCTTAATGAAGACATTTTGCAACCCTTAGCCCTCGGTACTGCTGACTTTAGCGTGTAGAGCAGGGGTCTTAAACTTGCGGCCCCCACAATGATATGAAAGTTTAATTTATAACAAGATTTTATAGATTTGTTCTCCACATTTTATGGTAAATCCTATAGTTCTCAAAACCCTGATCCACAGTCTCCTTCTGGTTCAGTGTTGTATTACACAGAATCTATGAAAGTACTGGTCAAAAGTTGAGCTACCAGAAATTGTTCTCACATTATCAGTCTGATCAAAGAAGCTTGGGAGGAAAAGCAGCAAAGTCAAAGTTCTACAAAAACAGCAGATCATGCGCAAATAAAAAGAATCGGGATGGACCCTTAGTATTATTATTTCTACCTGAAGTGTAACACAGGCACAATTTCGATACCATGTTAAACATTACTTAACTGATAACCTGTGCCATGTAACACTTTTTTTTCCCACCCATTCTATGTTATGTAATAAGCAACTGTGAGAAAAAAAAAAAAAACGATGAAATGTTAGCTGTGAAACTAAGGGGATGACCACAGACAGTAAATAATTCAGCTATGACGTGTGCGTTTTTCTTCAACACATGATGTTCACAGCATTTCCAAATTTTCTGAAATGTACAGTATTTGAAACCACTATTAAAGATGTACATCTTGGACCATTAACAACTGCGAGTTCTTGAGACTTGTGTTTAGTTTAGGCCCATCATATCATATAAATTGTAATAAAATGATTTTCATATTGGATTTGCTTTATGTCACATTCTAGTGCTGCAAACAACAAAGTTTTAAAAGTGCATGTTTTTTGTTTTTCCAAAGGACAAGAGAAAAACATTAAATAAAGAAGGTGTTATTTTATGAGATGTATAATTGCTAAAAAACTTCACTTTAAAGTTATATTTTTTTCTACGTGTGTTTTGAATCATGTACAAAATTATACACATGAAAAGTTGAATATATCCGACTACATGTTCCAAGTCCTATGATGACAGACACCATATAAACTTAAACCTTTAACTTCAACTAAAGAGCTCAAGCTTTCGATTTGCTTCTTAAATAAAATTATTCTTTAATGACAAGACGAAGCAATAAACGTTACCCTCAGACTTTGATCTATCGTGTGAAAAATAAACATTTGCACACTGTGCATATTTTCCTTCACAGGTCATTGACTGCAATGCTCTGTTTGAAAAATGGGAAATATATACTTTATAACAAAGGTGTCAAACTCAGGGGTCAAATCTGGCCTGCAATGTAATTATATCTGGGCCAAGAGATATAATTAAATGTGTACTAGAATTGGCCCACCAGTATATATCACCCTTATATACTGTCAAAATTTATTATATCAATAAAGCATGCGTTGTAATTTACTACAGACATATTGTTCTGTAGAAAAAGATCTACATCATAAATGGTCTGGAAATCTATGAAAAGAAAGACTAAAAAACAAATACCAATGATATGAGAAGTTTCCCATGTGTTGATATTTTTAAGCTTTGACTATTCCACATTTAATAATTCTATATGACAAAACAAAATGTAAAATCTAGGAAGGGAAAACATGCATGTTTGCGGTTTATTTCTAATTATATTGAGTTTGGCCCGTGATTTCATGCCAGCGTCTTCGAATAATCAAATATCTAATTATACATAAACTAAACACTAAGTGTCATGTACAATTGGCCTCAACGGGTTCAAATACTTAGTATTTTCTCAGGCGACCGAATATAAAAATAGTTATATAGTTAAATTAGCACAGGTGTTAACATCAATAGGTGTTAGCATCCGTTTGTTTTTCGTGACCCATGTGGGAAAGAAAATCATTAAAACTCAGATAAATTAAGGCTGACGTGCGCTACACACTCCACAGATATAAGCTCCTAAACTTTCAACATTTTAAAAAGAATATCGTAGAGTATGAGACGGTAACACAGTGGCGTGTGTCTGTCAAAGCCGGTAGGCCCCACACCGAGACAGTTAGCTCCAGCCCCAACCCACACCCTTAGCCTCGTGTGTCTGAAACTGACGTAAAAGACCAAACTTCTCAACAGGCTGCGACCCTCAATAAACGTTACACATAAATAAGTGACTTGCTGTAATTTACGGACCAAAAAACATGGCTGGAAAAAAAAGATATAAAACCAAAACTCACTATTCTTTGTAAATCACCATGGCGGCGGAGACTACTGCTAACGCTGCTGCTTCCTGCCGCTGACCACCGACCAGTGCTCTGAGCTGACGTCATGACGAGCCTCTTTGAGAAGCGGCGTAGCCCCGCCTGTCTAAGTCGTTATTGGTCAAGAAACGTCGTCAGCCGCTTATAAGGTAAGTTAATAACCAATGAGATTTCTCAATACCGGTTGGTAGGAAGCCTTTTGGTGCTTCAACTTGAACGTGGTTTGTCAGTCGAAGTACACTATACTTTAGGTTAAGTTGGGTAAATTAGAAAGTCAGTCTGTGAAGATTCTCATTCATCCAGGTCATGATATCCAAAAAGGGTTTAGTTGTAAGCAACTGGACTTCTTCTTGGAGTTGAAAGAAAGTTTTATTCCTAATCTGGGGAACTTTGTCAATTTGTGGTTTACGTCAGAAGGAACACTAAGTAGTTCTACTCCTGTAGACCGCTCCCTTCACCACTGGACACAGGTGTGAAGAGTTGTTTTAAGGTTGCCAAGAAAACAAACACACCCGTCTAGAGAGGCCTGCTCTGGTACTGATGAGCAGTTAAACTTCCTAGGATGGGATCTCAAGGCACTGATGACGCAGACCTCCCCCTCTATTCAAGGTTGGTTGTTCTAGATGGGCATAGATGGCTCTCCTCTACTTCTCTCAAACCACCTGTCCTCCTTGTCCAAAATATGCACATCTGAGTCCCTGGAGAATCCTGTCCTGATGTGGTCGCCTCCTGTGCTGTGCCAGGCATGAGTGTTTGTTTTGTCTCCCCAAAGTCAGAAAATGAATGTTTCATAGATAAGGTGTGAGAAAACAAAGTAGACTTAGGGTTCCTGAAATACTCAGCATGAATTAAGAATATGAGTACAGTATCTGTGTATCATATCTATGTAGGTTCACAGTCATTCATTTAATCCATAAATAGTTACCTTGAGGGCAACTGGACATAGTGGGTTTGGTGAAGATTCAGTTCTAACTAAAGATAACTGCGTACCTCTTATCAGTTTTGGGGTAGTAATGTGGGTTAGATAGGATAAAGGTAGTTTTTCTGGACAGAAAACACAGGACACAAGAAAGCAAACATGTTTTGTTTTTATTGAAAGTGTTTACTGATAAATGATCGATGGTTGTCATGAAACTTTCATGTTGACTCTCAAAAACCATGGGATAAAAAGTCAAACTTGGCACGTAACATTGAATAGCAAGAAGACTCATGCTCCAGAGCTGACAGTCAATTCACAAAGAAATCAGGCAAAAAGCCCTTTTTGATTTCAATAAAAAATATCATAAGTTTTTTTCCCCCCACTCTATCTTTCTATTTTTACATGGTACATGTTTGTTGACTTCTCAATAATATAAAAACGCTTAATACTGATTGTGAAATGTCAAATTAATTTACAAAACATAATAATAACAATAAATTTAATATTAATAACAATAACAAACAATAACCATTGCATTTATAACAAAATGAATAGAGGGAAACAGGCTTAGCCGTGAAATCCTTGCCCACATAAACAGCATTTTGGGAAGAAAAATTGTGGCATTTACAGGTACCTGACACACAGTTACACACAAACACAGTATCAGGTCGTTGAGTTCTTCTCATTGCCATTTACAGTGTTGTTACTGGGCACCAAGATAAACACACATCATCACATTCCTGTGCCTTTATGGGATCTCACTCATTGACCCAAACCAAGTTCCTCTCTCTGTCATTTAAGAAAGTCAGGCCAACATTAATTCTCAAAAATGTGCCCTACCCATCTGGGGGACAAGTTAGGAAATCCGTACGTTTCAATGTCCTAGCATTTTGAGGATGGGAAGAACCTCCCTGGTGACAGGAACTTGTATCCATTGCCAGCAGGTAATCGAATTGAACGAGCACTGGGGCTATTACTCGTGGAAATGGTTGGTGACGGAGCCAACTTTCTGGCATTTGAGCAGTTGTGTCCATTGGAAGAGTTCTTACTGCCTTTGTCCAGAGGTTGCAGCTCCAGGCTGTCTTGGGTGTCATTCGGGGAACAACGTCGTGGGGAAAGGTTCAGAAGGCTCAGTACATCCCTACTAGCAGAAGCAAGAGGTCCTGGAGAATTGTGGACAGCTTTGACAGGACCTAAATGTTGTTGTTGCTGGGCTGCAGCATTAGCCCAAAATGTCTTCAAGTTGTGAATTGCTTGGACTTTTTCATCAATGACCCCTCGCCGTAGCCGGTCTAAATCTGAGGCTTCAGCCGATGTAGAACAGGCAGACCCTGTGGATGAATAGGACAGGGCAGGCGATGGAGCGCTCCCTGCTGGAGACTGGTGACCAGAACCTGGAGACACATTGCTTGGTGAACGAGAAATGTGACCGCTGTATGGAGAGCTTGGGTACTTGAGTTTGAACTGTGCATGAATGTCCAAAGATGGAGAAGGATGGCTGCCTTCCTTTTGGGAAGACTCAGAGACAACTGGACTGTTGTAGCCCGAGCTTATTTTCTGCAGGGAAGATGAACGAGATGGAGGCTTCGGTTTTGGGGAAGACTGAGCTCTACCACTGGCACTACTGTTCGGACGACTGAAAGCACTTGTTTCCGAGGATCGAAATGCACTGCTTCGAGCTGTGGACCCACCAGTTGTCCCACCTTCCGTTCCAGCTTGCTGAAGACTACCTATGGCCCGTAGATGGCTGTGGGTCTCCTCAAGAATCTTCTGAGCCAGCTTCTGAGGATCCAGCGGAACAGTTTTCTCCTCTTGAGACTTGACTGTACTGTCTGTTTCAGTACTGGACTGATCTGATTCTCCAGTATCGGAACTGCTCACCTTACCTACCTTCTGAAATGGTGAGTTTGGGCTTGGCACTAGACATGTTTTGACTGGAGAGGTGGGGGTACTGACACTACCCCTTGATGACACTGACACACTGTATCCTCGACCCGCTCCCGTACCAGATCCTCCAGAAACCCCTCTGCCTCCACGATGGTGGCGCTGGCCGTGACCTGGTGGTAGAGGAAGGGAATCACAGTGACTTCCCAGTGGCTCGCTGCTAATGATAGAAAATCCCTCATATTCTTCTTCATCCCCACGGACTCCGGTCACTGCAGCATTAGGACCATGAGGGGAGGAGCGGCTACGGCGAACATGAGAATGCTTATGGGCGGAGTAGTGAGCCATGGCCCCACCTCGTTGCCTACCGAGGAAATCACAATCTGACTTTGAGGCAAAGCTCATGGAAGATGCTACGGAGCTAAGGCTGTAAACAGAGATGGCATCGGAAGCCTGACTGTCCAGGCATGGGGGAGAAAATGGGAGGCTTGAGTATCCCATTGGCAGAGGGTTGCTCACAGACTGGGCAGAAGCAAGAGACTCGAGGGAAGATGAGCTGTCCAGGCTCAAACGCTTGGGGAGTTCTGTGGAATCTGTGAGAAATAGGAATGAAAAGTGTAAAATTGCTTTGAATTACTATTAAAGTACAGTTTTAATCCAACAAACGCTCACCAAAAAGTGCCAAAAGAGACTGGAGGGCAAAGTGCAAGGTGCGGCGGTTGGCAAGCTTTCCGGTCTTCAGCGCCACTTCTTCTTGGCCTACCTCACACAAGTCAAATCCTGCAGACCAAAGATGACATTTGTAGATTTCCTTTAGTACATTATAATGTTATGCAAGTATTATGTACATTAGTTGATCAGCTGACTCACCAAGAGCAGCCAAAAACTCGTGACAGCCTGGCAGCCTCCACAGCTGTACACTGATGGACACCTGAATCGGCAGGAGGGAAAAATCCTGTTCTTTTTCTCCGGACTGCAGTTGAACTAGCACCTGGTGGAGCTGTGTAGAAAGGAAAGGGATGTTGGCATTGCACCAGTTGTGTTTTTTTTTAATACAGCGCAGTCATTCTAAAGCACACAATTGAATAATTTCTCTTTGCCTCAAGAAATCTTTCATGTCATAAAAGACTTAATTCTAGTATAAATTGAAAAACCACAGGGAAGATGGAACCTGACAAAACAAATTGTTAAGTACTTTAAAAAAAATCTGTTTTACAACATCTCATGGCTTATAAAAATGTATATCTAATTTTCCTCACTTGACACTTCTCGAACGCGGTGCAACTACATTAACCAGAGTTAAAGACCTCCAGCTTCCAGAGGATTTGCGAGAGCACATGTGCACGAAGGACAAACACTCACTTGTTTTGTTGAGGAATTAAGGAACATGGAACAGAGACACCTTTGTGCAGTTGATGTAATGTTGTAAAAAGCAGAAACATACCTCGTTACCCTATTTAACTCTTTAGTATTATCAGAGTAGTTTTCAGTTAAAACATTGCGATTTTCAAGCCTGCAACAGCCTGCGACACAGCTGTGACCCATTATAAACTTTACAACTGCTTAAAAGATGGCTGTAAGGATGAAAACCATGAACAGCACTAGCATTTTATTTTGCGCAAACAAAAAAATGTTCTCTTGAGAAGAACTTTGAAGATAAGAACTGTTGGCATAAGAGGATAAATTCAAGCTAAGTGTTAAAAGTAATCCTAAATTGATTAAAATTGATTTTTTAAGAAATTTGTTAATGATTTCCATATCAGGCAGATATCCAACAAAAAAAATAGTTCATCAAATTATTATTATTTCTATACCTTCACATTAAACACTTAGTAGTTTTATTCCCATGCTAAAAATATATATATTTAAAATAATTCATGCATTATGATGAACTACTGTATAGTAGTCGTCACTGAGTTTATTACGTTAAAAATGTGGACCAACCCTAACGTAAAGCTTCTGTTCATTGTTACCATGTATGACTCATGTCATTAACTATAAGAGTTTAAACACTGGACCCATTGAGTCAACCATGTGTAAGACATGCAGTAAAACACAGTATGAACAATAAACTGTGTTTCGTGTTCTGCAGAACAGCCAACAGAAAATAAAAACAGAGGAGCAGGATGAGAGAAACAGCAGGTTCTGAAAGGTTTTTGAACTCACCATTGCCACCATATTTTTAACAGCCTTCAGAAGCATGTTAGAAGACAGAAGAAAGACAACAGGTGTGAATTACATGCAAACAGTGCATTTAGGAAAAGGACATCACGAAACCTAACTAATTGATTGGTCTTTAGCGGTAGTCATACTGTACATACTGTTGAGCATCAAAACATCAGCAAAGTGCAACTGTTCCCACTCCAAACATGTGACAGCCACATGTTAAACTTGGAACGTGGCTAAACCTTTGCAGTGTAAGATTAAATCCCTGCTGTCACGGGTTTGGTCTGGAAACCAGAGAGCTGGATCCAGTTGAAGCAGAGACATTGTACTCGAAGGACTGCAGGCTAGTGCCAACATGCAGGGTTATATGCAGATAAGCAGCGACGTTATGCAAGGTTGTATCCCCTTACATCACAACTGGAATTTCTGTGGCATAAATAAGGGAACATGGGGATGTCGTGTTGTGGCCGTTTCAATAAGGTTGTTTTCTGTTCATTATGCATGTTGCCTTAAAATGTCATATTTATCCAGATAGATCCCTAGAGAGTTTCAATAAAAAAAAATCCAGCTGCACTGAGTCTAAACTGCAGGGTCTTACCCGGTTAATGAGCTGCTCTCCTGCCTCTGACGCCGTGATGAGTTTGCACAAAGCCTGCAAAGCTGGTGGTGGCAGACCTACAAAGGGGATCATAACAAACCATTAAAATTTGAGTTGATTATTAGTAAAAACCTTAACTAAACTACATGGGAAATGACGAAAACTCCCTGCGCAAATATATTCAATCATCTTTGGATGCTAAGAAAGCTGTGTTTTAGATATGACTCCAGGAGGACCTACTGTAAATACTGTACGTAGGAGAATCTGAGCTGATGACCTCTAAGCCACATGTATGGACGGGTCCTTCAATAACACAACATCAGAAAGGTAAGGTTAGACATTCAAACATACCCAGTAGTGATTGTAAAGTGGTGCTACACTGCTGAAGCCTATCTCCTGGGTCTGTAGTGGGAAAGAAGACGGCAGCAGGCATTCCTGTTCCTGCGGAGTCCAGGCGGAATCCCACTGCCGTCAACAGTGCCTGCCAGCCTGGGACACCGCCCACCTTGTTCTCCACACTCTGCTGGGACGTGTACATGGAGTTAAGCTGACCATTCTGTATCCTCTGTAGTGATTTCTCCACCTGTAAGGGGCAAAATAGAGCAGAATCAGTACTTTTGTGTCAGGAATGGTCGGATGGGACCTAAGCGTTCATTCAATCCAAATTATTGTCAATATTATAGTTGTTGATAGTTTGCTCCGTGAACCAATGAATCCCATGTCTGTCCATTGTGTTCATGGTGGTTGGTTTGTTCCTCACCAGGTGGAGTAACACCCTCAGGGCGTCTCTGGCTCGATCTGGATACTGAAGAATTTCTGCTAAAGCTTGACCAATGAGGGAGGATGGACTGTTGAGTTTCACATCATTTCCAATCAACATGTACCCTGACGAGATACAAAAAAAAAAAAACAATTAAAAACAGATTCACGTCATTCATTAATTTGGATTTGAACCTGAAGCTTCGCAGACCAAAGTCCACATCCCTAGCCACTAGGCTACCACTGCCAACACTAACCTGCCCAATTGGACGGATGCGAATACTGTTTGCTGCTTTGAACAGTTTTCATGGCATCGGCTAAAGCAGCGCTGGCCTTTGTTCCGTTGAGCAGGGCAGTGTAGAAGGCGTGTACAAAAATCTTCGAGGCAGCCACAGGAACAGGCCACAGGGAGACGAGGACACACTGAGCTCCTGCAGCCAAGAAGGCTCGGGTCAGTCCAACAACGCCATCTGCTGTAACTTTACTGCTGGACTCCTGGTACGAACTGAACAAAAACATAGATATAGAGTCACACTCATGCCAGAAGTACGTTTACTACAGTTATACCTCTATCACATAATTCTTGGTGATATGGATTGTAATCTCTAGAAATTGTTTGATGTTACTGGCAACCCTCTGTTTTGCACTGTCCTTCTTACCCGAGCACTACCAGTTTGACAGGCAGCCTGAGGTCCAAAATGTCCGCAGCGGTGAGGAGGAACTCTTGGAGAGGTGGACTGTCACAGATGCTCTCCACGTCACTGGTATCATCCTGCATGTGCAGAGACTCCGGGATGGTGTAGCCACTTCCGGTCGAGCCCTTCCTGCCCCGACTGCTGCTGCCCCTCCTACTACCTCCACCCCGCCCCATGGTCCCAACGCACACACTGGCACCTGCACCACCAGGCACGTTGTCTGGGTTTGGGGTGAGCACCAGGGCGGCTAACTTCCAGGAAATGTGGGTGGCGAAGTGAGCACATTCAGCCTGGGTTAGGGCGCTCATCACCCTTTCCTTGGTAGCAGAAGAACCGGCTAAAGGTTGACAACCCAGGAGCTCAGCCACCATCAGAGCTTCCTCTTCTGCAGACGGCATAGGGCCCCACAGCCAGCGGTCCATCACAGGAGAGGGCAGTCTTGGGTTTCCCACCACTGCTGCCATGGAGACTCCCCCACAAGGAGTAGGACCTGGGCGACGAGGCTGTGCCTGTAGGAGCATAGAAAGGGTTAGATAGATAGATAGATAGATAGATAGATAGATAGATAGATAGATAGATAGATAGATAGATCAGGGATTCTTAACCTTTTTGGCACAGAGGCCCAATTTTTTCAGTGTCGAGTGACCTGGGGCCCCTAATAATAGCTGTTTAAAATTTTCACGGCCCTCTAGGGGGCACTTGTGGCCAAACATTGGGCCAGGGCCCAATGGTTCAGAATCCCTGAGATAGATAACTTGTTTTGTGTGACTGAAAAGACCTTGGCATTGGATCCAAGGCCATGGATGGAGGGAACAGCGATGAGGCTGAAGCGCTCGTGCAGGTACTCGTTGGAGGAGCTTCCTTTCAACAGAGCAAAAGGAATGAGGTAAAGTTCCCCTTCTAGCACCATCACTAGTTGTCTGTGTCGTCCCACTGGTCCGCTGGAGTGCATAAGACCCTAGAACACAAACATTATTATTATTATTACTATTGTTATTATTATTTTGTTGTTGTTGTTACTAGCTTTTAGTTGCCACAGACACTCTTACTCACCCCCTCCATCGGTGCAATGAGCAGATCATACAACGCTCGGAGTGGAGGTTTGCCGAGGCTGCTGGAGCGTCGAGGCAGAGACGAGCTGCCATCTTTGGCAGGAGACATGGTGTTACTGAACAGACTGGTCATACTCTGACAGCTCCTGTAGAACAACACAACAAATCACATAAAAACAGGTCCTTCAGATTAATGTGTTCAACAGGTTCTATTGAATACATTAAAACTGGATAAT
Organism: Paraplagusia blochii; assembly: GCA_016785265.1. Classification (NCBI taxonomy): domain Eukaryota; kingdom Metazoa; phylum Chordata; class Actinopteri; order Pleuronectiformes; family Cynoglossidae; genus Paraplagusia; species Paraplagusia blochii. The sequence continues at coordinate 391,031 of JAFBJS010054597.1, read as the reverse complement.
TTATATACTTAATTTGCCTTATTTTAACTAAAATAATTGACACCATTTAGCTGTTAGCTATTTCTTTTTAAATAATTTGTCGTAAGAATTGCTAAAGGAATCTCCTATCAATACAGAGCACGATATTAAAAATGTCCACTAGATGTCAGTGTAGCGCTGTGCTTCAAAGCCGAGATATGCCATCTATTTTGTTTTCCCGCCGCTGAAACTACCATCGACTAAAAGAATATTGAACGTAATATTTAGTTATTTTGATATAGTAAAAACAGTGTCTAACATGTACAAATATGAGGGGACTAAAAAAATTTAATAATACAGGCTGTGTGTATGGTAGCCCTTCCTGTTGTTTTTAGCCTTCAGCGTTGTAGCCACACAGGTCAATTTTTTACACCCGCCCTCGTCAGGATCATTTATCTGTTCCTTCCTCTTTACTTTCTCCCAGGCTTTTTAGCCGACAAACTGCTCTGCTCTGCCTCTCACGGTAGCTCCAGGCAGGACCACTGGCTTTATTCCAGTCTCTAACAATCTGTGTGTGTGTGTCACTGGCACTATTTTCCGAGGGAGGAAAGCAAACAATCATTTTTTAGCTCGACATGAAGAATGAAAAGAAAAGAAAGTGAAAGGATAAGCAGAGAGGAGGACCATGTCAAGTCAAGAGGGAAACAATGGAGAAGGAAACAAAGAAAAGTCAGGAACTGGAGGTAAATATATGTGCTCTTATGAGTTAGGAAAGGGTAATAATGTGGAATTCTAGTACTGTTCAGAACATTATTAGACATTATGAAGGAAAGTAAACTCCTTGTCATCGTAATCCACAACACTGCACACAATGAAATGTGACCTCTGCATTAAACCCAGCAATTTCCAAATGGCCACGGTGGCTACAGGTTTTTGTTCCAACCAAGCTCTTAGCACACCTGAGGTGACTGGTTTAATCAGCTGATCTCCTCCATCAGACAACTGATTGCTCAAACTATGTGCTCTTGGTTGATTAGCAAAAACTAGCAGCTAGGCTAGCCCTTTGCGGAACAGTTTGGACAAATGTAACGCATCACGAACTGCGGGCAGCGTTGAGCGCCCAGGAAGAAGTATGTGGGAGCAGTGCCATGCTCAGTGGACCTCAGTGGTAACTTGACAGCTGGTGGATTCGAACATGGAACCCGCTGGACCCACGTCCGGTTTCTTAACCACTGGGCCACCAATAAATATGACAATAGATATTGCAAGCAAGGTTAGTCAATCACGGCTTACTTTATCTATGATGACAAAATAAAAGGTGTGTATTTTAATTAGATCAAAACCACAAAAAAGAAGATATAAATCAGTTACCAGTTACTTGCCAGGATACACTATTAAATCAATGGAAAATACAAATATGGGGATTTTAGAAATGAAACACTTGATTATGATCCAACTATTTTCACAATTTAATTTGCATTTAAGGATTGCTTTTTTAAAGTCAGAAATCCTGTATCTTTAGAGTTTCCGTACTTACTGCCCTGCAGGACCATCCAGAGATCTAATCACACCACCACATCACATTAAAAAAGAAGTTTCAATTACAAGAGACAGACTTTCATTAACAGTTTCTTCCTGCGACAGCCCCCTCTACCCTACTTAAGAATTTTAAGTGAAAATAGGCCACTCAATAATAAAACCATGTAATCATAACAAACCAACTGAACTTGTTATACAACAGTCAACATACAATAACCAATATAAACATCACCTACAATAATCAACTTCTACAAGTGATCACTGTTCACACGTCCTTTAATTGCCTATGTTAGTAAAAGGCCTGAGAAAAATTTTGGATTATTTTGTCATCAATCCTAGAACGACTGCATTTCAATTTATTTAAAATCATACGTTAGCTTTTCAATATGTTTTTTCCACCAATGAGTAGATTTTCACTTTAGACTCCAGCTTAACTGTAGACAGTTAGAGGTGCTAACAACCAGCACAATAGAAGGAAATATGAAACAGCAGTGAAACAATCTCCTCCAAAAACGTCACATTTCTTTTTACACAGGTGTTTCTTGAGATTTTTTTCTCTAGTTTCTGCTCTGACTTGACCTTTCTTTATTCTACCATCTGGTACCTGTTAAAAAGATTGTTCCTGGACACCATGCGCAGGAAGCCTGTGGGATCAGTGACAGAGTTCAGCTTGTTGTTGAGCTCCTCAAACTGTTGGTCCAGCAAATCTCCTGCCTCACTCTCCGTCTCACTGCTCGAACATCCTCTGAAAACAAGAAAAAACAGAGCACAGTGGCTTCAGAGACTCACGCCGGAATGTTGGCAGCAAAAATAAATTTCACTCGCAGAGAAAATACACACAGATTAAAAATTGTTTTTCTGCAGATAAATAACCGTACACACTCCATTTCCCCTAAACACCCACACACTTGGCCTACTTTCCCAGGCCTGGTCCAAAATCCTGATGGTAAGCAGAGTTAAATCCTTCCATTATGATGCTTGTAATGCTGATCCGGTCCACAGGGAGTGGACTACGCCGCCACACTCCCCCATTTCTCTCTCCGTGTTTGAACCTCACAGAAAATATATCAAAAACAGCTTCCTGCTCTCGTAGTAGCTAAGTGGAAACCAAGTTCATGACCATGTCTTTTTTGCAGTGTACTATTTCAACTGTATACATAAAAATACACAGATTTTAACAGCAGGTTTCATCACTCCTTAAATATCGGACTCCTTCTCTCAGCGCTGCGCTAAAACATGATAGATCTGGGAGTGGTGCCATATTGTGCTCATCTTTGTGCAGTCAAGTGGCGTTATATTATGTGCAACCGCGTGTTGGAGGAGTAAACAAGCTGCTAATAAAGCAGGAGGAGCAGGAGGTCTGACGCTGGAGCTGGAGGATGAGCAGCTGGTACTGATGGATCAAACGCCAACGATAGCAACCAGGCTGGTGTCAAGTCTGCAGTTTTACTGCCTGAGGATTCCAGAAGTCTTTTCAGTGTTCTCTCTTTGCTGTCTTCAGAATAATCCTCTTCCTTTCTATCTACACTACATGATCTGCTCTTTGTTAGCCAAGCTCAACATCTAGGGTTCCGCAAAAGCCATTATTCCGTCTCACATACTCCCACTGGGAGAGTGTATTATTGTAGGCAGGTAGTGGATGTTTGCCATCAAATAGAGCAATGCGGCAGAAGAAGACTTGAGGTGGTTAACGAACTCTTATTGAAGCTTTGAGTGGGAGAATTAATTATTCTATCTGCAAAGCCTCAATCATCAATTGACGGCCCATTGCTGAAATGTCTTTTCCAGCCCTAGTCTCAATTGTAAAACTAACTTTTATTTCTTATTATATGGGTGTCCGTTCTTGAGGTGGTCTTGAGGTCTAGCAGACTGACAAACATAGGTGCTTTAAAATGTTGAAAATCTGAAATCTCGATCCCAATGACCGCCAATGAATCTTAATCTTAAAAGGATAGTTTGGGTACTGTATTTTTACCACCTTTACCTGGAACTCATGTCAGATCAGATCTCCTTTATCCTCGGACCGAAACACTGATCAACAAAAACTAGGTCCTTATTTTGTGGCACTATTCAGTGAGGAGGGTTGAATTTCTGCAACCCCCCGAATTGATGCCAAGAAACAGACTTCAGTGTCAACGCACTCTTTGTTGTAATGCTGTTCTGTGTTGCACAGTTTCACTTGTACTTTACCATCTGTCGACTTCACATTTCTCTTTACAACAATGGTCGCCATTGCGTTGTTAATTGTACTTCCCACATGGTTTTAGTTTAATGTTTAACTTGATCCTCAAGCTTACGCTAACCTCAAATAACTAACATTATTATACAAGACATCTGTGTGTTACAGACCAACTGTTTTTGTTTTATGCTCATTTCACTTAAACTTTTTAACCATGCTAAACTTCAGTAAAATCTTGGACATGTGGATTGCATCTAAATATCAGCTTTTAGATTACAAAATGTGCAGTAATAACCATAACAACCAAATTAAATTAACTCTATATTCTTTGATTCCATATTTTTTTGTAGTGTTTCAAAGTATCAAGTGTATCAAATCCTGTAGTTAGAACATTTCACTGAATTATTTGTAATTAGGGATGTACCACTCATACTCAGGATCAATGTCATATTAGTCACAATTTCAGGATCAAACATCAGAAAAATAACCATGACATGTCAGTATGTCAGTAACATAACTAACATAAATGAGTTGTATCAAGCTAAAACTCTGCTAGTATTAAAAGTTGCTCTATTACTACCATTAACCTCTTCCTTCAAGATACTTCATTAAAAGTCTCACCTGCTGTAATAAGACTCCACTCCCAGCGCCTCGCGTGCGCTGGAGATGAACTGTTCCAACGAAGAACCACCGACCATTCCATTGCCACCTCCCTCCTGAAAATCTGAGCCGCCCTCTGACATGCCCTCACCGAGGTACACCTCATGAAACTTCAGGATTCCTGTGAGGGAAGAGACAAAAGCACAGCTGTTACAACTGAAAAGTGTGCTGTAATGAAAGCGCTATCCTTTTCCTGGAGAGTTTTTATTCTTCTCGCGGTGAGAGAACGGTTAAAGTAAACAGTTTTTCAGCCGCAAGCTTTGAGTGATGCTTGGTGCTGCAGTGAAAGTGTTGAGTAAATTAAATAAAACGAAGAACGTTCAATAAAAGATAAGAGAGGAGCCAGCCGCTTGTGCCATCTGTCACGCGGCACCAGGAACTCTGCTGGTTGCGATCATTAAAGCAGGGAGAACCTACTTCAACACTGTTAGTGTGTGAGTAGGAAATGAAGGCATAGAATGTGAACATATATATTGGTGGTAATATGTTTTTACATATAAATAAAAGTGATAAAAACACATATAAATGTATGTATGTATATATATGTATATATATATATATATATATATATATATATGTTTATGACATCCTTGGTCTACAGTGCTATGGGGTTAAGGCTCCACCTCAAATAAATTTATTAAGAACATCTTGTTCCATTTTTACAATGTAGGAACAAACATTTTGCAGGGAAACAAGATGGCGAGATATGAGGACGAGTACGTCGTCATTTGTCGCCAATCGTGGTTGGGAGTTTTATTAACATTCCGAGGTATCGATGGTAGATGAATGATGCAACGTTTTCTTTTACGGAAATTTGTTTCCTAACACCAACATTAATGGACAATGCTATGCTCAATGCACCACAGCATCGGGTGGATTCGAACCTGAATCCTTCTGGACCAATGTCTGCTTCCTAAACCACTAAGCAACCACTCCTTTTATTCCTCCATTTATTTAACTAACCTTTGAGAACCTAGATATATGTATATATTGCAAAGATGATGTGCAACAAAGATGTAATCCTGAAATTGTCAAAGAAAAACAAGTACAAAACAAATCTTTTCCATTTTTTCATGATATATCCAGGAGCTGACTGATTCTCTGCTGCCGGTTGTATGTTGCAGATCTCATGCAGTTCTTGGCTCACAAACAGCTTAAGCCTGTTTTAGCTGCTTTTTTTTATTTAGCTGTTTTAGCTACAGAAAATCCCTGACCCATGAGCTCTACCACCAGGGTGGAAAATATGATCAAACTCTTCTCCCAGGCAACAAGAATGAACTTAAACCTTGCAAGCTCTTTCCTCCTCCACCTCCTCCGCCTCCTTCTTCTCCTCCCAGCACTGGTCATATGGAGTGGAGAGGGATGAGTACAGATCTTCAAACAGCCCAGTATGTCCTGAGGCTAAGAGGAAGCCACTTCCTCACTAATCGACTGTCTGTCACTTCCTGGCACTGCCTGACATCCAGCTGGCACCACAACATGCCCGCCTCCTAAACACGCTGCCATCAGGATATGGGGGCCACTAATTATGACTTCATTATTTCTGATTGATATCTAATTTTACCTTTTTCTGTTTTAGTTTTAGCAGAAATTGGCACAGTTACGGTTCATTACTGCCACCTTCAGGATTGATTTATTTTTGACAAACCAAAAATTTGGCTAATTTTCAAAATCTCAAAAAAAATTGTCAACATTTTTTAAAGTAAATATAAATGGCTCTGAAAATAGATTGGAACTCATATGTCTTATTTGTAAAAAGACGTTTGTCCAAATCTTGACATGATTCCAAAGCGAAAGCCTCCTCCATCATGAGGAATAATGCTATTTTAGAAATTTGCTTCTAATGATGAAACCTACGAAGACATTACATCTTTTTTTTCCAGAAACAGCTTATTTTAGTCATATGATGTTGCTATTCGCTATTTTTCGATGTTGAGACGTAGAGGCACGAGTCGTGAAGTCCTGCTAGGCTGCTGGCACGTGTGAAAATGACGCCTGTGTCTCTGGCTCCGTCACTTTCAATTAGTAGCTGTGTGGATGGCAGACATCGCAGCAGGCGAAGAACGAGGTGGGGGGGCACATTCTAAGAGTTGAGTGGCAGGTGGTGCTGAGTGGTAAAGCCAGTCTTTTTACCCTGCGGCGGAAGAAGATCGGCCCAGTCTTCAGGAAAACATTTTACTGCTTCAAAGAAATGTGCATTTTTGTGTAACTAAAGTCTGATTCAATGTTTTATAACTGTTTAGTTCTGGAGATGAAAGCCCACAGTTGTAAAGAATAGTCTTCATATTCACTTATTCATCTTCATTATCTGTTACCTGTAGTCTTCATGACTGCAACCCAAATCACACTACACCATACTGTGAGTCTTGCTGTAGGTGGTGAGCCCACAGGAAGTTATGTGGGTGGAGACGTTGCGATGCTCTAGTGTTTTTTTAACCTTCATATCTCGACCCCAAGTAAAAGCTCCTGGAATTCAAATGGAATCTCTGAAATCTCCAATTATAATAACTGATAAAAAAATAATTTTCAACTAATTAATATTCTCTTGAGAAATGAAATGACACACAAACTCCACAGCAAATTTCACTTTCATGAATATAAATCAAGTTCAAATTGGATGAAGCATATAAAAATATCTGAGCTGGCGCCATTTGATTGACGGTAGCGATCATGTGACTGCACAGGTGACAGCTCCTGAAAAACCTCTAGGGTCGCCAGAAATTTCTGATGTCAGAATGTGGTGACAAGCCAAGAAAGGTTGAAAACCCCTGACTTAGTAAAGGCAGAAATGTGAAGAATATGCACTGACTATGATTTATTGTAGAAAGCCACACGGAGATGACATTTTTCACAAACTCCTATTTTAATTGTTTATAAAAGTCACCTGTAATAATCATATTTCTCTGTCTGAAAAGAGGGCGGCAGTGGTAAACTAGCAGTTTAGGAAGTGTTTCACCATTGTGGTGAACACTGGTGAACAATGGTGAACTCCATTGGGTTCACCACCCACAGGAAGGCTCACAGTATGGTGCGGTGGGATTTGGGTCTTTATGACAGTGCTGTGGTAATTTCAGTTCCAGTCACAGCTTTGTTTTTTTTTATCCTGATGTTATTGTCAGAACACATTGGTTGAATGAAGACTCGCCCATTGTTGCGTGATGTTCATGGCCACAGGACAGCCAGGTAACGATTCACTAACTTGGCCAAACCAAACATGGAAACCTGTCACTGTGCAGGGAATTGGCCGTGTTTTCATATAATCACAGACCTCCTGATCTGTGGTGGAGTAATCCCTGCTTTTCCAGTGTTGGGCCAAAAGGTTGTTTAAAGTCCTGTTGGACCTCGGGTTTTTCACCCATTTAGTCTCTTGGTTTTTCAGCTTTAGGTTCAGTTGTAATTTAAATGAGATCACCAGACGTATGTAGAAGTTGATGTTAGAAAATTGATGAAGAAACTTCACATCGTTGTACACGTGTTTTGGCAAAATGAAATTGTGTTTTCGCGACATAGTTTAGGAACTAATAGACTCTCTCAGTTGAGTAGAGTTGGTCTCAGCATAGCACAGTTCTGACCCACATAAGTTCCAGCGGGCTATCTACCCACAGGGAGGCTCACATTATGGTGCAGTGTGATTTGGGTTGCAGTCGTGGAGACTACGGCACCAGCAATAACAGATTTAGGAAGAAAGAAGGGACAAAGGACGTAAGGAAAGGAAACTCCTTGTCATTGTGACATTCTGACCCACACCACTCCACATAAAGAAACAAAAAGTTTTGATACAAACCTGGAACCCTCTGGACCAAGGTCTGGTTCCTTAACCACTGGTCCACCACTGCACTACCAAAACTAACCGAAAAATAAGAGTTTCTGAGCTACACCTGGTGGACTTCAGTACAACTATGGTCCAGTGGTCCTACCTGCTCCTGGAGCCAGCAGCCAGCTGTACAGATAACCAGCAGCCATGGAGAAGTAAAGCACAAGTGCCCTCTGGCTGTTGACCGTGTCAAGGATGTGCTCCACTGTGACCGGGGTGTAAGGATCAGAGTCCTGCTGACCCGTCTGCCTCTCCACCAGGAGGTCGGCGAAGGCCCGTGTACGGCCACGTTCTGCCACAGCCAGAGCCTCATCGTGGTGACCTGTGGAGGACAGGAATCAAATCAGATTTTAGTTAGACTGAAAAGGTCTACAATACATGACTACCATCATAAGAAGGTCCCGAGATGGGAAACCAAATTCTGCAGACACACCTAGGCTGACCAGGACCCTCTGGAGAGCCTGGTAGCAGGAGGTTTGAAGGTCAAACAAGGACAATTTGTAGTCTGTGCTGTGCTGAGCTTCGTGACGGATGGTCTCAAACAGGGCAGAGGCTCGGTAAAGCTGTGGAGAAGAAAAAAGTATTTGGTTAAAAACACATTTCATGAAATCCTCACCGGCAGAAAACTTCCAACATTTTAAAAGTTTATTTTCTCCTTCACCTTTTCCTTCTCTCACCGTCTGACAAATGTATTTTGTCTGGAGAGTGACATTTTAAACCATTACTTCGGCTACACAAAAGTCCGTAGAGAAAGTTATTGATTTCGCATCAAGGAACACAGGAGGTATTGATCCACTGCTGACTCCGTCAATCTGTTCCAAAATGTTATTTTGTAATTTTAAAGAATAAAAACCTGAATGTGGGTTTGACGCAGTGACAAAAACTTAGCAGAGAAGGGCAGGAAAACAGCAACTCCCTTGTCTTCAGGACAGTGGGATATGAAAACAATAGTTGGTATGGACAGTTCAGAATGCAATAATAAATAATTTAATATATAATAGAAAAACAAAAACTAATCAGCCTAGATATCTATGAATCCAGGGTTGTATCTGCACCAAGAAAGCCCAGAGTGAGGGCTTCAGACTGGGAGTAGAAACTTTAACTAAGAACTAAGTCTAACACAGCTTGAACTAACACATGTGGTTCTTTACTGCTTACCTACATACTAGTAAATATATAAAAAAAACTCAACTAAATTGTTCATTTTGTAAGTTTTAAGGATTTAATATGGAATAATATAATAAACATACAGTAGGAGTCTCTTATTAGACGTTTGTCAGATTTCTAGCAGGGAACTGAGGCCAGTAGATGGCAGCATTTCATCTCACTGACCAATGCCGGAGAGACTGGCTCTCTCTCTCTCCCCTTTCTGCCTCTATCACTCAGCGGGAGGAAAACAGTGTAAAGTATCCTAATATAATGTGGCTAACCACTAGTTAAATTTCCATTTCCTGGATTTTTGCAAAAAAAAAAAGAAGAAAGAAAAGAAATAAGCACGTTTGTTGGAAAGTGAAGCACAAAACAACCCGTCGGTGGAGTCTACAAAGCTCTCTCTTTTTTATGAAAACATTTATTTTCAGTAAAACGTTCAGAAAGAGGGAGGGAGACACAGTAGTGGAAACAAGTAGTAGCCGTAGAAACAGTGTTGCACAGCAGTTGGGTGGAGCTGTCGGTCCAGGAGTGCTGAATCATGGGAGGTGTTATTGATTTCCATTATTTGCTCCTACGGCTGCTCTGCAAGACAACTGTGTCTGCTGCTGTAGAGACACTCTCCAGTCCGAGATCGACAAGGAGGATAAAAATAAATCGATCCGGGGCTGAAGAGGTTTGGGGAAATACCAAGCATTAACGTAACCAACTATGTTTTATATTAAAGGGACTAAAATATAATATTATTATTTCTAATGGATCAAATAGCCATGCTGGATATTTTTGATTTCTGTGTCACACATGGTGTGTTCAGGTACCATCAGAAACCTGAGCATTTGACAATTACAGCAGTTAACATGCTTTTTAGAGAAGAAAACCATGCTTGCCCAGGAGAACGCATTTCCACATTGAAAACTAATGTACTCTGAGACAGCGCTTCATTCACTGATGATTTTTTTTTTTTTTTTACTGTGTTCACATCAAACCCTTACGTCTAATTGTAAGACAGCAGCTGGGATCATACTGTTCACATCTGCTCATTGATTTGTCCTGATTACATCCTTTTTTCTGCAGATATCACGTTTATTACCTGAAGGAAATTCAGATAAATCTGTGTTTTTCTTTTTTTGTTTTTTTTTATCAACTTTTGCTAAAAAGGGCAGATTTGATCTGACTTCAACTAGAGCGGAAGCACAGCGCCCCCTACAGAGAAGACACTGTCTGAGCACGTCAGATCAAAGCAGAGAGAGCTCTCTAAAATCATCACAGCTGAGGTTTTTTCCCTCAGCGCCGACTTCCAGGCCAGAGGAAAATGTGTTGGAAATATGTCAGTGTTTTTACCAGACTGAATGAGCAGCAGCATAAATAACAGCAGCAGTAGCCACTGCAGCCGCAGCAGCAGCAGCAGCAGCAGCAGAAACGAACTAATCAACTTTCAGCTCCATCTGTGAAAAATCAGCCTTAAACTGGACGTGGAGCTCCATCAACACACAGCCTGATGCGGCCGTGTTGATTTTTCACCGGTTTCTCTTTCCAGCTTCTGACACAATTTTCCTATTGACCTTGGAACACAGCGGTCAACCTATGCACATACATTCCCACAGTGCTGATTTAATCCATTTCACCCGTATGAGCGAAACCATCTCGACTTTAGATTTCCTTGTATTTTGGAAATGGGAACAAAGCAGGTGAGGGTGCCAGTCTGGGAACAGGACCAGGAATTTTATACTTTTCCAGGAGTGGGACCTAAAGCAGATGGAAATGGAAAATGATTATATTCATCTAACATATATTGTAGGAGTCCCTAGATTCCTGGCTACCTTCTACTACAGCTTCTTCACCAGGGAATTCACCAGCAACGCAGATCGGCTGTGTCCAGTTAAAAAGTCTCTTTGATAGGATGTGAAACAGGCAGAGGTGGTAAAGGTGGTTGGATATGATTTCCCTAATACTAGCTTCGATCAAACTACCAAAAATGGAACATCTGAAGGCCTGTAATCCATAAAGTTTGGGGCTGATGGTAAGGAAGGTTGGGTGTGAGAGGTCGTACACTAGATTAAAATGTGCTGCCGCTTTAATGTTCAACGGTAAACCAGCCACTAGATGGCAGCAATAAGATATTCATCATCAGGCGTTCAACAGTTTATCCAATTCAATATATGTGAAGGAATTTCCTTCCTCTGTACCAGTGGTCCCTAACCACTGGGCCGGGACCGGTACCATGGGTGAATTAGTGCTGGGCCGCAGAGAAATAATGTTTCCTTTTGGTCCCATCTGTCTATTACTTCCACTTGATCCATACCCATATCAACAAAAGAACTGACCAATAGAATGGCTAGGATTCCATCATCAATAATGCAACTATATTTGATTAGGAAATATTTGCTCAGCGAAGACAACAACAATTAACTCAAAGTGATGCAGAGTCATTGATACAAGATTCTAACCTTGTATACCGGTAACAGAAAATTATAGGCTGTGAGCACTTGGGATACCCTTGTGTGCATGCACTGTTAATTCGGGTAGGAAGAATTTATAGGTAGAAAAATATTTACGAACACAGGACATTTACTTTTAACAAGGGGTATTTATCTGCCACAACTTAATGACCGGTCCGTGAAAATAGTACGAGACATTTAACCGCTCTGTGGTGCAACAAAAGGTTGGAGAACATTGCTCTAAAGAGTGCATGACCACTGGACTAGACTGAGGATCAATAATACTATGTTTTAAACACAGGGAGATGAACTATTCAACACCTTTGTGAAAGAAAACACATTTGAAGACAAATGAGGCCCGAGTTCCTCTGTCCATTGTGGTCCAGTTTTTTTTTTTTTCTTTCTGAACGTTACAGATAATTGCAAACGGACAAAGTCGCCTAGTATGTAGGTCAGTAAGTTTGTGGGATGTTAACATGATATTTGAGCAAGATTCCAGAGATGGAAATGCTGTGAAACCAACCATCAGACACACGTGACGGTAGCTGCAGTGAACACACCGTGACTCCGTGACGGAGGGAAAACTCATCTTTGGCTGCTGTCGATGTGGACAGAATGTAAAGAGTGATGTAATGGAGATATTTTACACTTGCCAGGTGGTCAGTGAGACGGAGAGAAATAAATCCATTGTGAGCTTCTGGAATTCTGAGATCGTGCACACAGATACTTAAACGTGAAAACAGACACCATGTCAACCCACCCCCTCTGAAGCTCCTCTGGTTCTACAGACGCCTAATCCAGATTTTTTAACACCTTCTGTTGGGTAATTACTAGAAAAAAAATAGCTTAGATCCAGCCAGATGAGATATACACAAATAATTTAAGATGTAAGGATTTATTAAACTCTGTTAATTCAGCTAAATATATCTAGCATAAAATTATTAAATGGACTACACAGAAAAAAAAATCGAAATATTAACATACAGAAAAATGCAAGGACGTAGCTAGGAAAATAGCGCTCCGATCCATCTACAATCTTTTGTACATGACAATGTCATCTGCAAACATCTTGGTCCATGGAGCCTCCTGCCTGGCTGCATCCGTCAACCTGTCCAGTGGCCCGCATCACCCTTAAACATCTGTCACTCCGACAGCACTGTCCTAATGGCCTTACACAATGGATAGAACCCAGAAACAAGTGGCACAGACAGGTTGAGTCTGTGTGATGTTAATACACTGTCTGAGACCTGGGTTTGAACTCACAAACATGAATTAAGACATCTGGTTCTGCAGGAGTCACACATATGTCATAGGACTTCTTCTTCCTCATTTCCTGCGTTCTTTTGTCAACAGAATTTTTCTTCCATTGAAAATGCATGTTGCAATATAAACTACTGCGCACTGCGCAATCCGAATGTACTTTAGCTCCTATAAAAAAAGAGGAACATGGTGAAAAACGACATTGTATCTATTTTCCTTAATGGTTGTTTATAGGCGTTGCCCTTCAAATCATCATGGTTTATCATTAACTTCACCCACTAAACATGAAGAGCACGTGTGGCTTCATCTGTACATGTCCTGCACCGCCATCACATACTTCTCTGCCAATCCTGATTACTCATACTCCTCCACCCTACCATGTACTTTCTTTAAAAAATGAAACTCCTTCTGACAAACTCATTAGCCCAGCTTTCCCATAACTTCATAGCATGGCTGATCAACTTTCTACGTTACTGTTGCTACAACTCTACTGTTTAACTTTGTCCTTGAATGTCGAGACATCTACCATGTCTGTCTAAACGTCAATCATGACTATCAGTTCTCTTCCTTTGCCTCTCACTGTTCCATCCATCCTCCATCTAGAGTCCCTAGCCTGACTTCACACATCCACCATCCCTTACCCTCCTCTCCAGATAACACACCGTCCTATTTCTTCCTTGATGGTCTTTGATTGATGGTCTAGACATATTTTCAACACCACTCTGCTGAGACAACGGTTGCTAACTTTGTTCTTGTACAGAGTCCATTTTTTCCCTTGCTGACACTCAAATATGAAATGAAAGAAAAGAAGGAAGTAAAGGAAGGAAAGCAAACTCCTTGACATTGTGATGAACACCACTGCACACTTCAAGTGCCCGGGAGCAGCGAGTGGGGACAAAGACGTGCTCAGTGGACTTCAGTGGTAACCTGATAGCTGGTGGATTCAAACCTGGAACCCTCCAGACCCAAATCTGTTTCCTTATCCACTAGGACACCATTGCCACAAAAATATGAGCTAAGGGTGGATGCAGACAGGTAGTTGTAAAGTACTGAGATAATAGTACTGGTTACTGCAGCTGAAATTCACTTGCATATATGTTTCCATTAAATATAAATGCAGAGAGAATGGTTTAAGAATTGTTTTAGCAACCGTGGACATTTCTAACTCCAGCCAATGTCAGGCCAGGTTTCCAAACATATCTCACAAAGAAAACAAGAGAGACAGGAGAGGGGAGGGGCTTCACCTGATGCTGTGCTTCCTCCAGATTCCCGCTGGCCCACAGGGATAGACCGAGACGATGTCGGATCTTGGCTTCATCCTCACGTCGTGCCAACTGCTCTGCAAGCCTCAGACCTGTCAGGAGAAGAGCGAAGGAGGAGGGTGAGGAAACAGACAGAGACAAAGGGAGGAGACCAGGGTGGAGGAAACAGGACCAGATGAAGGGGAAGAGACACAGAGTACTCAGAATTACTCAGAGAAGTCAGAATATTTTAAGTTTGGTATAAATCGAGTCTGGCGTAAGTGCTGATTTCCATAGTGAGCAGGAATAAAAAATTTAGCCTCAGTTGTGAGATACGGCCTAGAGTACGGACTAAAACACACACACAGAGGCGGGCGGAGGCTGTTACCGCTCTAATCGGACTGCGGAGCAATCAATGCTGAGGATCGACCGGCTGAGTAAACACAAACAGGAGCTCCATGTTTGCATTAAACAAGACTCACGATATTAAAGAGACGTCTACAAATATTTGGCAACAAACTGATGAGGTCATAATGGAGTGCAAACTACAAACACGCTCGGAAAAAGTGGGTCAACGGCAGCTCAATCTTTGGAGGGGAGCGTTCTTGTAAGTTAGTGTAGCAATGGATCAAGATTTAGGGCAGAAAATATAGCATTTTTAAAACTGAATGACAAAATGTCCCTTAGTACAACATAAAATGTGTGAAAACATGAGGCAGTTTACATTGTATCAGATAAATAAAAGAAAATACATGTAATCTTATAGTGTGTAGCAGTGATCCTGCATGGTCAAACAAAAGTTGTTGGTTACAATGGCTCCTAAAAATTGATGTGAGGCAGAAAGTCAGTAGTTTGCCAATACCTGCCATAATCTCAAACTCACGGCCCGTGGGCCATTTGTGGCCCATGGAACGATATTTTGTGGCCCCCACCTTGATGTGAAAGTTGAATTTATAATAGTATTTTATAGATTTGTACTCCACATTTTATGGCAAATCCTATACAAAAAGGGTTTAGTTGTAAGCAACTGGACTTCTTCTTGGAGTTGAAAGACGTTTCATCCCTCAACTAAGGAACTTCATCAGTTTCTGGTTGTTGTTGGAGGGAACTCTAGTAGTTACTACTCTAGACCACTCCCTTCACCACTGGACAAAGGTGTGAAGAGTTGTTTTGATCACACCTTTTTGGACAGAAAATCCTATGGTACTCAAACCCTGAAACACAGCCTCCTACTGGTTCAGTGTTGTATTACACAGAATCTATGGGAAACTGACTTTTTACATTTTTTTTTTGTACTGAACACTGAAAGCTGTTATCATAGTGTACGTAGGTGGTGGCCCTCATCTTATTTGAGTGTGAGACCCCTGCTCTAAACCAATAACTGAAACTGTATTGCACAGCTACATATACTTTATCAGGACCTCTACATAAACATAGTAAATGTGCCGTGGATACTGCTGATTCAGGTAAAACTTCAAATGCATCACTGGATTGGTGATCAATGTACAGAAGGTATTTGACCTTGACCAAAAACCAGATCCCAGCATCACTTCAATAAGGGATACTCTCAAAACACTATCTGTTATTGACAAATGTGATCTTATTTCCATTTTCCCAGATAGGAGAGTCTTATTCCCACAGCCTTTGATGGTTCATTGGCGTGAACGCTCCGTCCAAATCAATGAAAACTTGTGTTCTCTGCAGAGTCACGGAGCCTAACAGTGAATGTTTGTTGAAACCAAACTGTAAATTAAATCCAAAACTGCGGGGAAGTTTCAGAGAGGTGTTAACAAGGTTTCAGATAGATCACCTGGCAATGAGGTTGTTTGATTTTCTCTGGAAGCATTCGTTATGTTTCTGCGCTCACTTCTCTCTCTGAGCACTTGTTTCTGTCCAATTAGTGTGAGGAAGAGTCACTTCAACACAGGCGATGGTGGCAAACTCTAACTGCTGCGGGTCACACATCACCTGCAAGGTGCTAAGAGCAGGAAACCAATTCACTCACACACACACACACACACACACGTACACATACATTCTTGTGGTTTTTAAACACACTTCACGGTCGGAGAGTAGAGGAAATAAATGTTGACGCTTATCGCTCTTGTCATTCCATGGAAAATCTTGTCGGTGGTTGCAGCAGATAAGTCGGCAGAGAACATGTGACCCACAAAAATACAGCCGCTCTTTCCACACGGCCCAGCATGGCCACACTAGACTTCCCGGCTCCTGTGCAGCTATGCTCATCAGGAGCCTTTGAAGCACAGAAAATTCTTCTGTTTTTTTTTTTTTCCCTTCAACTGATCTTCCCAACTCTTTATCCCACTTTCTCCCTGCCCTTTCCCCCTTTGCATCTGCTCGGCTTCATCTACCTTCCAAATGATTCTCTCATCTCCGTCTTCATCCTCCTCTGCTCCTTCTACCTGTTTCATCTCCACCGTGGAGCCACTGCTCTGCACTGCTGAGGGCTCATTAGCAGCAGAAGCAGGAGAGACGCAGAGGAAACAGATCTAAATTATCCTTTTCATTTCCTGACATCAGCTCTCACTCATCTCACTCTTTTGGTCTTTCATCTACACAGGCATGCAGGCACTCACAACAGCACACATGCAGTACTGAACCTCCTAAAAACAGTTTAAAAAATAAGGCGCATGAAGATGTGCTTGGATAGTCAGGACAGTGATTATGTCTGACAAAGGACTGAGTAGCAAAAAGAAAAAAAATAATTTTTTGGCATTTTAGAAAAAAATTCACTAGATATAACAATGATAAATAATACATTTTGCATGCATATTTTTATAATACATCTGGGGTCTGATCAGTCAAAGTATTTGCCAATCTTGCAGAATAAAGACCTCCGACATAGCAGGAATTTATTTCGGTCGCCTTTTCCCTTTTGTTAAAAAAAGATGAGGCCTGGTTGCAGGAATCCTATAAGTAAGTCTAACTTTTTTTAAGACTTCATTTTTCACTGATTTTAGAGTTATTATCGACACGTGAAATAGGGCTATTTGTAGCTAACAACTGGCTTTTGAATTGTTTACAAAAATATGCTAAAAAGGGCCATTTGTTGAAGGGTCAGTTATAATTGAAAGACTTTACAAATGTAACTACTTGTGTCCTGACAGACGTTTCCACATTTTTTTGTTATTTGGATTATTATAAGTTGCGTTGCTTTGTAATATACACTTTTTTTATATTTGCAAACTCCTAGTGATTGGAACATTGTGATTCACATCACTGCACACAATGAAATGTGACCCATCACCAAAGTGGACAGCTTTTAACGCCCGGGGAGCAACTCCATGCTCATTAGACCTCTTGGACGTTGGTGGATTTGAACCCCAGACCGTTTGCTGTACCACTAGGCCACCACTACCCCAAACACTTCAGGACTTTATTGAAAGAAAACTGCTGTGGGCCAAAAAATATGACTTGCGTACTGGATTTCACTTGAGTTCTTGGGATGCATACAAGCTAAGTACATTTATAAGCATAACATATTTTCTTATTAATAACAGTAAATCCAAGTTTTCATGTACATATGGATAAGATATAGCTAATTACCGTATATCTAGGACCATAAGGTGAACATAAAAACCTAAATTTTCTCATAAATTGAAAGTGCACCTTGTAATGTGATGTGCTCTGTCATAATATTCAATATTATATTAACATAAAGTACAACTTTTGTAAGTTAGATGAACGGCTTGTTGTTTTGTCGAAGCGTTACAGCTACTGTAGTCAGAAGAAATATTGAACCACTGTATACTGTGTTTCGACGTGAAGTAATACTATACTATACTGTGTTTTGACAGCGTAGAGTCAACTGAATGGGCTTCAATGTAATGTAATGTCATAGTGTGTGTATAAGGAGCCCAAAAGTCACCATTTAGGAAACATTCTTACGAAACAAAATCATCACTGACCAGTTAAGTAACTGCAGCAAAGATTATTTAAATGAAAGTTCTTCCAAGTAACGAGGCGTTTCATTGGTCTGTTGCAGCTGTTGCAGCTTAGGTATGAAAGTAGAACGTTGATATGATTTTCTACTCAAAATTCATTAGGCAGATGACAACACCAAGTGAGCCAGTTCTGTCCCACGGACCATATGTTTGACACCCCAGTTGGATTCCTACTCATCATTTTAACAACCACACATACAATAACACGCACACAGTCAGGACCCGCCCCTCACCAACACGCAAACGCAGATGAAAGGCCTTTTGATCCTCGCTCTCCTTGTTCTTTGTAACCGAGCCTCCACGTACGTCAACCTCCTCCGTGTTTCCTTTATTCAACAGCTGACAGTGAAATAAAACGCGGGAGTAACAACTCCTGTTCGTCTCTGTCTTCCTTCTCCGCCCCACCCGTCCACATGCATCCATCCTTATCTCCTCATGCCTTCCATCCCCACCTCTCTCATCTCATCCCTCTGTATTCCCCTCTGAATCGCTCAGTGTTTGACACTGTCACCCGCGCCCTTCACCACAGCCCTCAGGCACTGTCACGTAACAGCGGCGTTGGTGGCGGCCTACGTGTAGGCACGGCTGCCTCAAGCCCTGAAGAGCAAAGAGACTTGAGAAGGATGCGTTTCGTTGGCTTAGAGATTTCAGTGCAGCTCTAAGGCGTAAAAAAAAAATCAAGTATCCTTATACTAAAAAATATATGTATCGGCTAATTACTGGTAGAACCACCAAAGTATAAGCTCTCCAATCCCACGTGACGGACCACTATACTAACAAGGAGGTTGCGCTCAGTGATGATTCATGGGATGACATGGCTGACAAGATTTATTCATTCATTCATCTTCATCCTCTTATCTGTTACTAGGTCTCAGCAGCAGTTTCCACGACTGCCACCCTAAGTGTGGTGAGCTCAACCAGAAGTTATGTGGATTGAGATGGTGTGATGCTCAGAGAACCCCAGTGGCAAACCTGGCAGCTGGGGGTTTCGTACCTCAAGCCTTGTGGACCCAAGTCTGCTTCCCTAACCACTAGGACACCACTGCTGTACGACACATAGGTGTTGTACTAATAGACTTAGTCATTTCAGGCACCAGTTAAAAGAATTAGGTTTATTTATTTCTGATAAAGTCAGCACTAGATGGCAGCATTTTGGCACATTTCAATAAATATACATTGATAATCTGTAGATTATATGAAGCAACTCCTACGGAAGTTTGTACTTATACATAAACGTTATCAGGTGCTCAATAGTGTCAGTATTTGTAATACTGTAATTGCAATGTACTTGTTAGGCAATGATTAAGGATTTTTGAGAAATTTCAGGAAATTTACCCTTTGCATTTTACCCGTCACCGTAGTAAGGGTTGGGCTGCTAGCAGAACCAGCGCCCACGGAGTAGTGAGTGGGGACGATACCATGCTGAAGGCACCTCAGCAGTGTCTTGGCGGTAGGGGGCCCTGCGGACTTAAGTCCGTTTCCTTAACCACTTAACTGCCTAGCTAACCGTAAACTTAGCTTGGAAATTGCGTACCAACCTAGCTTGTGAACCTTTGAAGGGAAAACTATTTTATGGACTTTGTTTTTTAGACCAAGATCCATTTGTTTTTCTGTCTGGTAGATCAATGTTCAAGATAGTTAACAAAGTTAACTTTTTCTTCATTAAAATGTGCTTAGTTCTTTCAATAAAGGATTGCATGAAAAAAGGCTCACTAAAAACGATAGCTTTATACTGACAATGCATAACAAATGGAACCTCGACTGAGCACAAGGACAGTGTTTCCTCTCCATTAACGGCCACAACGATGACCCTGATTTAATGACACTCCCTGCAACACTGTAAAAAGGGGATATTTCTCCTTTTGAGTCTAACAAAACAGTGTGAAAAAGCAGGTTAGTGTATCAGGTGATGTGAGAATACTGCGCTTTGTAAATTAGCTACTAATTGGTATCTCTATTGTATCATATTCCTAACTCTTTCACACAGACAAAGTGAACAGCAGGTTATCTTTCTGTGTTATCTTTCTTTTCGCCTAATTAAGAATTTCCAGAAACCAAATCCAGGATTAACATTTTAAAAAAATAAAATAACAGTAATAAAAAAAAAAACTAGATGTGAAAAAGAAAATCTCTTTCAAATTTTTGGTACGTTGGCCAGAAATAATTGGCTGTCAGCAGCAGTGAAAGCCCCGTTTCGTTCTGCAGCACAAGGACGAAGCAGGAAAACAACGTGGTTGTGGCGGCGGTGTTGGAGCAGGAGGAGGAGAAGGTGGAGGACATGGCGAGAGAAAACAGCCTGTCGCCTTTGTTTCCATTGAAGCTCAACAAGCAGAGGCTGCAGAAATAATCTGCAGAGGGTCACTGCAGGACCAGGCTTATGCAGAGGAGGAGAGAGAAGGAGACACAGAGGAGGTTTAACAGCCTTTGCATTCACTCCCCACTGGCTGAAAAATAGATCTGTCCTTTGACTCCAGCTGCAAAATGTCTCCGAGTCAAACAGGGTCTGGGATCGTACTGTGATGGGTGGACCCATTAGCATTAGGTCTGTCACTGAACAATAGCCCTAGAACTCAACACACCTCTACAGATGCTTCAGTTGGTGTGAGTCTTATTTATATATATATATCCAGATAAAGATGAGTTTTGGATCAATTAACGCCTTAGATATGAGTCTGATGTGCACTGATGTTTGGAAATGTTACTGATCCACTCTCTCATCAATAACAATAACTGTTTAGATTTGTAATATAAATATCGAGATCTGAAAGTCAAACTGACTGAAAGGCCAACAGCGGTGTCTTGGTGGCTGAGGAAGCAGACTTGGGTCCACAAGGCTTGAGGTGCTAAACCACCACATACTGAGGCACTCTGAGCACAGCATTAGCCCAACCCACGTAACTTCCAGTGGGCTGACCACCCACAGGAAGGCCTACAGTATGGTGCAGTGGGCTTTGGGTGGCAGTTGTGGAGACTGCTGCCCCTGCAGTCCAGTAATGACAACAGTGATGAATGAATGAATGAATGAATGGAGTCGGCAGTGATGGCCTGATGGTTAAGGCCATTGGCCCGACCCACATTACTTCCGGTGGGCAATGTGATTTAGGGTGGCGCTAGCTGCCTCTGCGCCCCAGCAATGGACAAGCAGAAGAAGATGAATGAATGAATGAATGAATGAATGAATGAATGAATGATTGAATGAAAAAACAGTCGCAGAAAAGAAGTTTGATACACGGATGCAAAGTAAAAAAAAATGTCTGGTTTGCTGTCGCTCAATTTCAGGGTTGAGGGTTTGAGCCCCACGTTGGGTGGTCCATATTTTACGAGGCATGGTGGTCTTGGAACCATGAGGGTTTACGTTTAAGTTCTTAGACTGACAAGTGAGCCCTGAGATCCACTGCACGTGGTAAATGTACAGTGTATTTCTGTATTACAATTACGGTAAACCGATGTT
Organism: Paraplagusia blochii; assembly: GCA_016785265.1. Lineage (NCBI taxonomy): Eukaryota > Metazoa > Chordata > Actinopteri > Pleuronectiformes > Cynoglossidae > Paraplagusia > Paraplagusia blochii. The sequence goes on along the minus strand of JAFBJS010054597.1, from coordinate 369,377 downwards.
GAGCAACTAACAACAACGTATTCGTACCAATATATGGCAAATACTCATTATTGCCTCTGTATCCCAATGCTTACAAATTGCAATACGGATCAAATTGCCAGATATATGCTGAGACACAGCTGTAACTTAATAAGTATTTTAAAAAAAATCATCTTTAGCTGTGTTATCTAAGAAGATTCCAACTCTGATTAGATATTTGATCTTTACAATCAAGGCAGCCATCTTCAAAATGTCCTTTCATCTATAACTGTGCATGAATCTTGCATTTTGGCTATACTACATATATAAGTATTTTGACAAGAAATCACGAGAGACTGAGATTTGTTAGCCAGTGGGTAAAAATGTCCTTGTGAGAGGAATAATTGCTCTGCAAAAAAAAAAAAAAAATGCAGCCACTAATGATTTTTTTTAGAAAATGGGACTCAGAGTCAGATTTTAAATTCCATGACTTTGAGCCCTGCAGCTCAGGAAACAAAGACATTGCAGTTCTTGACTGACTCACTCACCTTCCTGCAGGTACATGACAGCCTGTGAGTAGTTCTGTAGAGCATGGTGTGTCCTTCCCAGACTCCCATAGGCCAGTGTCTTGGCAGCCAAGTCGTTAGTCTGAGCTGCTACGCTCAGATGCTGCTCCTGGAACACTACCGCCCGCTCGTAGTTCCCTAACGATTCGTAGGTCAGTCCCAAATTCCCGTAGGCACGTGCTTGACGCGTGGGGTTCTCGACTTCTTCAGCGATCTCCAGATCGCTCTGGTGGCACCGGAGCGCCGTCTCATACTCTCCCATGGACTGATACACAGCACCCAGCCCACAGCTGGCGTCCCCCTCCAGCAGCCTATCCTGGGTGTCGCGGGCGATTGCCAGCTGACGTTCCAAGCAGGAGATGGCCTGCTCGTAGTTGCCTAGTTGGCTATGCAGCGCCCCCAATTCTCCATACGCCTGGGCCTTTCCCCCGCATTCACCCAGCTCATGGGCGACGACAAGTCGCTTTTCAAAGCACACCAGTGACTGCTGCAGGTGTCCCATAGCCCTGTGGATGAAGACGGAAGGACGGGGGACATGGGAGAGAAGAACGATAAGAAACGAATTTGAGATAAGAAGCCTAGAATGACAGCTTACAAAATTCTGCCAATGGCAATTCTTGTTAGAAATACTGAGATACTGTATCTTTGAAGTGTTCGGCTTTTAAAATGATTGTGGTTATCCTGCTGCTCATCTCTTGGATGTCACTTTTCAGATTTATGATTTATGCCAAGAAAAGAGCTTCGAAGGAATGCTGATCATTGTCATAAAAGAAACTGTATTATATTTATATATATATATTTTGTCCTTTTCTAAAGGAAAGAAGGAAAGGAAAGTAAACTTGTTATTGTGATCCACACCACTGCATACAATGAAATAAGACTTCTGTATTTAACCCATCACCAAAGTGAACAGTGGGCAATTTTGAGCGCTAGGGGAGCAGTGAGTGGGGATGGTGCCATGCTCAGTGGACCTCAGTACAGGTGGAATCGAACCTTGAGCCCTTAGAACCCAAGGCTAGTTCCTTTAACACTAGGCCACCACTGCCCCAATATTATGAATCTTATATCTTATAAGCCACATCATTTACATTGAAGGATAAATAAAACTATCAGTTGTTTAACTGGTTTCTAGGAAGGTACGGTGTTGTGCAATGTGATTTGGGTGGTACTCGTAAAGACTGGCCTCCGCTCCCCAACCTGGTATTGGATAAGCTGGTGAAAATGGATGGATGTCCATTGTGACGTTTGACCCACCTGTGCCCATTTCCTAAACCTCTGTAGGCCTTCTCCTGGTCCTGCATGCGATTTAGGCTCTGTGCCACAGACAGGTACTGGTCGTAGTATTTAATGGCCTCTTCAAAGTCTCCCAGAGCCTCGTAACAGTCTCCCAAGTTCCCATATGCACGTCCTCGGTCCATCACCGCCTCGTTTCCATTTAGCTGCTGTAACGTAGCGAGCTGCTGTTCCAGGTAGCCTATGGCCTCCTCCATCACTCCTACATTCATTTTAGTGATGCCCATGTTTCCGTAGACCTGAGCCTCCACCACAGGATCCTTCAACCGCCGCCCCAACTCCAGCTGTTCCTCATAGCTCTTGAAGGCCATGGCATATTTCCCCAGGGCCATGTAAACAGCTGCCAGGTGACCGTGAGACTTACACTCTCCGGGCACATCACCCAGCTCCTGGTACACCTCCAGTTCCTGGGTGTGGTAGCCTAGAGCTTTGTCGTATTTCTGCACCAGTCGGTAAGTGGCACCAAGAGCAGCATATGCACAAGCCTCCATCCTGCGTTCCTTCACCTGTAATAAAGATTTATCATCAATTAATTTTTATAGGCCTAGACTGCTGGGGGAACTCTCATAGTGCACAGAGAAATGTATCACCTCCGTTCTCATAAGACACATGAATGTAATTTTTCAATTAATGGTTAAGATAATAGCCTGGTTTCCTATTTCTCCACTAGGCTCTCTCCGGTTCCTGGGGGGAACATCAGAAACTGTTCTGACAGTGATGCCAAACTCAGTAGAACTCATATATCTAACGGCCCCAATAATGTTCTTTCTACACATACTCACGCTTTACAGTAATCGACACTATGTTCTCCCTTTCTTCCCTCTTTACTTATCTTCCTTTTTTCCCTTTCCTCTCTAAGGCAAACAGCAATACAGTCTTGTTAATGTGGACTATAAAAATAAAATTAGATTTGACTTGTGCAATCATACTGTACCTGATGAGCTAAGGCAAGCTGCTGCTCATAGTACTGAATGGCTCCAGTCACATCCTTCCGACAGACAAATATGTCTCCAAGGTTTCCCAGGGCTCTGAAGCGGGCTTGAGTGTTGTTTAGAGATTGGGCCAAAGAAAGCAAATATTTCTGACACTCCTCTGCTTTAGAAAAGTCTCCCAGGGCCTTGAAAGCCAAACCCAGGTTACAGTAGGCCTTGGCCTGGCTCAGTTTGTCATGTAGGTCCTTGGCCAGAGCCAGGTCCTGCTCATAGTATTTGACTGCATCCTGATAGTTGCCCAGGCAGTAGTGGGCGTAACCAAGATTGTGACAGACCTTCCCTTCGCTCTCCATGTCCTGAAGGTCGGGGGACAGCCGCAGGTACTGCTCGTAGTAAGGTACGGCCTGAGGGAACTCTCCTCGAGAGCAATGGAAGTTGCCGAGGTTTCCCAGTGCACGTGCCTCACTCTGGACGTCCCTGAGCTCACGAGCTATGTTGAGGTGGTTCTGGTAGTGCTGCAAAGCACGGTCGTGGGCACCCAGAGCCTGGTACGCTACCGCCAGGTTACCATGGGTAGAAGCCTGCGAGGCCCGGTCGTTGACCTCCATTGAGATCTGCAGCTCCTGCCGATGGTAGCGGACTGCCTGGTCGAAAGCTCCGAGAGCGTTGTAGGCATTTCCCATGTTTCCGTAGGATCGGCCCTGAGCAGCGTAGTCATTGAGCTCCTGAGCAATGGCCAAGTGTGTTTTGTGGAGCTTAAGTGCAGTCTCGTAGTCTCCCTTCATCTGGTGAATTATGCCTGCAAACAAAGAGAGAAAATTCAGGTTAAGTCTAACAGAAGAGGGAAATTATGACCCATTAAAATAAAGGTGCTCAGTCAGTTCTTCCTGCACAAAGCATGTTATTTTGTCATTAACAAACATCGTAAGGAGCCGCTCATTCCCTGCGTGTTCAACAATCAGCACAGAATGATGATTAAAATGGTGCAGCATCATCCACAACTATTATGACACAGATATGCAGAGTTGAATCACTTTGAAGAGTCAAAACAAACACAGTGGAAATAATTAGACATGAAAAAAAAGTGAAGAAAAGACAAGATTCCGCAGGAAATATTTTGTGTTTTTGTCTTGGTGAAGTGGCAATGCGAAACGTAAGCATCTGTAGGGAAGTTGAGCAAGTGTAAAAAGACAATAAATGAAACCAACACATGGTCGGAATTATCGCTGATTAAACATCCCTCTGAAAAACAATGGCTTCGCCCCCGCAGCCTGACACATAAACACACAGACTGTTTCCCGGGATAGAACTCTTTCCAACTCCTACTTGAATAATAACCCCACCACAGTATCAATAAAGTTCAAACTTAAACTTATCTGACACTAGAGTGGGTATAGGCAAACTAAGGTCCGGGGGCCAGATGCGGCACGTAGAGCTTTTTAATGTGGCCTGCCAACCTTGTCAAAATTGAGTACTTTATTTATATTTTCATTATACTTCTGCCTTTTCCCTGCAATAATGCATTTCTTCAGTAGATGACATTATTAAGGGTATTAGAAATGTAAGATTTTATGGCATTTTTACATGCCATTTATCTTAGTTCAAGCGAATGGTATATATTTCTGCTCTGGACTCGGCTCCCATGTCCAAATTTAGGAGTTGGCATTAAAAACAAAGACTGCAAAACAAATAAAGGTTAGATGAAGCTGACAATTACCAATATAGTAACGTCATTGGTTGTTTCTTTAGTCTATAGACCAGTGGTTCTTAACCTAGGTTCGATCAAACCCTAAGGGTTCGGTGAGTCGGTCTCAGGGGTTCGGCGGAGCCTATGCCACGGAGGTCAAGACACCGCAGAGGTCAAGACACACCGACTCATCCTACTAAAGTAGGGTTCAGTAAATGCGCATATGAAACTGGTGGGGTTAAGTAGCACCAATAAGGTTAAGAACAACTGCTATATGAAGTTGGTTGTCATAGATGAACTCTCCGAGGAAGGATCCCTCCAATCTCCTTGAAGCCTCTTACATCTGCTACCTTTTGTGGGAAAATAAATAAAGACCACTCCTCTACTGTGTCAGCACACGGACTGGTTCATGTCCCCTGATGGTGCACCAGGTCTTGGAACAGTTCTGGAGCCAGAGTGGGTGGGACCCGGGACATGGAGAGGGGCCTCTGTGGCTTGTGGTGAGTAACACGATGGTGCCTACGGGATCAGTTACCGTCGTGTGTGTTTTCCAATTCACTTCATCCGAAACCTGCCACAATACGAGTGTAACGCAGGCTGCGTAAACAGTGGGGGCTGAAACCAAACAGGCAGTTCAAACAAGCGCAGATGTACGGGCAGTGATGTGGTCGTCGGACCAAATAGTGGCTCCATTCAAGGCAGCGATTTTTTGTCAATAAGGAAAAAAAAAAGAGAAAATATCTGGAAAATCTGGATCACCCTTTATGTTTGGTTGGTTTTAAAAAGATTAATATGTGTCCATAACAGCTTTTGCCACTGCCAGGGCAATAATGTTGCTTTGCTTATTGAAAAAAGTAAATAAGCAGTTTACCTTTAGTCCCAAATGTTACTAAGGTGAAGCACAAAAAAGTTCACAGTTGGAGTTTAAGGAGGGACTCGTCTGTTTATATAGGATTTTGTTGGTGTTTACATCCGAAGCCCTTCACAGAGCGAACGTTAATGCCAGTGTTAACAACGGTGACGCTGGTCTTAGTGCTGCGCTGACACTGATGCTGGTGTTCACACTGACGATGATCCAGGCATCAGTGCAGCGGGTTAAGGCGGCCACGCCATGAAAATCCTACGCTGCCCCCAGAGTTGAGGAGACAAAGAAGAGACTTGGGCTTCAATTTGGTCACGGACTTTAAAGGTTTCTCTTTTGGCTAATTTCCTACCTCTAGGTGAAACGTACCTTACCTACTTAGAAAAATACGTTTTTCATTCCAAGTTTATTTTTTGGGGTAAATTTTGCCGCTGCATTTAACCCATCACCGCAGTGAGCAGGGGTAGCTAGCTGAGCCAGCGCCCAGGCAGCAGTGTGTGGGGACGATACCATTGTCTGGGTGCTCTGGTAAATTAGCGGAATTCGAACTGGGGGCCATACGCACCCCAGTCCGTTTCCTTAACTACTAGGCCACCAACTGCTAACCTTTACCGCTAAGATAGTTTTTCTTAGAATATTTCTTAATGAGGCAACAGTGGTCGCCTTAGTTAAGGAAGCTAACTTAGGTTAGCACGTAACACTGGGCTCAACACCCACAGGAAGGTGCAGTGTGATCCGGGTGGCAGTCTGGGAGAATGCCGCCCTTGCGACCTGGTAACAACCTGAATAAATGAATGTATTATTTAATATTTTTATTTGCATTTTTTGCCTAATCTTTTAGGATTTTTTAAATATTTTTTTTCCTTTAACTAAACTAATATTATTCATTTGAATACGTTTTCTAAAATTCCTGAATGTAATTTTGCCCATAGTCTGTTTACTCCCTGTTAAACTGTGAATGGAAGTAAACACCAGCCCCCAACAGTCAGTCTCGGAGGTTAAACTGAACTCTGTCTGGGTCATTTTGAGTTGACAAGATCCCACAATAGCTTCTTCAGCTAAAATCCCCCTGCTCTACTTCCAATTTTCCTGTTCCAGCAGTATTTACCAGCGTGATTGCAATGGTTTTATTTACTATCTTTGCGTGATACTATTCCCCAAGGATTTGCTAATCCTCTTACCGTATGGAAGCAAGGGGCACAGGAAATATTTCCTTGCTCCAAGTGTGCCTCCAGGCGCACCTAAGGCTTAGAGCAATTTTGGCCCCGGAGAAGAAGAAGAAAAAAAAAAAAATAACAATCTCAGTCCAGTTAGGCTCCTGCCCCTGTCTGAGTCATCCCAGTCCCTGCTTGGTTTTTTAGCCTGCAGCGGGGCACATGTTACCCTGGTAATACATCAGTAGACATTATATCGTGGTTAAGATCGACCTCCTTTGGGAACTGTGTAACCTTGGTAGTGACATTGTGGTTCGAAGAACTGTCAAGGGTTCTCCAACTGGCCTGCTTTGAATCCTAACAGGCTTCCGCTCTGAGTGAAAAGCGAAAGCAGAGAGGTTCTGTAAAAGGTGGAGTAGAAAACCTCTTTGTAAGTGGAAAATTAAAAAAACAGACTGAGAACACAATAAACCTCAGGGCTTAATTTGGCCAAAAGATACATCTTTGTTAGGGTGCTAATGCAACATCTTAGATGCATAAATATTTAATAACGTGAGCGATGTGGATTTTTGTGACCTAAATTGCTGCAATTGTGAGGTGGATTGCTGAAGTATCTGAGAATTTGGAAAAATGGAACAGAATTTCCCAGTGAGAATCCCACTTGTAAATTGAATTAGATTTGGAAGTGAGTTCTCACTTCCTAAGAAAAAGGTATTTTTGCAGACAGTGGACCTGCATATGGTTTTAAACAATTCCAAACAAAACAATAAAATAATCAATATTAGATAGATAGATAGATAGATAGATAGATAGATAGATAGATAGATAGATAGATAGATAGATAGATAGATAGATAGATAGATAGATAGATAGATAGATAGATAGATCGATGTTGTTGTTGTTCCTTTAAGATGACATAATTAATTACGTGCTAGTCAGTTGTGCTGTCTCAGTTTCCCATGAAGAAGTCCAGCGTATTTGCCGAGACCACGACTTTGCAGCATCAGATTTTGAATATCGGTGAAAAAAACGATACCGATATGTTCCGATATTAAAATAGGTTACTGATATCGGCCCGATATTTATCGGTGAACCAATATGGACGGCCATCCCTAATATATATATACATACTGTATATTAGTAGCTTAGTCATAAAATAATAATGATGCTACTAAAATCTGAACAGTTTCTTATACAGGACAAAAATAAAAGTTATAGATTTACAAAATGAGCTAACCTAACAGATTTAGATCCACATGACTGTTCCATATTTAATAATGTTTTTTGCTGCTGTTGGAGTGACATTGAAAAAGGAGGAAAAAAAAACAACCAGAGCCTGTCCCTCCTTCCAACAGTCCCCGATCCCTTTCAGTGTCTCATGTCCAAAGACATTAAAACACTCACTGCTCTGTCACTTTTCATTACACAGCTGATGTCCCGACCCCAAAGACGGCTTCTCAGCTCTTAGCAGTGAGTCAATCACTGCAACATTGTTACAGTGAGACGTAAGGACGTTCCAGTCTGCCACCTCTCCTGCTACCGCTGCTGCTGCCATCGAGAATTTTCATCAGAAACGGGGAAATTAACACAACTCCACATCATTTCCAAGCCTGAGTCAGACGTGCTTCAATAGGAGAATTCCTCACGTTTATCTGTCTATGTTCATTACGTTCAGCCCAACTCTCAGCAGACCTGTATCCTTCCTGTCTGGGCCATTAGCCCTGAAGAATTCCTCTGTAAATCACTTGCTTCCTTCACTGTTCAGCCTAATAACACAAACACACTCACTGTTGTTTCTAAAGGCACGGCTACAGAAGTGAATCCTCTCCTTGCACCGTGGCCTGAGGCCAGTCTGCTCTGTGTCTGCTCAGTCAGTGTCCCCTGCTGTGAGCTGTCTGACAAGTGCAGAGGGAGAAGTACAGTTTGTCAACACAGATGGTGTTGGAACTGTGGTCGGAGCGAAGGCTGGTGGATTATGAGGCGGACTTAATGAAAGCCTGTTGGACATCATTCTTCTCTTGTCCTTTCCATGTATCAGTCACAGGGTTTAAATATGTTGTTTTTATTCATTCTTGTTCCCGACTATTTCAAGGGCAAACTCTATCACCATACTAACTGTCCTTCAGATTTGTCCTCCGTGACAGGGGTTCCCATGCTCTCCCCCCAGTCCCTAATGGACTGTTGTGGAAAACAATATTCCAAATATCAATATTGAGGAAACATATTCCAAAACAGAACTCCCTTGTCGTACAAACTCTTGGATGAAGAGGTGAAAACTACTGTCCAGTTGCCCCTAAAGTAACTCATTTTGGGTTGAATGACCTGATTGACTGAGAATCTACACAACATTTTCAGCTGTTACTACAAAGTCTAATTTATTTAATCTGTAAGCATATAATCTAATAATAATCCAAAATCTATTGTCTAATTTAATTAATATATTAATTCTATACACTATTAGTATTACTTTAAGTCGTAATGTATTATTATTATTTTTTATTGTAACTATTTAAAGTACATTTTGCTACATTTGTCATACTCATTTATTCATTATTTTTTGTCCTTTTATCTGTTGCTGGGTCTCAGGGGCAGCAGTCTCCACAACAGCCGCCCAAATCACACTGCTCCCTACTGTGCCCGCCCACTGGAAGTTATATGTGTCGGGATTGTGCGATGCTCAGAGCACCTCAGTGGCAACCTAGCAGGTGGGGGATTTGAACCTCCTCCCCTCTCTAACCACTCTTGTCCCTTTATTTTCAAGGGTTGCGACAGCGCGTCAACGTTTTCCATCTCCCCCTGTCCTCTGTATCTTCTACTCTGACTCCAACTACCTCCATGTCCTCCCTCACTGCGTCCATCAATCTTCTCTTTGTCTCCTACCTGGTAGCTCCATCTCTAAGATCATTCTCCTACCAATATGACCACTGTCCCTCCTCTGAACATGTCCAAACCATCTCAATCCACCACTATTACTATATACATTTGATATTTTTACTATAAGTAACTTTTTGCAAACTAATTATTTAAGCAAAATCCACACAAAATGGATTTTGTCCTGATTTTTCACTCATTTCCACCTGTTAGCTGCGTGGACACATACGACATTAATACTGATCTAAGGGAGTGTCATAAAGTTTGTTCTTCTCTCTCCTTCTTCCAGTGTCTGATACACTCTTCTTCTGCTTTTATCGCTCCTCATTAATCTTCATCATTTTTACTGTTGTGGGGCAGATCATAAAGGAAGCCATTATTTCAGCTCTGGAGCCAGATCTTCATTCCAGATCTGTAAATTCCCAGGTCGCTCAGAGGTGTTTTGTGAGAGGATAAAAAACAAATGTCACGCAGCAGCAAACAAAACATCAACAACAACGGCGACAATTCCAGACTGATGCTCCACGATCTCCACCTCGTTCCACGTTATCTTCATTATTCAGCTCCTCTCCAATCAGCTATTAAAGGTAATTAAACGATTCATCAAGTCAGTTTCAATTACTGGGTGCTTGACAGCTGCAGATTAAAATCAGCAGGAATGAGAAGGAGAAGTGAGTGAGAAAGACGCAGGAAGTGAGAGAACCAGGCGTCAAAAAGTGGAAAAAAATAGAGAAAAAAATGAAGATGAAGGAAACAGAAGTCGAGCTGAATTTGGTTTCATCCTCTGAAACAACAAGGTGTTCTACCATCGCTGACACATTACCTCCCCTGATTTATTTTCTGTCTCTCTTTCCCATTCCTATTGTTGCCGGTGAATGGGCTGATGCCAGGACTTGGATGACCAGGACTAGGAGGATTAGGACTAGGAGGGCTAGGACTAGGATGACCAGGAGTAGGACGACAAGGATCTAAACCCATATCACTAATGACTATATAACCGCCATTTTGTAACTTTGATTTCCCACTGGAAGAACTTCAACTGTGTTTATTAGATATATGTATATACTGTATGTCACATGGTTCATTGCCATTGTATCATTGTACCGTTTTTTTTAAGTGGATCCGTCTCCTGTGGTTCTCCCTAAGATTTCTACCGATTTTCTTTCCCTCTGTAGTTTTTCCTTACCCTGGCTGAAGGTCTAAGGCAGACCTGGGCAAACTAAGGCCCGGGGGCCGGATGCGGCCCATTTGGCGTTTCTAACCGGCCCACCCAACTTGTCCAAATTATCCAAAAATTGTCCAAAAATCTCTGGGCGCTCAATAGCTGTCCACTGCTCACTTTGATGATGGGTTAAATGCAGAGGCCAAATTTCATTGTGTGCTGTGGTGTGAATCACAACAACGTGACAAAAAAAGAAATTTAATCTAAATCTTTAAATTATACTTTAAATTTTATTGTTCTGCCTTTTCAAAGCCAGCATTTCCCCAATAGATAGCCCCAAAGACATTAAAAGCATTTGAACATTTCTCCTTTATTCAATTCTTTACTCATCATTTATCTTGGCTCTCACGAAATACTCAATCTTGATCCTGATCTGGCCCGTGACCCAAATTTTGATCAGACCTGGTCTAAGGACAGAGGATGTTACCAACCCTGTAGGACCCGATGTGTCACAACTCTGATGTGGGCTATATTTTATTGTAAATGTGGGCTATATGAATACAATTGGATTGATTGATGATCAGGTTCATATAAAAATATTCATCATTTATTTTGACTGGGATGGACTCCTTTTGGAGAATAAGGACATTTTTTAACACCAGAAGGAAATGTCCTTCTGTATATTTTCAGTATCAATTGAGTCTTGATTCTCTTTGATAGTGCGGGTATGAACCATCAACTCTCCAACACAAACTTATAAAGTCTATCTAATAATGAAGAGGAGACCTGGGGTGCCCCCTGGTGAAATAAATCTGCCTCACAGATAGTGAACACTTCAAACTGAGCTCTCATTTTCTACGGGGCCATAAACAGCCCTCGCTTAAATCCCCAAATTTATAGCAGTCCGTTGGCGTCTAAAGTTTTAGCAGCCTTCAGGATCTGTAGGCACAGACGGCGCTGCAGACATTAGTCTGGTCAAAGGACATGTTTCATTTATGTCTGGCTGATTAACCCCAGTCTCAGACTGCTCACTTTTACACAGCGGGTTAAAGAATCACTCACCTGGAAGAATCTATTATGGCTCTTACTCGTCCATTAGAGTCGGGTTTTATTACTGTCTTGATAGTCGTCATAAGTCATAGAGCAGAGGTTGGAGCTGCTGGACTGAATGTGGGAGATTTGCCCAATTCATTTATATCGGGATCGGTTTCCTAAATTGAACCATTTTATAATCCAAACAGTTTGTTATAACTGGTGAACCTGTTCATTCAGCAGCGTACGTACAGGGATTATGGAGTCAGGGTATGGGGGAGAAAAAAAAAGGAACAAGGAAGGAAAGGAAATCAAACTCCTTGTCATTGTGACATTGTGATGCACACAGCAAAGTGTGAACCCATCACCAAAGTGGACAGTGGGATCCCACGGAGCAGTGAGTGAGGACGGTGCCATGCTCAGTGGTAACTTAACGGTAGGAGGATTCAAACCAGGTCCTTTGCGAACCCAATCCACTACCTTACCCGCTAAGCCACCAAATGCCTGAGAAGACTCAAGAAACACATTGTAAACGTGTGTGTCCTGGTTTCATTAATTTATTTTTATCCTCTTATCCATCAGGTCTCAGAGGCAGCAGTCTCCACAACTGCCACCCAAATCACACCGCACCATACTGTGAGCCTTACTGTCAGTGGTGAGCCCACTGGAAGTTATGTAGGACACAACGTTACTTAATTCACACCTGCAGCCCTACAGACCCAAGTCCCCTTTCTTAACCACCACTGCAGCCTATTGTCATTGTTACAGGCAGTAATTGTCTAGTGGTTAAGGGTAGGATTGGGGTTTCAGGATCGATTCCACCAACTGCCTAGTTACCACTGGAGTGTACTGGGTAAAGCAGCGTCCCCAACCACTGCTTCCTAAGCTCTAAAAGCAGCTCACTGTTGACTTTGGTGAAAGGAGTTTGCGTTCCTTATAGGGGTGTGACGATTCACTCATATAACGATCCGATTCATATCTCGATTTACAGGCTACGATCCGATTCAGGAACGATTCATAAAAACATATTAAATGATCGATACAATTCAATCCGATTTGGTTCAGTTCGATCCAAACCGATCCAAAAGGATTAATATATATAGTGTATGTTAGGGGTGTGACGATTCACTCACATAACGATCCGATTCATATCTCGATTCACAGGCTACGATCCCGTTCAGGATCGATTCATGAAAAAAATCTTAAACAATCCATCCAGTTCGATCCGATTCGGTTCAGTTCGATCCAAACCGATCCAAAACTATTAATTTGCACACCCCTAGTTCCTTATATTTTGTCTTGCATTTCCAGGCTTTGTACAAGTCTTAAGACAACCTGACGTAGCATTGTCATAATCAGCATTTAAAGCCTGCAACCAGATTCTTGTCTTTATTAAAAGGTAAATCCATCTCAGGTCTCTGTGAAATATTCTGAGGTTTGACCTCCAGCAACCTCCATCCACACCAAGCAGAGGAAGTGCGGCATTCAGCTTTCATTTCCTGTTTTTGTGCCTTGAGGAAACACAATCTGAGTTTGAGGCAACAAACCTGGAGGATAGAGGTTTGGGAAATAACTGGCAGGAGAAAACATCTCTTCCTCCTACAAAATGCACAGAGATTTTTTTTTTTTAAAAATTCACACCACCAGATGTTTTTGACATTGGTTACATCTACTTGTTGTGGCTCATGGGGATCTGAACTCACACCCTCAGCTCTGTTCGTTCTAAATCAATCATTCACTTTAGTCTCTTCATTCTTCTTACTATCTCAACAACCAGGTGCTTCCTTATCTCCCAGGAAGTTCACCAGCATCAATTCATCATCAGAAACCTCTGGAAGCTGACCTTCACATTGTCCTTTTTATGAAGAAAGCACCAAAAAGACGACTGTCTCTCTCATGAATTCATACATACGAGGTGGTAAAATGAAATAAATAGAATGTGAAAGACTTAATTCAAGGTAAAAACAAAATATGAATATGCAGATGATGTCTATATTTACATCAGATATGTTTTAATTAACCTAATGTTGAACTGGATTATTTACAAAGAGTGCTAAGATCCATTCACGCATCCTTTCAAGCTTCAGGGACACAATCCCATCTATTTTCAGACACGAGCAGGGTACAACCAGATAGTTTGTCTACCTAACACAGCGCCACCTACTCAGGGGTCCCCAACCTGCTACCTGGGGGCAACTGAAAGTTCCCCCATGGACCTAAGCGTACCGACCAAAGGTGCCCGCGGGCTGTGTTCTAAACAAAAAACTAGTTAGCATTAGTGTTTTTTTGTGCTTTGTGAAACACTGACATAAACAATGACATTCTAATGGGTGCAATCACCCATTGCCCCATGGTGGCATTGTGGACTTGGGTCCGCACAGCCCCTGATTTGCTTCCCCCCTACTGCCAAGTTACCATTGAGGTCCACTGAGCATGGCACCGTCCCATCACCGTATTGGATGGAAGACATTTATACTATCAACCAAACCAAATTGTACACCTACCCAGATTGGAGGAGGCTCGTCCTTCTGCAGCCCTGTCCTTCAACCCCTCAGCTATGGACAGCTGCTGTTCGTGGTACTGTTTGGCTCGTTCCAGGTCTTGCATGCAGCGGGCAGCGTGGCCCAGTCCAGCGTAGGCTCTCATTTCGATGGACTTCTCCTCAAGCTCTTGCGCCAGTTCCAGGACATGAGTGTGGTAGGACATGGCCTTGTCAAAGTTCCTGTGGTAATGGTAGGCACTGCCCAGGTTGCTGTAGGCTCGAGCTTCTTCTCGTTTGTTCTCCAGGGTCTTGGCGATGCCCAGGTGTTGCTCATGACACTGGACCGCATTGTCAAAGTCCCCCATTGCGATGTAGACAGCACCCATGTTCCCCAGCTCCCGCGCCTCAGAGAGTTGGTCCTTGGACTGTTTGGCAAGAAGGACACACTGTTTATGGCTGGCCAGAGCGTTTGGATAGTCCCCAATGGCCGTGTACACATGACCAAGGCTGCTGAGAGCCATTGATGCAGCCTAGAAAATGGAAGCAGAGATAGAGATACAGTGGTAAGAAGAACTGGTCAGTACTGGTCCAATATTTATTCAGGATTACAGACTATCGCGCAGAGATTGTGAAAATTAAAGGATCGTAATAAAAAATTAAGTAGCCAGATCTGATAGCCGATGCCCAAATTACCGGAAGTATGCTAGAAGGGTAAAGAAGGTATCGGATTGATCAGTATCGGTTATCCAAAACTGTATCTGCCATGAAAGAGTTGTATCAAACCATCCTTATTATACACAACCAGTGTTTTCTCTTTATATATCCCAGTTTGCAGTCCGACAGTTTTTTGATAAATCTTGCAATTCCGTCCATTTTCATGCGCCTATCCATTACTGGGTTGCAAGGGCAGCAGTCTCCACAGCTGCCACCCAAACCACATCGCACCATACTCCATCTTCCTGGAAGTCAACTGTCCTAACCATGATTCGAACTTGCCCAGGAGGTGAACCCTGGAGTTTCACACCAAAGACAGAGACATTGTCTCTGGGCCAAAGTGAAGGCCTATCTTGTGATTGTTTTGCAAATAAAGAGACTTTTTACCTTCTGTCCAGTAGTGATTAGTAAATTACATTTGAAGGCAATGAAATGGTCACTTTAATTTTATCCAGAAAAACACAGTAACCTCCACGTTATCATTTTCCGTCAACATTTGGTTGCCCCGTGAGCCAGAACAGACAATTTGAAAAAATCCCTTTATTATAAATGATCAGTACAAGGCAACAAATAAAATCTGATTTGATTCTTCTCTGACTTCACGGGGCGCAAAGTCTGATGCATTTGAACACAGCAGGTCTGCGTTAAAGCCATCACTTTATCCGCTGCTATTATGCTTACTGGCGTGTAACCACCCGCAGAACAAAGATGGTCCTAATCAGGAGGAAGGGCGGAGAAAATCTCAGCTTTACACCACAGCAGTGGGAGGGCAATCAACTGAGTGACTGGCTGCAGGATCTTTAATGACACAAACACTACAAACATTTTATTCCGTCTATTTCACTCCTCTGTTCCAACTTCCCCTGTTCTGAAACAAGGTTGTATGTGTGGAAATTGAAGGACTGTGATTCACACAGTTTCTGACTCAAGTTGGCATAGGGAAAAAAAAAACAATGTTTCAAATATATATCCTGCACTTTAACAAAGACGATTTTGGGATTTGAGATGTTTGCAAAAATGTAGGTCGGAGGCTTTTTCCATATATATTTTTTTAACTTATTTTTCTTTATGACATAAATTTATCAAGAAACCTGAGGCCTTTTTTTAAGAATTGATTTTTGTTCCTGTTGGTTCCCATATATTATTATATATAAGCCTAACCATATTAGCGCACAAAATCCTCAACTATGTTAGTACGCATTTTGCTGAGCATGGTGTTTTGGTTTAAAAAATTAAAAATAAAATCAAATAATATCAGGGGCCGCAATGGTGGCCTAGCGGTTGAGGAGGCAGACATGGGCCCACAAGGTTTCATGTTTGAATCCAACTAATTTTTACCAGTGGGCCGCATAGACAACAGTTTCCTTGAAAGGCCGATTGTAAATGTACTACTCCATAACACATTAATACATGTAACTGGGGTTAATATTTACTTAATTATAGTTATAAGTAACAACTATTGTTTATTCCTGTGTAATAAAACATTTTTTATACATCAGATTCAGAAACTGTTAAAAAGAGAATTTAAAAAACCTTGTCAAGCTTCCACGGGCCATACCAAATGATTTTGCCGGCCGGATTTGGCCCCCGGCCTTGAGTTTGACACATATAGAGTAATGGATAAGATAATAAGGATAAGTGACTGAATCTTAATTAAAAAAACAATATAAGTAAAATATTAGTAATTCTACAAATTCCAATCAAACCCAATGTAAGTCAAGATCCACAAACTGAAAAACACTGTTGTGCCATGTTTCTCGGAATAGAGCTTTACCCTCATTTGTAGATACGCAAAGTTAAAATAAGAAGCAACGTTTACACAGATACAGCAACAACACAGCAACAACACAGCAGTGATGCTGAAGCATCTCAACAAATGAAAACTAACGTTAACCAAAACAGGTCAATACAACAAAGGCTTCACATGGACTTCAAACATTCCACTGTACCGATCTTTAATAAAAAAAAAAAAAAAAAATTACATACACACACAGGCCCGACTCTCACTATCTTGCCCTCACTTCACTTTGCAGCTGATGCCTGGAACCAATTACCTGCTGACAGAGGGACTTTCGGCAATTTGCCCGAGTTTAAAGACTCGACAGGGCATTATTTGGGCCCAGGGAGGCAATTACTCGGTGATGCAACTGTTGCTGTTTCATGTTTGCAGATATCCTATCTGGAGCTGCTCAATTACATGTGGCTCTTTGAAGTTATGCTCCATCTCACATAAGAACTTCCACTTTTCCCAGCAGAACTCAGAGGATTTCCTCAGTGCTCCCTGTTCTCCACACTGATGGACGAAGGACAGACTGAGAGATGAGGCTGACAGATGTCTTTTCTCTGGAGAAGCGGAAAAAGAGTTACAGTTCTGTTGACTGACCCCCCTCCCACAAAAAAAAAAAAAAGTGAGAATGCAACGCTGCAATTTCCCCAAAGATGGCAGTAGAAGTGGACACATAATGAGGAACTGCAGTGTTTGCTGTGTGTTTGGCTCCAGGACAGAGACTGAGACCATCTACATTTCAGCTTCTGATTCTACTCACAGTGGGCTTCTCCCACCCACCACTGCTGATTTTACGTGCCCCAGTTGAGGCGCATAAGATAACAATCCCAGTCTGGGAGGGAAATAATTGCATACATAATAGATCATCTTTGCCAAGTTCACATTTTTGCTTCATTTCATATTTTTCCCACTGCACTTATCCTTCCAGCCCAAACTGTTCTTCTCACCTCCACCACATCAACGCCTCTCAGTCAAGTTCATGTTCTAGTTTTACTCTAGTGGTTTCTGAGGACCAGGGTTTTTTTCTGGACTGACACCTTCAGGAACAAATACCAAAATTAAGAAATGAAAATACAATTGATGATTTTTGATGTGGTTGCGATAAGAGTCCAAGGCTGTAGTGATGTCAACTAGCAACTTTTTGCCCATTTCCCAATATTGTTGAATCAATTTCCGATTCCAGTATCAACCAATACTGATAAAGGCCTGAGAATATTGGTTGATTTATCTTTACAAACCGCACAGCACTGTCCCGACCCACATAAAACCCAGTGGACCCACCACCTATCAGCAGGCTAACAGTGTGATTTGTGTGGCAGTCTTGGAGACTCCTGCCACTGTAACCAAGTGACAGATGAGAGTTTGAAGATGAATGAATGAATGAACGTACAAACCAATGAATAAGTATAGTATAAGTCGCTGTGATGCTGCCATCTAGTGATTTTCACTAGAACATACAGCCGTTTGTCCCTAAAAATATTTTTAAGCCACACTTCACAACCCCGGTATTGGGTTATAAAGTTTTCATTATCGGAGGAAAAACGTCTAGCGGATAATATTAGTTAATCAATATAGTTGGACATGCCTAGTTGCTTCTTTTTATTTTAAAGACAAAAGCTAAAAAACAAAAAAAAAGAAGGAGGAAAGGAAAAAAATAGGTTAAATTATGTCGAGTTAATCAGATACACCTCAAGCTATTTCCAAGCAATAAAATACAAAGTATTTTGAAAAATGACTGAATTTAATTTGTGACATCAACCACAGCAAATTCTCTTCCTTCAATTTGCTCTTATATTTCAGTCAAATATTTGCATCCAAATTCTAAAAATAATGTTTCCAATTCCCCACCTGACTGAAAACGCTTTCATCTCGGGCACGTGAGTACCATATGTTTAGACAAAATGTGCAATAACTCACACACTCCGGTAATAAGTATTTCCTGTCTTTCAAAGTGCAGCAGCTACACTTCATTTCTCTCCTCTGGCACGGCTGAGCGCTTTAAGATATCCCCGTGAGTTTGCTTTATCAGTTTTGTCTTTTTTTTTTTTTCCCTCCCTTCTCCTCTGAGCACGTTTGAATTCCAAACACTGGGAGAGAAACGGCTGCTTTCACCGCACGTGCTGGAGGTTGCACAGTCGAGCAGCTTCTGATGGTGTGTCCGCGCCAACGCTGTATGAGTCTGTGACTTTCAGCCGTCTGCTGTGTGTGTGTGTGTGTGTGTGTGTGTGTACAGTATATATGTGTAAGTGTGTGCTTTATTGCTCGCTCCTAAAAAAGCAGACTGGTCCCTTCCCATCGCTGCAGTGCGGATTGGACTCTTATGTGGTTATGCCTCGCCTCACAGCTGTGTGGAAGTTCCTTTGAAAGTTATGTGTAATTTTTTTTTTCCCTTCTGGATGTTCAGTGTGAGCGGAACAAATTAACTCCATAACTCTATCTCTACAGCGTCCACTGGGCTTTGAAGGAGTCACTGGAAGAAGACCAAAGAGTGGAAGGAGGAGAAACACAGCAAAAATAAGGACATAGATACAGGAAATAAACCCCTGCAAATGTTAAAGTTATCTACTGTCTTCTTCTTCTTTCAGCTTCTACCTTTTTCAGAGGTTTCCACTGCCTCAACATTTTCCATCTCCCCTTGTCCTCTGTATCTACTCTAACTCCAACTACCTCCATGTCCCCCCTCACTGCATCCATCAATCTCTTCTTTGTCTCCTACCTGGCAGCTCCATCTCTAGGATCATCCCTCCTCTGAACATGTCCAAACCATCTCACTCTGTCTTCTCCAGCTTTTTCTCCAAACCTTCCTTTCTGTGTTGTCCCTCTAATCACCTCATTCCTGATCCTGTCCATCCTTGTCTCTCCTAAAGAGAATCTTCAGCATCTTTAACTCCTCCACCTCCACCTCTGTCTCTTGTCTTCTACCTATTCCTAGTGTCTCTAATCCATACATCATGGCTGGTCTCACAACTGTCCTGTAAACCTTTCCCTTCACCTTAGCTGACATTCTTCACTCATCCTCTAGGTGACAGTCTCTGTCATTGGTGTGGAACTCCAGGGTGGAAGATCTAGTGCTGGTTAAAGCAGTTGGTTTCTTCTAGTGGGCTCACCACTTGTAGCAAGGTTCAAGAGAGGCTGGTACAGTGCAGTGTAACCCAGTATCAGATAAAGTGATGTGTACTGTACAGACTGATGCATCCCTAGTGTCTGGGGTTCGTACAGCAGTTCCCCCAAGATGGAAAGAAGACTGATTGATGTCCATAAATGTTCGTAAAGTGCCGTAATGCATTCCCAAGTTTGTATTTGGAATCCTGTGCTACATCTGACTAGTTCCTCGTTCTGCTGCAACCACACGTCAAACAGAGTGCTTCTCCAACACTCATCTCCTTTAGTACAGTCATGAGTACAGTTTCTGTACAAGTCATACTTATTCATCACAGCTGAGAAAGCAAAGGCTGGCGCTGGCGGTATTTGCGAAAAGAAAGTTCCGGCAACAATCTCTCATATGACAACTCAGACTCTGCCCAACAATAACTCCTCCGTCCTCTTTCTTAATTGTCAAAATACTGTTTGTCAAAAAAAAGCAGGTAGTTTACACTAACACAGGAGAGAAATGATTTTTAACTCTACTTCACAATTCTCTACTTTTTAAACATGACTACATGCGACACTGAGGTGAAAAACACTTGGGAAAAACAGGAAGTATGTATTTTTTCACAGTCACAGTCAGCTTTCTTCACTGGCTGTCAACAAAATCCCAACTCCAAACTAGAAAAATAAAAACATAGTTCTACTTTCTGTGTTTAAAAAAAAAACGCTGCAGATTTCACCTTATTCCCTTGGTTGCACTCGTAGGAATAGACGGTCAATGGTGATTATTTAACACATGCAATTCTTCATCAGGAAACATATTAAAGAGTGATGAACTCAACTGGGTTTTTTACAACCTCTAAACTCAGAGAAAAAAAATAAAATACTATCTATCTTTTTGGCCCCGTATCTCAAACTCACACACAAACCTCTGTCTAATTAAAAGCAATACAGAAGGAAGGTGAGGAAGCACCAGTGTAGCTTCTAACAAGCAGATCTGCAGCAGCAACAGGGGCTGACGACAGGAGCTGCACCACTGGAGAGAGGAGGGAGGCAGAAAGGGGCAAAAGGGGAGGTGAACACCGTGAGGGGAGCTGATAAAAGGCTGCAGGAAAGATTGTTTTTAAGGATGAAAGAGAAGAACAGTGGAGACTTCCCTGGAGGCCCAGGAACGTCTTCAGAACTGAACTCACCTGCAGAGATCCGTTTGGACTAAAATAAAAAAAAAACATCTAATCTGTAATAATGTGCAGCATAAGAAGTAGAACAGCAGGAAGAAGAGTCTCTGATGTGCGTGTGGAATCATGAATGTGAAACACAGGAGACACAGGAGTGTTCAAACTGTATGTTTTTTTTTTTTTTCCCTCTTTTGCCTTCATTGTCTGTAGAAACACACAGGCACAAACACATTTCCACACTTGAATCCTGCAGGGAACGGATCCTGTTAGATCTGCCAAATAACCAACGCTCTGCCACAGCAAACACTCAGATTTTCCCTTTTTTTTATTTGTTTTTCATTTTTAGGCAGCCTGCTGCTGTGCTGTGCCAACTGAGGGCAGTTACATCTGTGCACGACTGCTTTCATTTGGAGCACGTGCACATGCTAATTTGTAGACAGGTCCAGAGTGGCTGATGAGGCCAAAACAGGCCTGGTCAAATACAACCTGTTAATTCTGCAGCCAAGTGTTACAATCCCCAATTGTACTGACGCCACTGTCAACGTGATTCTAAAGAACTGCAGACTGATATCGACTGAAGCGGATGAGTAACACGTACATCCTCCTGGCAATTTTTGTCTTTCTGATCCAGCAGGATACAGAAAATAATAAATTTATCTTGATAAATTATGACTGTAATTTATCAATTCTAGAATGTGTTCTCAATACTCATCAACACTGCCAGTTATAATACACAGCCTACAGGGGGACATCAAGTTGCATGATCTAGTCCTACAGTGCAACGTTATTCAACATATAACACTTAAAAATATAATTCATTCATTCATTTTCATCTGCCTATCCTTACAACTATTATATTAATACCACTACCATATTACTATTACTATAATATATATTACTTACTACTATATTACTATTAGCGTAATGCGTAAGCCGCATTCGACTATAAGCCGAACCCAATAAATGTTTTAAAGGAAAAAAACGCATTCTTTTTGCATTTTCCATGAGAAGGGGGCAGTTTATGCTAATTTTACATTGTACGTTATGCTTCTTCTTCTTCTATGGTGTTTATTGGCAGTTGTGACTTGCGTCTTCCTCGACACCACCTGTCTCACCCTACTCGAGCAGTTGAAAAAAAAAAATATATATATATATATATATATTACCGCTATACTGAGTTGCTGCCATCTAGTGACTGGAGACATTTTTAGCATTAAAGTATTACAACAGCGCGATATTACATTGCATGACATTGAAAGCCGGTACCATACTGTGCGCCTCCCTGTGGGTGGTGAGCCCGCTAGAAAATGATGTGGGTGGGAACGGCGCTGTGCTCAGACCACCTCAGTGGGAACCTGTCAGAATCAAACCTGAAGCCTTGAAGATCCTAGTCCGCTTACTTAACTGCTAGGCCACCACTGCAGCCAACAATGTCTGGGTCTCATGCTATAATTTGACCAGGTATGATCTAGGACTAAAAAACTTCGGATGAGTCCGACATTCTGCAGAGTTCTTCCATCTGCAGTTGTAAACAACATGGCGATAAATGATGACGTGTTCATCCCCAAACCTGGTTTGTTTAATCCTAAAAACAGACATTAAATGGGCTTAAATAAGCCATGTATGGGCTGTAGTTAGAACATGTCTGATCAAAGTGAAGATTCCGAGCTAATCCCATCAGACATCATCAGTGAGGAGCTACCACTGTAGCCACCTGTTCTCCCCATGACCCGTGTGATCTGCAGCCGTAGATAAATGAAGCCTGAGAGCCAGCACGCTGATTATTCCTTCAGATCTGACAGACGTGTCCACTAATGAATGATTGTCACCAGAGGTCGAGCTTTGGGGACAGAGGACGCTGCTGACAGCTCTGTCTCTGTCTCAGAGATAGATTTAATTAGCATCCAGAAGCACGGTACACAGTGTTCCCCAACCTTTTTTCACGAACCAGTCATTAAGTTGTGGCAGATAAATATTAAGATGAAATTTCCGATGTTTTGAAATATTTTCCTACCTATAAAATTTTCCTACCCAAATTACCTGTGCATGTAAAAAATAGGGATTTCTCAAGTGCACACAGCCTATAATTTTCTGCTACCTGACCGGTATAAAAAGGTTAGAATCTTGTATCAATGACTCTGTGTCATTTTGAGTTTATTGTTGTTGTCTTCACTGAGAAAATATTTCCTAATCAAATATAGTTGCTTTATTGATGATGGAATCCTAGCCATTCTATTGTTCTTTTGTTGATATGGGTATGGATCAAGTGGAAGTAATAGCCAGATGGGACCAAAAAGAAACATTATTTCTCTGCGGCCCAGCACCAGTTCACTCACGGACCGGTTTCGGCCCCCAGCCCAGTGGTTAGGCACCACTGGTCTAGTGGTTAATGTAGCACTTTTGGTCAAGAAGGCTTCAGGTTCGAATCCAGAAGCTGTAAGAATGCTTCTAAGGTGCTCACAATCCCAACCGACGTAACTTCCTTTGGGCTCACCACCCACGTCAGTATACTGTGTCCTACCATAGCTTTCTGACTGATACTTAGTGTTAACTCCTTAACCAGCACTTTTGTTGTCAAAACTGAATCTTTAGATGTGTATAAGAGACAGATTGATGATGGAATCCTAGCCATTCTATTGTTCAGTTCTTTTGTTGATATGGGTATGGATCAAGTGGAAGTAATAGCCAGATTGGACCAAAAAGAAACATTATTTCTCTGCGGCCCAGCACCAGTTCACTCACGGACCGGTTTCGGCCCCCAGCCCAGTGGTTAGGCACCACTGGTCTAGTGGTTAATGAAGCACTTTGGGTCAAGAAGGCTTCAGGTTCAAATCCAGAAGCTGTAAGAATGCTACTGAGGTGCTCACAATCCCGACCCACCTAACTTCCTTTGGGCTCACCACCCACAGAAAGGCTCACAGTATGGAGCAGTGTGATTTGGGTGGCAGTCGTGGAGATTGCTGTCCCTGCGACAAGATAACAGACGGGAGGATAAAGATGAATGAATGACTGAATGAGGAGAAAATAATAAAGGACTAGAAGCATCATCCTGTACAATCACCCCTTTATAGCTGTGCCCCTTATTTATCACTGCCTTCCAGTTCATTGCATATTTATAGAAATCCAATACAAAGACCTATTGGAACTGGTACTCTGTAATGACTAGTGCACAATTGAAAAGGAATGAAAAGTCAGTCAGTTTATCATGTTTCTCACAGACGGTGTAGCCGTGTATGTCGGCGGAAACACTGCATTTCAGATGTATTCTGGGGATTCAGTTTAGCTTGTGTGTGTTTACACCTGTGAGCTGACACCAGCTACTATTTTTATTTGAGGTCCTGGTCAGAAAGCAGACGGTGCATAAGGAAAAACACAGGAGGCCCGGTAGAAATTACATTTGACAACTTCTATTGGTGTGATGGAAAAAATTCTGGACTTTTTCGTTTCAAATATTCTTCAAAATTTGAGGTATTGTAAACTCACTCCTCTGGCAGTAATAAAACCAGAGCAGACGAGAATAGTGGCTGAAACTGTGTGTGAGGAAATCGGCTGAGGCTGTAGCTCTGAGCAAAACCCGGGCTCCCTGTGATTGTCCCCAGTGACAGGATGCCAGCATTGTTCAAATAAAAAAAAAGTTCCTCTACCTTCTGATATAAACATGAGGCCTAAGTCTGCCTTTGCAGGAAGTGGCACACACTGAGGGGGTGGGGGGTGGGGTGGGGGGGCGACCAAGGATGAATGTTAATGCAGTCTAAATCAGAGCAGAGCCTTGAAGGGGGGCTGCTGTTTATTTCTGTACTAACATCAAATCTCGATGGACGCAGCAGCGTAGATGCCTGGCGGTGCAGGGAACCAATTCCACAGAGACCTTGTGGTTACAGAAAAAAAGGAAATGACAGCAGTGTTTGAAAGTCATTCCAGAACATGGGGTAGGAATGAGGTAAACATCAGGCTTTTCTAGGGCCTCTGTCTGGGGTCAGATCTGGGGGAAGGTTCCTGTTTTAATTTAGAGGCATAAAACTCAACACTTACAAAGTCCAGAGGCAGTTTCACTGATCAGGAATAACTCCAACGTAAGGCTACTACAGGAGCTTGGAATTCAAGGACATCACAGCCTCACAGGGACACCATCAAGGAGCTATCAAAGGCCACCATAAGAAGCAGTCATTGGCTGTGTCTATAGAGGTGTGACAAGGTATGGGATTCTCACTAGCCTTTGCTGGGCCAGCCTACAGTGAGGGTGCATTGTGGATAATTACTGAAACGCCCAATGAACCCGTGGTGCACAGCTAACGATGTGTCTTCTGTCTCCTTCCGCTTAAAACAAAGTCAACTTGAAAGAATCCCCAGAAGTCTGTCCTTGCGGAGGACACAACACAAATTTTCTTCTTAGAAGGAATATCCATTAATCTACTGATTTAACGGAACCAAAATGTTCAACTCAACTTCGTCCGATACACTGTAAACTGGGACACTGTTGTCTCAGCTACGACATACTACGGAATAATGGAGAGTTAAGACTAGATAGCATTTGACTGGTAACGGTATCAGCATGGGGCCTTCACTTTGGCCCAGAGGCAATGTCTCTGCCTTTGGTGTGAAATTTCTCCTGGGCAAGTGGCGGTTGACTTTCAATGAAGAAGACTTACAGTCCTACAAGAAGGTACAGCGTGGTGCAATGTGATTTGGGTGGAAAGTTGTGGAGATTGCTGCCCCGCCGGGCTTCAACCAATATCATCACCCCTATACTCGCACAATTATGTAAGATCGGTAAGATAGTTTTTTTTGTAGTTTTTTTCCTCAGAAAACAAAAAACGGATATCACGACGTAAGATCTAAAGATGTTTACTTCAGTATTGGTGGCCAACAGATGCCGGCAAAAAAGTTAACATTGGAAAACTGTAGCTGATCTGTTCTTTACTACTTCAAAAAGTAAAACACCAACAGTGTCCTTGGCTGAACTTTGTCGTACGGGCGCAACATGCAAAAATGCTTTTTCTATTTTTAAGTGTTTCCAATGACCACTCTCTGCTTCTGTGAGCAGCAACAGAAAAACAATGACATCATTTCTCTTCCGTGTCAGGAACACGGAGTGAAAACCCTGAGGTCTGCCGTCGGATTTAAAAAGTATCACTTTTCACATCCTTCCATCACGAGATAATTAGCCGTTGTTAAGGCCTCCTGCTCTGTCTGAGGGCACCACGCCAAATTTAGCTCCGCTCACGGGCCTAGGATGGGCAGGAAGTGAAGTCAGCCCAAGGACGCAGCATCAGGAGTGTTGCTTGAGGTCGTTTCAGGAGGAGAGAGGGAGGGGCCGTCTGTGTCAGCCCACACAGCTGGATAAATTAGGACTGACAAAAAGAGACTTCACAGTCCAACTCTTTTCAAAGAGGTTCAGCAGAAAATCGGAGGAGGGAGAGACAGAGGTGAAGGTCTAAGAATCAAGATCAATAAGAGCCAGACAAAAGCAAATGTCTGGAACAAACTCACGCAATGAGAGAATCAAGGCTAAAGAATGTCTGAGTTCTGGGAGGCTCAACAGCTTATGGAGGAAAAGTCGCACAACAGGCCTGCGTTGTGCTCAACACAGGCCATTAGAGCAAAAACATCCAAGGATAGAATTTTCTCTACAGTTTCCAAAACATGGAATATCATTAAATTGCATGACAAATATGTCATCTAAGCCAGTGGTCCCCAACCACTGGGCGGGGGCTGGTACTGGTCTGTGTGTGAAGGTGAACCCTGGAGTTCTACACCTATGGCAGGTCCAATGACACCAGACATTGGCAACACTCTTCTTTCATGCTCTGGTTCTCAATTAATTTCATGTCCCCACACAAACAAAAATCTGGTGTTACCACATCATTTTTAATGCCAGAACCACACAATTGGTTCTCCATGACTGCCACCCATATCACACTGCACCATCCTTTGAGCCTTCCTATGGGTGGTGATCCCACTGGAAGTTAGGGTTAGGACTGAGCAATGTTTCAAGAACCTCAACCTGGCAACCTGGCAGCTGGTGGATTCAAATCCACCACAAAATATGTATTTTCTCATTATAAAGGCCACCACTACGCAAGTTGCTGCCATCTAGTGACTTTTGTAACATTACAGTGTGACATCCGCGGAATATTTCATTTTATGACTTTGAAATTCTCTAGAGCAAAATCCCTGTCTGCAACCACCCTGCGACCTAAATGTGGTGCCCTTCATGGGGCCCGCCCCACTGTTTGAGAAACATTGCTTTAATATAATTAAAAACTGCTCCTGGTGTTGACTGTTGGCCAGTGTCATTTTCAGGGTCAAAAGCTTGGACTGTCTCTTCCTCCACTCCTCACTGCTCTTCCAGTCAAGCCCAGAGTGAACAGGTAGTTTCTACACCACTGGCTCCTTCAGAACTGGGCGACCCTGATAAAGAGAATAATCCGACTGGATTGTGTTATCACATCAATGATTGCACACACGTGCACATGACACACACTCACACACACAACATTTCTGGATTCAAATCCGTGAAGTTGTTAAAGCCTCCTTAGTGCAGCAGGCTAGAAACCAAATCCAGTGAAATTTCATTTCCAAGTCCCATACACAGCACAGCTGCCTCTCGGAGCGTTCACGTTCCTTTCATTAAAAAGTGTGTAACACGTGCGTGTGTGTCTAAATGCAGGAGGATCCCAATTAGAATTTCCAAAATGACTTTAATTAGGCTGAACAGAACGAGAATGAGCTGGGGGGATGTCTTACCCGGGCGAGAGTACGAAGAGTAAATAAATAGACAATAGAGTGAAGAGTAAACAGTTAACACATAAATGAAAAAAAAAATCTAATTAGTTGAAAAAAAAATAGCCTTAAGTGTATAAATAGATGAATGTGAATCCAATATTATTAAATTTAGCCATGGATTTTTATTTTCTTCTAGTTTCTCCAACACGTTTAGATCATTTAGCTATAATTCAAAAGATATGGATGGATGGATGGATGGATGGATGGATGGATGGATGGATGGATGGATGGATGGATGAGTAGGTAGGTAGGTAGGTAGGTTTGGTGGGTGGCTGGGTAGGTAGGTAGGTTGGGTGGGTGGATGGATGGATGGATGAGTAGGTAGGTAGGTAGGTAGATTAGGTGGGTGGCTGGGTAGGTAGGTAGGTTGGGTGGGTGGCTGGGTGGGTAGCTGGGTAGGTAGGTAGTTAAGTAGGTAGGTAGGTAGTTTGGATGGGTGGCTGGGTAGGTAGGTAGGTAGGTAGGTTGGGTGGGTGGCTGGGTAGGTAGGTAGGTTGGGTGGGTGGCTGGGTAGGTAGGTAGGTTGGGTGGGTGGATGGGTGGATGGGTAGGTAGGTAGGTAGGTTGGGTGGGTGGATGGATGGATGGATGGATGAGTAGGTAGGTAGGTAGGTAGGTTGGGTGGGTGGCTGGGTAGATAGGTAGGTAGGTAGGTTGGGTGGGTGGATGGGTGGGTAGCTGAGTAGGTAGGTAGTTAAGTAGGTAGGTAGGTAGGTTGGGTGGGTGGCTGGGTAGTAGGTAGGTAGGTAGATGGATGGATGGATGGATGGATGGATGGATGGATGGATAGACAGATAGACAGATAGACAGATAGACAGATAGATAGATAGATAGATAGATAGATAGATAGATAGATAGTCCGTCATCACAGTGCCACAGTGCCAGGAGAAGCTAAAGGAACAAAAGTGTAATTTCAGGCCCCTTTTCCAGTCGATGCTTGGCCTCCAGCCAGTGCTGCCTCCAGCCGTGAGCGAGCGCACGTCATGGGACGCTGATTGACAGCAGAGTAAATTGTTGCTAGCAGGGGCCTCTGATGGTATCTTTGGCCTGTGGCACGGCATTAGGCGGTGTAAAAAGGATTGGCCTGGAGACCTTCAGACATGATTTAAATTGGAATCTTGGCCAAAACAAGAAAGATGATGTAAGTTTGTGGACGTGTTCATGATTTGCAAGTATCTCCTGAGGAAATTGAAGGAAACGAACGTGGATCTCATACTTGTCACTAACATTCTAACGTACATCGATAACCTCATCACTTCATGGAGACTCTCCTTAATGAGATTAATCTGGCGGCGCTCACTAACCTTGGTCTGATTAATTGAAAGTCAGGTTATCCAATCAACATACGACTGGACGAAGTCTTTGTAGATAAGGAAAGGAAATATAATGATATATCAACCAAAAAATCTGAGCAATCGATGCAAAACGATCAAACTTAGACTCAACGTATATGCAGATGACATACTGAAATATACTCAACAACTGTCTTTTCATTATTCATTATATTGTTTTCTTTTCTACAACAATGATTTCAGCGAGGGAATTGAACCTCGATGTGTTAAGAGGATTGAGCTTGTTACCAAAGATTTGCAGTTCCGCATCCTACCCTGTCATATTGAGCGAGCACCAAAATTTGGATTCCTTTAGCGGCTGCTCCCCAGGGGTCAAAGCCACGCCTTTTATTAACAAAGTTCTGTTGTTACCAGAAGTTTTTAAAGACAAGGATTTTTTTACATTGGTTTTGTTTCAGAGCTCAGTAAATCGCATCAAAAATCCTGGGGTGTAGTTTTACTTTTCTGAACTGGATTTTTTTGGTAAACATTCCCTGAGTGATAAAGAAACTTTGTGGGGACTGTCCTGGACCCTAGATGTAGAATGATTTCTGTCTTTCTCCAACTGCAAAATCAAGAAGGGAAAAAACAACAGTGATTTTTCTCTCAATGTCAATTTTGACACCACTCGGGACTTACCGGTCAAACACAACAAAAGACAAGAGGAGGTAAGGACAGAAAGAGGTAGTGGAGGTAGTGGTGGTGGAGAGGAGAGACAAAACAGCCACAAAACACGGCAACATCTGGACCTTCACACAGCAAGAACGCAACATTTTCTCAGATAATTCCACTTATATTCCAGCACGAAACTGTATCTGATGGGGAATTGAATAGAAAAAAAAACGACATTTTATGATCTATTTATTCACCTTGAGGTTCGTCAAAGTGTTGCTAAAAGATAGAATTTCCTCAGAGTTGGGAGAAAACAAGACATCTTTTAAAGAGGCCTGGAAGACCAGTGATTTCACACACTCTTCCAATCATATATCAATTTCAGACAGGACTGAAAGTGTAGTTTTTGTCCAGAACTGGAAGCGAGCTGCTGTGAAGTCTCCTGAGCAGAATAATAACCCGATACAGTGGAACACAATGAGACTGGAGCTTGTAAATGTCCCGTACTGCACACAATGAAACCCACACTGATTTAACGACACACTGACCCAGACACTGAATCCCATTAGTGTAGTTTCCTCTGTTTGTTGTTTGCCATCACACCCATACACACTACATCAGTGTGTGTGTGTGTGTGTGTACAGTATACATCAGTCTGCAATAAACAAGCAGAGCACACACAGGAGAGCAGGCTGCACCAGAGCCATCGTCACAGGGAATGTGAGACTCCAGCCGAGCTCAGATAACATCCATATAAAGTAATTTCTCTTCTCAGAGCTGCAGGCGTGTACACGTACACACACACACACACACACACACACACACACACACGTGATCCCTTTTGTCTTCTCAACACTGATGAAATGCTTCCCACTGTGAGCTTCAATCACACTGCACAAATGAGTCAGAGATGCTGCAGCCTCAACAGTGTCATTAAAACTGTCAGTCACTCCCCTGGAGGACGAGGAGGCGATGCTGACATCAGCCTCTTTTGGAACACCATAGGACAGGAATAGTTAAACTAAGGCCTGGGGGCCAGACGCGGCCCGTTCAGTTTTTGTTATCTAGCTTGATGAACTTAAAGATTAAAGACTAAAAGATTATATCCGTGAAAGACAGAGATGTTGTCTCTAGGCCAAGGACCATTTAAATTATATTATTAATAAAATAAAAAAAAAATATATATATATATATATATATACAGTATATATATAATATAGATATATGATATGTATATATTACATATATTACCACAGAACTATATATAATATAGATCTGTTCTTACATGGGGGGACAGTTCAATTGATATATAGATATTATCTATAGATAATATAGATATAAACAAGATCCATATATATATATATATATATATGCAGTACATATATATAATATACATGGATCTTGTTTAACCATTCTCACAGACTTAACCCATTTATGCTCATATCTTCTTCTTCTTCTACTACTCTACAACTCTAACTCCAACCACATGTCCTCCCTGACCGCATCCATCAATCTCCTCTATGTCTCCTACCTGGTAGCTCCATCTCTAGGATCATTCTTCTTCCAATTTT
Organism: Paraplagusia blochii; assembly: GCA_016785265.1. NCBI lineage: Eukaryota > Metazoa > Chordata > Actinopteri > Pleuronectiformes > Cynoglossidae > Paraplagusia > Paraplagusia blochii. The sequence continues at coordinate 338,313 of JAFBJS010054597.1, read as the reverse complement.
ATCACTGTCTCTCCTCTGAACATGTCCAAACCATTACCTTGTTCCTGATCCTAATCCTGTCCAATTATGCTCATATCATAATATCAGTTGACTGATATTATCTGACATCTCCAGTTTTAGTGGGACTAGTGTCAACGTCTCTGTCTCCTGAACTCCAGGGTTCACTTCCTGGCCAAGAATAACCCTGTTAGGGTGTTTGGCCTACAGGGGGCCCACTACCTGCATGCTTATGGGGAGCTGTGCTATTTGGGTGGCAGTTTCGGAGACTGCTGGCCCTGTGACCTGATTACAGGTAAGTGAGAGGAAATGGACTAAACCTAACGTGTGTTGAACATGCACACACAAACACACACCCAGTGTGACGAGCTGCAGCACGCCGTCAGAGCTGCTCTGTGATTGGCCTCTGTGGAGCTGCTGCTCCTCATCATTAACTCTTTAGAGGATCATTCTTCTCTAATCACTCTCAGGCTCCTGGTAAGAGACGGAGTCAAAGAAAGAAACGTGTCTGTGCAACCACATGTCACATTACACATGTCCCCAGCACAGCAGTTGGACTGGGTTTGGATTGATCTGGGGAGGATTTATGTCATCATTGAATTTTTGATTAAATTTAGTTTCACTTTTTGCTTTATTTAAGGCAGTGGAATCAAACTCATTTTTCCCAGGGGGCCACATCAACAACACAATTTCCTTAAAGAGCCGGTTGTAAATGAAAGATTATAAATGCAACCACTATATAACGTAATAATACATCTTACTGCAATTGGTCATTATTTATTTACCTAAATAATGTTGTTCATCGATGTGTTATTAAACAATTATTAATTTATCAGGTTAAGAAACTCTGCTGCATTGACAAAAAGAAAAAAAAAATTGTAAGCTCTCGTGGGGCCATACAAGAGGACTTGGCGGGCCACAACTGGACCCCGGGCCTTGAGTTTGACACTTGTGATTTAAGGGCTATGGTGTTGTTAGTTAGTTCTTGAAATTAAGATTTTTCTTATTTCCTGTTGACATGAGACTTAAATAGAAAGAAATAAACGACACAAACTTTGAGTTAAATAAATGTACTACCATAATGAAGTGGCCAGGTTGTTAGTACTTTTTTTTACAAATGCGTAGTTTTGTTCCTGAGAGAAAACCCAGCTCCTCCAGTCTGTGATAACTACCTGCAAAAGTGTCTGCAGCTAAATCTGCTGACAACAACCTTTTTAACTGATTCTTGTAACAGGAGAAAAAAAAGAGAAAACACCAGAAGAGACTTTGCCTCTGGGCTGTCTCCTGAATATTTTACAACCTGGATTTTACTCAGTCCTTCTCTCTATCAGAGAGCACGCTCAGGAGCTGCCTTTCTTTTCCTGGGGTTGATGTGTAGCCAGCTTAGGCCTGTCTGGACCGTTATTTAGAGATGTACTATGAGTGTGTGTGTGTGTGTGTGTGTGTGTGTGTGTGCGTGCTGCAAGGTCAATTATAAACAGAGCCCGTAGGCCTCCTTCCCCCTGCAAAGATGGAGTACTTTCATTTCACCCACTTGGGGCCATGTATTTTTCTCTCTCATTTTATTGCTTTCTCAGACGGCCTGCAAAAAGACACATTCCAGCTCCTTGTACAGACGCAGAGCTGCTGCCCGAGAAACGTCGGGCCAAGTCCGGACACTGGGGGGGGACCACAGGGTCCAGAGCAGAGACAGTGCTGTAACCTGGGACAAGACGAGAGGTTAAGAACAGTGTTGGGGGGCAGGGAGGCAGGAGGGCGGACGTATGGAATAATAATATACTTTCATATTTGAAGTGGAGGAAAGAGGAGAACAGGAATTTCCATCTGTGTTAATGTTATGATCATCATGACATTTACTACTTAATAACAATCACTGCATATTATTTTTAGTATAAATTCATTCAATCATTCATACTAATCTATCAGCAACAGTCTCCACGACTGCCACCCAAATCACACTGCACCACAGTGTGAGCTTTCTCCAAATGGTGAGCCCACTGAGATAATATTATTTACAGATTTATAATTTTTTTAAAAGTTTATAGGTGATTAACTGTGACACAGCACATGACCAATCTCAACCTTTAACCCAGTGCTTCTCAAAGTGTGGGGCGTGCCCCCCCTGGGGGTGTTCGCGGTGCGATTCTGAGGGGGGCGCGTGGTACCCTGGGGAACATACTTTTTCCACCGTACTACAATATAGTGTAATTGCACATCCTTGTACGTTAAACTATATCTAATTTTTTTGTTTTCTTTATGTTAACAAGGATATGAGGTGTAGCTATGAGGTGTAGCTCATATCTAGCTACACCTTTGTATACAGAGGTGTAGCTAGAACCATTTTATAGACAAATGCTTTTCCTCTTGCTAGGGGAGGGGGGTAACAGAAAAAGGTTGAGAAGCACTTCTTTAACCCAACCACAATCTTCAGTGGAAGCTGGCAACTCCTGGAATCGAACATGTGACCCTGTAGAAACAAATCTGGTGCTTTAACCACGTAGCCACCACTGTTACTGCAATAAGCAAGACTAGAGTTACTGTTAAGTGATGTATGGAATTCTGGACTCATCATTGTAAATATCAGCAAAAAAATCTGTAAAAATGTACATGTCTCTGGAAAAAACAGGGTTAAAGTCTTCCAAATTTCAACTGTTCCTTCCTTTGATGTAATCACTCTTTTTTCTTGTTTTTATAGCAAATAAAAGGGAGCAAATAAAAACTTTTTGGCGTGATTCTACAACATTGCGCCAAGATTTTTTTTTTTATTTGAAAAAAAAAAAAGCACCCTGTCCTTACTCTGCAGAAACGCTGTCTTCTCGGTCCATGTGTGTGTAATATCTATATATAAAAACATCAAACAGTGCAGCTGACCTCACCTCCATCCCAGGAGGGACTACGTGATCTCTGCTATGACAGAACCAATTCACCTAAAACACACAGACACACACGCACCAGGTCTGAAGTTTTACTACGTCTGAATTTCATATCTGCCAGGGAGAAAAACTCAACCCGTTGAGAAGCTCCTCGCTGTGGCCTCACAGAGGTCAAGACTGGAGGGAAGATGCAGATGGATGAGTGTGTCTGTTTGAATGAAGAGACGAAATTTGAGGGACCAAATATACTCCTCAATACATCCTTGTTCATCTGTCCTCTCAATATAAATGTCCGCATAAAAGCCACCTTTGTTCTTCTTGACAGGTCGGCATCTAGCGTACAACAAACGAACGTAAGCAAAGTACCGTATTTTCACGACCATAAGGTGCACCTGATTATAGGGCACGGGTTATATACAATCCATGCCCACACTTCCACTCTTTAACGTTCTCATGGTGTCCTCTATCACGTCCTCCTTACCACAACAACACACAGGGTGCACCGCAAACTTTTTTAGACTTTTTTAGACTTATAGTCGTGAAAATACGGTAATTCTAACAGACCTATCATCTGCTAAACCTGCCAATTTCCATCCATCCATCTTCATCGGCTTATCACAGCAGTCTCCACAACTGTCACCCAAATCACACTGCCCCATACCGGCAGATGGTGATCACACTCTAAGACGCCAACTGCCCTATCCTGGATACGACAGAGACACCGATGACAGAGACATTGACTCTTTGCCAAAGTGCTAACAATCGCCAACGTCCAGTGCAAAATCACTTTCGTGATTGGATGCCAGAATGATGGAACCGGAGATAATGATATTATGGAACATGGAGACCTAACCATACAATATCGTAGGTCAAGGAAATCGAATCAAGGAACATTAGAGCCAACAGTGTTGGAAGGCAGGACCTTAGAGAATCAACTTGGACACGCAGAATTCTCCTGTCTCAACACATTTCAACTCAGCAGCTCGGGACACAATTTTTGCACTGGAAGACCTGACGTAGTTCTAACCTTTGATCCAGAAGGATCGTCTCCGTCAGCTGATGTGGGTTTGTTTCTGGAAGCTTCCAAGATACAGGAATGGGAGTCATTTCAGGTACAGAAAAAACTAACCAGAGCTAAATCCAATGAGTCCTCCCTCACTGTAGATAGTATTGGTTGAACAACAGTCCATAAACACACACACACACATTCTTCTCCACCTCCTGCTTCACCCTATCTTCATAACTACCTTCAGTTGCCCTCTCCTTTTCACAAGTACCTCTCGCTCCCTTGCTCCTCTTCACCTTCATTAAAATGGACTTCCTAAAGCCTCCATTCGTCTTGCTGACAGCTCTGCTATTGATCGGCCGGGAGCAAGGAGGCAGTTCTACAGCTTTAAATGGCTCCCTGGCTGGAGGAGTGAGGGGTCGGGGAGCACTAGACTTCAGTCTGCGGAGGAGGGCGTGACACGTCCGGTCAAGAGGTATGGTCAATGGGAGATCTTCAGACTCGGACTAACACTCATGTGTCTCTGGTCCAGAATTGTAATGTAAACAACACTGACTCGGAGGGTTAGGTTATGGGTTTGTTATTGACAAGGTCAAGTTATGGGTTAGTCACAGCTTTAGAACCACTGCAGACACTGAAGTCCAGGACTGGGCAATTATTTTGTCTCACGGGCCACCCGACGTACTAAAATCTGAGTCATGGGCCAGGTCAGAATCAGGAAAAACCAATATTTCCGTGATCTAAGATAAATGATGAGTAAAGTATTGAATTAAAGGCAAAATGCTTTAACCCCCTTTAGGCTATCTTTTGGAGAAATGCTGGATTTGCAGGTAAAATGTAGAAGAATAACGATAATATAAATTAAAACTATAACTTGGACAAGGCTGGCCGGCCAGATTATAACGCCAAATGGGCTGCATCCGGCCCCCGGGCCTTAGTTTGCCCAGGTCTGCTGTAGCAAAAAAAAAACAAAAAAAATCATCAATATCTAAAGGTCTGAAACACTTTTGTCTAGTGTTTTTAATAGGTTCTCATCCACTTTCCGCCTGCAGGAGGCGTGTTTCCGTCCTACTTGTGGACAGAGGAGCAGTCCTCAGTCAGATTGATGATCAAACTCTTGATTTTCCCAATGACCCCAATCTAAGTGGTCTTGTCGTAGTCCTTTGTCTGAGTGGAAAACCCAAGAGGGTTGGAGCTGGATTCTCCCTCAGCCTCTGATGAACACTATCTGTGGGTCTGTTGTCTGTCATCCATAATCATACAGCGCAGCAGTGCAGCCTATCAGCGGCTGATCGAGTCTCCTGTGATCGTGTCCCCGTTTATTTGTCGTCTCATTCATCCCCTCGCCGCTGCCATTGATTAGAGCAGAGAAGATGGGCCAGAGAAGGGAAGAGACAAGGTGTAATATTCTAGACAAATTACCCAGAATTCCCAGCTGTAAACACTTCAGTTTTCACAAAGCACTGCTGTGTCCCCATTATGGGCTTCCAGGAGAGACAGTCCCAGCGACATTGGTGCTAAAGAGAAAACTGTGAGGAGTTTGCAAGGAAAACATTCGAGGATAATTAGAAAATATCTAAAGCCCCAGAGTCACAGAGGAAGTTCTAGCTCAGCTCTGTTTCTTTATATGGTTTGGCGCAAAAAAAGAAAAAAAAAAATCACAATGGGTCCGATGCGGACATCAATCTTTTGTGATCGAATCAAAGAAAGACTCTAAAGACCAGATGAAGGACCTGGACAGACTCGGGAGGTGAGACACTGGGACCGTGTTTCAGTCCAACCCCTGTGAGATCATAGCTCCAAATGAAGTAAATGCTTTGTTTCATCGTCCAGCCTGATGGAAATATCCTCCACTGTCACTCACAGAACATAAATATCCTCTCTAGTCTTTCTAGCTCTGTGTTTCTGGTTGAATTGGAGTTTTGTCCCAGTTTTATTCCCACACCTGGTTTAGTTCAAGGTCTGCCAGGAACCGTCGCTAACAAAGTTCTACAACGGCTTTTTCAAACAAAGTTGTTGAACTCACGCCCATGTTCTTCCCCATTTTCTTCTCTGCCTGTCTGCAACCTTCTCGTTTTTAATGCTAGGTTAGTGCAGAAGTGAGGTGAGCCTTAATTTTGGGTGTTCGGGAATCAGGAGAAACTTTGGCGGACTGGCAGCGTCAGACCCTGTAATTACGTTGTGTGTGATGTAAAAATGTCGTCTGTGGCGCGGATTCCCCCCCGGTCCCCAAGAGGAGTCACAATCAGGACAAGAGAAAATGATAATAAACAGGTTTATTTTGTTTTCCTGGGGGGACCTGCAGTGTTTTTTTAAATGTGAGTTTATTTATCTTCGCCATTTCTCGGTCCATCTGCCAAAAGGAATTTACTCAAACTTTGGCCCAGACTCTGAAAGTGACACAGACTATTTCACTGTGAGTGTTTACTTTGCTGCGAGTCCTGGGGTGATATGGATCCTGCTGGAGAAACAAACTCCAGGGCAGAAACACAAGCAATGAAAGTGTGGAGGAAGTCTGTGCAGCGCGAGGACGTACAAACATTAAGTTTCTTTAAATTCCATTTTCCAAAAGTAAGTCTGTATTTTTTATTATTATTATTCAACTCATAATTTCTGGATAAAAACAACCAGTTGTTATTAAAATCACATGCACTCTGGACCTGCTGCTTCTTCACCGCCTGCAGTGTTGGACTGATGGACCAAAACCATATCCATGGATTTAACAATTAGGACCAGTCTGCTGGACCATAATGATACACAGTCCCTCCTTGGACCAGTGGTTCAGAACTGCTCTACAGCAGCAGCAGCACCAGCATCAGCTCAGGCTGCACCAGGAATCATGAGGTATGGCCAGCAGACATCCACCAATGAGCCGTGACCAGACCTGGGCACCAGGAGTGAGTGAGTGAGTGTGTGTGTGTGTGTGGCCGTTTCTATATGAAGTGTGTCATGTCCGATACATGAGCTTGTTTGTCTTACAATATTTTTCTGCTACAACAGACACTAGGTGAACAGAAAGTACTTTGTATCGCAGATCATTTCTTTTTATTCCAGTTCTGGTCAAGTTACAGCGAGGTATTTTCCAGTTATTCCTATTTTATTTCTAGTTACCAGTTCAAGTAACTGATCAGTTCATACACAAAACCTCTATCAATCTCCAAGCAGCAGCTTTGAACCAACCAAAGTGTTTTGGTTGAGAACCTGGATCCACAAACTATGACATTGACCCGATATTTTACTTTGTTTTTTCGGTCGTTTATATTTTGGGCGGGACTTTGGCCCAGTGGCAATGTCACCCCGTCATTGGTGTTCAGCTGCTAAGCAAGACTGAATCCCTGCTAGGATGGGGTTGGCCGCTTCCAGTGGGATCGCCAACTGCAGTAAGGTTCACGAGGGGCTGGTGCGGTGTGATTTGGGTGGCTATCATGGAGACTGCTGCCCCTGCAGATAGATTAATACAGTGGTTCTTGACCTTGTTGGAGCTACCGAACTCCAGCAGTTTCATATGCGCATTCACCAAACCCTGTGTTAGTAATAAGAATGTGTCTTGACCTCGGCGGGGTCTTGACCTCAGCAGCAGAGGCTCCACCGAACCTCTAGGGTTCGATCGAACCCAGGTTAAGAACCACTGGATTAATATAATTTGGACAAGTTAAGCAGGCCAGATTACAAAACTGAACGGTCCACAGTCCGGCCCCTGGGCCTTGGTTTGGTTATATCTATCTATCTATCTGTCTAACTAACTAACTATCTATCTACCTACCTGCCTATCCATCCATCCATCCATCCATCCACTTCCTGGACGACCAGTAGCTAAACTGTCTCTCTTCCCAAGGCTGTAATAATGTGTTAATTTAAAAAATTGCAATATTATACCTTTGATTAATGAACCCAACATAATTTTGACCATATATTTTTGGCAGCTACTATTTACAAAACCAAGCTTAAATGTTCAAACGACATTTAAAATATAAAATATATATGTCATATTTACTGGGTGGACCTGCATCTCCTTTAAAAAAAACCCTTATACCTATGAAACTATTCCAGGCTTAGTTATTCCTGGATGCTACATATATTTATTTTAACACATCAGCAAATATACTCCAGCTGTGTGTGTGTGTGTGTGTAGGTGTATATGTCTTGGTGTGTGTTTGTGTGCCTCGTTATGCATTGACTTCCAATCCCTTTGCCGTTGACCCACAATAAGAAGTCTCGCACGGTGGATCTGCGACAGTGACCGTGGATTTTCTCAGCATGTGTGAACAGTTTGCACCCATGCATGTGTGCTGCATTTGTGGTGACGCAGCTTTGTGTCTCCCCCAGTGGTGCATTCGAGGGCTGTCAGAGAGATGAATGGCCGGGCTGATATCGACCACTGCTCTGTTGCCTCTGCTTCCTTCTCCCTCCCTCTCTCCCTCTCTCTCTCTCTCTCTTTTTCCTGGTCCTACGCTTCATTACTCTTTTCCACATCACCTCCATCAATCCCTCTCTTATCCGTTTTATTCCTCAGCTTTACTTCTAAGTATTTTTCATTTTTTTTTCCTTTTATCGGAAGCTGCTCTTCAGATTAAAGAAATCGCAGCAGAGATTCATCATCCCCAGCATCCGTCGTCCCATGTATTCACCAATTCATTTAGCACATGGTCCAACATCTCAACCTTTGCCTTTAACTCTATTTCCAAGCTGTTCCAACCTCTAAATGTGGTTGAATTCACCTTCATACGAAACACTACCAACACATAAAATAATTATCTTTATTTTTAATGTATTTTATTTATTTTGGCAGCAGTGGTGGCCTAGCGGTTAAGGAAGCAGACTTAGGTCCACAAAGCATCAGGTTTGAATCCATCAGCTGCAAGGTTGCCACTGAGGTGCTCTGAGCATAGCACCGTCCCGACCCACATAACCTCCAGTAGACTCACCACCCACAGGAAGGTCAAAATATGGTGCAATGTGATTTAGGTCAATATAATTAGGTCAATATAATCTATCTATCTATCAATCACAGAACCCATCTCTCTATCATAACCTATAGCCTAAACTAGATCAGTCCTGATGCTGCTATAGGCCTAGACTGCTGGGGGACAGGACAGAGAATGTTGCCAAACCCCGTGAAGCCCTGTGAGACAATTTATGTTTTGTAAATGTGGGCAATATTAAAAATTATTATTGAATGAATAAATGAATAAAGCTGGTTAAATGACCAGTGTATTTTTATCTGTTTTATTAGGTTAAAAAAAATCACAAAAAGGATAAATATTGGTATCAGCATTGTGGAAAAAACGAAAAAAAAGTGATATCACATTGATTCAGGATCTGGTATCACCTACCACTTGTTGACCAAACAATGAAATCTGTCCATGACTTAATCAGTAACTTATCCTGACAATCAATTTTTACTTCAAGTTCACGCACTTTTACAACTTCTTCTTCCGTTTGAAACAGTTTTTCAAGGTCTTCCCTCGTCCCCTGTTAGTTTTAGGCAGAAACACAAAGAGGGACAAAAATCCTAGTCAGAAACAACATCCTGTTCCTGGCCTCTAGGAAATGACCTCAGCCTCAGAAAGGCCAGATAAAAAGTCTACACCAGGAACAAAAACATCAGGCTGGACTGTAATGAGCTACACACCAGGCTCCAGAGTGTTCTGAAGGAGACCAGGTGGTGTGACACACATATGACTCTGATTAGGAGGCCGTCTGAGCAACAAGAGGAGGAGGAGGAGGAGGAGCAAAGCGTGCACTTCATGACCAATCAGTTCAGTACGTGATGCAACTCTTTGTGTAATTTAAGAGTTTGAACCTGGTACCAGAACACACAGGAATTCCACAGCTCTACATCCAGAGGGCGGTGCAGGGAAAAGGCCTCAGCTGCTGGGGATTGGATCATCACATTGATCCTCGGTATAAAGACTTCATTAAAGTCAAGAACAACGCATAAAAGTGTCGGATAAAGAGTGAGTCACATCTGTCATTTTTACTACTAGGAAACTGGACACCAGCTCAACGCTGACCATTCAACCCTCATTGATGGCGCGATGCATCATCAATAGGTTCCATTATACTGTCAAAAAATAACTGTTACCTTTTCAGTTTTTACGTTGTGGGGAATTTAAGGAGGCTTCTTTGGTTCGTACTGGTTTTCTAGAAAAGTTATTACACTGAGGAGTGAAAGTTGTCCTTGTGAACCATCTGTCTTAGATC
>JAFBJS010054597.1:311477-325454 GCA_016785265.1 Paraplagusia blochii | reverse complement strand
CTCAGTGAAGACAACAACAATAAACTCAAAATGACGCAGAGTCATTGATACAAGATTCTAACTTTTTATACTGGTCTGGTAGCAGAAAATTATAGGCTGTATGCACTTGAAAAATCATTGTTGTGTGCATGCACAGTTAATTCAGGTAGGAAGATTTTATAGGTAGGAAAATATTTCAGAACACCGGAAATTTAATTTTATAAAGGGGTATTTATCTGCCACAACTTAACGTTGGGTCCTTGAAAAAAGTCCCAGATATTCAACTGGTACGTGGCGCAAAAAACGTTGGGGACACTGCACTAGTGTTTCGTTTCCTGTTTCATCCTGGTTCATATTAAACCACATATCCATTCACCCACTACTGGATGGACTGATGGATGGACAGGTTTTACAGTAACAGCAGACCCCACAACTGCCACCTACGCCACACAGCCCCTCATGAACCTCTCCGTAGATGGTGTACCCAAAGGAAAAACACCAAGCACCATTACCAGTACATGCCCAGTAGGGGAACCCTACAATTCCACCCAGAATTCTGGGCCGAAGCATAATATTCAACCCCTCTGCTGTAATTATGCTTCATGACATGAACGTATGTTACAAAAAAGTCAGATAATCATCTGCAAAGAATCTGCACAAAAGGTGTGCATCTGTAATAAGGTGAAGCAGCTGTTAAGGGCATTCTACTGGCCTCCCCTCCTCTCCCTCCTCTCCCTCTCTCCCCCCGTCACCTTCATCTGCTCTCCACCCACATTTTTTAAAATAGACAAATCGCAACATCTTTACGTCCTTCACGTTCTACCTTCAGATACTCCCTGCCCAAACTAAAGAATGCTGGCCACAGCAGAATCTCACCTTCAGGGAAAGACCTCAACAAAACTACACAACTTCAGTTCACACTCCTCTGGAGTCAAAGCAACTTTCATTTTTTAGGGGAAAAAAAACATGATCCCTTGATGAGTCAACAGAGTGGAACAAGTCAGTGTCTCTTTAAAGAAGTTAAAAAGACAAAACGTGATTTTTTTTTTTCTTTTCAATTTCCTCACATTGCCATTACCTCTTATTGCTGTATGCTCAGATTATCATCCACTAAACCCATGGTCCCCAAAATCTCTTTGCTGCCCCCTGTCTTGAAAAGGAAGTCGTAGTTCTGAAAAATGTCTTTTTTTTTCATTCATCTGTATTTGCCGAGTTATTTTTGTCAACATTCTTTCGCCCTGATTCAGAAAGTGAAGAGTCGGACCAACAGCCTGTTCCACCTCTTACCTCTCTGTCCTTCAGCTTCATGGCCAGAACCAACTGGTTGCGATGGTTAGTCAGTGCCTCGCGGTAATTCCCCTTGGAAAAGAATGCCGAGCCTAGGTTCCCATGAGCACGGCATTCCCCTGTTTGGTCACCTGGAGAGAGAGGGGAAAAGCCAGAAAGGGAATATTTATAGGACGCTCTGCGTGATCACAAAGCAGCTGGTGTTTATTTCCCATCATCCCACAGCTGTGACTAATCAGCTGCGGTGTGATGAACCACATCTAAGACGCTGACGTTCTACTGTAACCCCTGAAGAGAGAAAGTGGACGTTAGATGTTCTCCATGCAGCAGCAGCCTTGCTGACAGGTGGGGGTGTTGAGCTCAGTGTCCACAGAGTGAAGGGGGAGACTCCAATTGTTGGTGCCCCCACAGTGAGGCCCCCACAGATGGGACCAGAGAAAATGTGAGAACCACAGCTTCTTATCTGCAGCTGCTTCACCCAGTCATATGTCAAACTATGTGTGGGTGAGGGAGGTGGAGACAGTCGGTGCTACGCTCTGTCTTCATACTACGGCTTATCTTTGCTTGGACTTTTTTCCTCTGTTGTTTCTCTTTATTTCATTAAGGTTCTTCATTATAATTGTAGTTTTTGCTTCATCACAGACACAGTTCCCATGGAAACACACACTGAATTTCAATGTATTTGCCAAAAGGAACTTCAAGAAGATAGATATCATGTCTATCTACAGCAGTGGCGTCAAACTCACATTTTTACAGAGGGGTAAAATGAACCACATCAACAAAACAATTTCCTTGAAATGGAAGACTGTAGATGGAACTACTCCATAACATGTTTCTGAATTCTTTTAATTATTTATTTACAGAACTAATATTGTTCATTTCTTTGTAATAAAACAATTTTTACTTCATCAGGTTTGGAAACTCTGCATTGAAATTATTATTTCCTTTGTAAGTTCCTGTTGGCCACACAAAATGATATGGCAGGCCATATTTGAGCCCCTGCACCTGAATTTGACACATATGATCTACAGTATCTGTTTGTCCAGCTACACGGGGCGCTAGTTGTTTTCTTCTTGCTGGGGGGGCGTAACGGAACATAATTGAGAAGCACTGGGGTAGACCAAGAAGCCTACCAGGTTGGGGGACCCCTGATCTATAGTATCTATCGGTCAATTAACGGTAAGTATGATGCATAACGTTTTCGGTCTTTGATTCGAGGCTAAACATATTTTAGGGGAAGTTGGTGACCTTGTGGTTAAAGAAACAGACTTGGGTTCGCAAGGCGCCCGGTTTGAATCCCCTACTGCCAAGTTACCGCTGAGGTGCCCTTAGCGTGGTATCGTCCCCACACACTGCTCCCTGGGCGTTTGCTCAGCTAGCTGCCCCCCTTCTTACTACGGTGATGTACTGCCTAAATATTCCTACTACTGACAGTTCTATACAGTGCAACTTCTATAGACCATAAATACAAATGACCCCTGTCTACTGTACAGTCATTCATCCTTTCATGTTTGAGTTTTTTTGCACCCCCAATCCCTATATTTGTGCCCCTTACTTTGAGAACCTCTTGATTTCCGGTTAAACCTGAAAAAGAAATAAAACCCATCGATTCCCCCAACATTTTAGTTTCTCACCTAGTGTCTTGGCCACCTCTAAGTCCTGCTGCATGTAGCTTGTGCTTTTCTCGGTGTTGCCCAAGGACCAGTGGGCGCTGCTGAGCGCCGAGAAGACGGAGCCACGCAGCTTTAGACTGCAGGTGCCGATCTTCAAAGCAGCCTCCAGCACCACAACTGAAGCTGTGTGGTGTCCCGCTGTCAGCAGCTCCTGGCCAATCACGGACACCACCACAAAGGGACTTTTGTCCAGTTTCATCTTTTGCAGCTGCTGGTAGGTGGGCTCCAAGGACTCTGTGCAAGAAGAGAGAGAAGATCAGCAGAAATGAGAAACAGGCTTTTAAAAAAGAAGGAATAGAAAAAAGAAATTGAATGGTGAAAGGATATTATACTGTACTAAGGAAGAACAATGTGGAAAACCTCAGGTATTTTCAACGGGAAATATATTTATTATTAGTTTTTGCAAATCATCACTCAGATTCTGGATTTTATTGTTACAAACTGACAATAAGGAACAGGAAAACTGAAAGGAGTCATTGTGTGAAGTAATGTAGCTAATGCACAGAAGCAGCAGCAGATGCAGCAGCAGCAGCAGCAGCAGCAGCAGCTGAGGAATGCAGAGTGAAGGAGACACACAAGGTGACCTTTGAAGAGGCTGAAAATGCACACAATGACATAAATCAATGCAGGACCACTAGGGATTCAGGATCCACAGACTGCAAAGCCCTGTGGCAGACACCAACATCCAGGAACAGGGCGGGAAGGGTAAGACGGGCAAGTCTCAGAATGGGCACCATTTTTTTTTTTTACTTGTAATAAAAGTAGATATGTGTGATTTTATCTATGTATCTATCTTTCCATCCATTTACCCATCTATCTATATAGGTATCTATTTATCTGGCCGTCCTAGGAAGCAGGATGTACAGAAGTACGTTATTTTACAAAAAGCACCTTTACAACGCAAATTAGCGCCGCCATCAGTTCAACCGCAGACGCGTCTTTTTTAAACGCCTTAGTTGTCCTTTTTTCCCCAAAAACCTGTTTTTTTCCCCAAGTTTTCTCCCATCAATGGCCGAAACATACACAGAGCGGTGGATAAGGCTAACAAGGATGGATGTACCAGAAGACGGTCGGATGTCTGAGGACGGTGGCAGCGAAGAGTGTCGGATGACTATCTATCTATTTATCATCTATGTGTCCATCTCTGACTTTTTGAAAAAACAATTTCATGAAAAACATACACCTTTACAATGCAAATTAGCGCCGCCATCAGTTCAACCACAGAAGTGTCTTTTTTTAAACGCCTTTGTTGTTCTTTTTTCCCCAAAATCGTGGTTTATCCCCAAGGCCGAGACATGCACAGAGTGGTGGATAGGGTCCGATGCCTGAGGACGGCGGCGGTAAAGTGTGTGTCGGATGACTATCTATCTATCTATCTATCTATCTATCTACCTACCTATCTATCTATCTATCTATCTATCTATCTATCTATCTATCTATCTATCTATCTACCTACCTATCTATCTATCTATCTATCTATCTATCTATCTATCTATCTATCAATCTATCTGGCCGCCCTAGGAAGTAGTTCACAGATGTATAAGTGCTGACTTTTTGAAAAACCAATTTCATGAAAACCGCAAGCCGTTACAACGTAAATCTATCTATCTATCTATCTATCTATCTATTATTTTTTAAGACATAGGACAGAGTCCACCCTGACAGACCAGGAGGTCTTCAGGCTGCATAAACTGGCCGCTAAATCAAAGAAGATGCTCCGTGTTAAACTCATCTCTGACCCCTGAACATCGGTGGTGCCGGAGCGAAGGAGGGCAGTTCATTATGATATGGCCAGTAAATGATTTCCTAAGTTTTAGTGGAGTGTAACAGCTACACTGCGGTTGTTTGCTTTGTACTGATGTTGGATCACATCTAATGTGTACCATGTTTAATAATTTGACTTGTTGTCAATCTTGACCTTGCTGATGAAAGTGTCTTGGATTCTGTTCTTTCCTGGATTGTGTTAATAAAGTACCATATATATTAAAATCTATCTATCTATCTATCTATCTATCTATCTATCTATCTACCTACCTACCTATCCATCCATCCATCCATCCACCTCTGTGTCCGACCAATCACAGTTGAGCTCTACGTTGAGAGTTCCTAAAACCCGGTGCAGAGCTGATGTTAATAAGGTTAATGCGCTCCACGAGAGCCTGCACCGTTTTCCTGTGTTGACTGCAGAGTTGTATCACAAGGCCGGGGTTTTCCTAAACTCTTACCTTTAATTTGATTAGACAAACACTTACACTGCAACAAGCACTCTGTCACAACCAAGTCAGGATTCTTGGAAACACACATACGTGCCTGAGCTAATTCCAAATCACACACACGCACACACACACACACGCACACACACACTCGTCTACCAAGACAATATGAGACACTTTTGTGCACAGGCACTCTAAAACATAAATAATGATGCTCTTTCAAGAGCGTCACTCGTGTCCCAGCACTTGGCAGGATGTCGCGCTTGCAGCGACAGCCTCTGCATATTATATCCATTCATAACTTGTAATTGCAGTCAGGGTGTCAGTGAGCACTGAGCCATAAATCAAACAGTGTCACAGGGAGAGTGAGGAACTTCTCTCTCGCACACCCTTTATTTTAGGAAAAAATAAAAGCTGTCATGAAGCCCCAGTCAATAAAAGGTAGTTATGGCAACATCACTGGGATGTTTACACACATCCTTCACTAGACTTTGCTACTTTTTTTTTTTCTTCGTAAAACATATGTTAGCCTTTTGAAACACAAATGTTTTTTCAAGTTGGATTCACGCAGTTGACAATAAAAACGTTTAATAATTTAACATCAAGTTGCTCCCCTTGTTCTGGTTGGAAGACAAGCGACTATGCTCAGAGTTACGGCAGCGGAACAGATGTGAAAGAACACAATGAACCGAAGGCTTGCGTAAAAATGAGTCTTTTCAAGTGTAAATGATACATTCCGGTTAATGTCGTGATGTAAAGCACGTCTCCAATGGTGTGTCTTTGCGTGAAAACCGCTTTCTGGCACATGTTGAAAACAATAACGACCATTAAAGTCCTCTTTGTCTTCAGCTGCGGGCAGATGAATAAGGGAGGGAAGCTGACGGAGGATGAATAGTAAAAACATGACCCATGGGCACTGACACTGTAGTCTCCACTCTATAAAAGTGTGAGAGGCACAATTCCCTGCAGTGCACTCAGTGTCACAGATGGAGAACAGTGATATCTGAGGAGTGGCAGATGGAGGAACGGTGATACAACAGAGAGGAGGAGGTTAGGTGGCCACGA
The DNA here is from genome assembly GCA_016785265.1 of Paraplagusia blochii. NCBI lineage: Eukaryota > Metazoa > Chordata > Actinopteri > Pleuronectiformes > Cynoglossidae > Paraplagusia > Paraplagusia blochii. Next base: position 319,237 of record JAFBJS010054597.1, on the reverse strand, counting down.
TTTAAACCCATCCCACAGTTTTATGTGTTAGTTGGTGCAGTCACGGAACAGCGAGGTGTGACCGATCATGCTGCGGGGCCGTTGGGAAGTTTTTCCAAAGGATTTCTCAAATTACGGCTAATCTAACGTCGTATATTAGAAATAATTCTAGAAACAAGTGCACCGATGTGGTGGCATGGCAGGTGCGGGACTCAAACTTGCAACCTCCCAAGCCTGCATTCCGAACCACCTAGATACCTCCCGCAGTGCTGTTTTTAAGATTTAATTTTGCATTTGCATCAATCCATTTATCCCTTACTGATTCTCAGTCTCCTCGGGCTCCACGACCACCACCCAAATCACACCGCACCATACCATTCCTTCTTGAACCTTCCTGGTGAGCCAATGGAAGGCACCAACTGCCTTGAGGTATAATCTTGCCGAGGAGGTGAACCCTTTAAGCCAAATTGTGAAATCTATCTAAGTTTACCAATGGGCTTGTTTTTGCAAAACGTTCCTTTTGATTTAGGCAACTATGCTACTAAGCTAAGGATGAATGGATGTTGTTGTTTATTCCAATTTAATGGGGTTGGAGGGGTTCTCTGCATTTTACCCATCACCGTAGTGAGTAGGGGGCAACCGGGGCCCTGGGAGCAGTGTGTGGGGATGATACCATGCTCAGGGCACTTCAGCGCTAACTTGGCAGTAGCGGGATTCAAAACCCGGGGGCCTTAACCAGTAGGCTACCAACTGCCCCCAAAGGTTTCCCCGAACGGTGAGAACACCAAATCCTAGCCACTAGGCCACTAGGGATCTTAGTATGGATATATGTTTAAGGATATAAACTAAGGATATATTTTTTTGGATTTGGTGATCTGTTTTGGTGGTTGAAGAGATTTAATCAGGTTATTTAAGGGAACCTCAAACCTGGCTGAAGAACAGCCACAAACATGTGAAGAAAAAATCACTTACAATCTAATGGAACTTCCTCTTTTTTTTGGCCACTTCTGGGTGGTCAACACAACCACTTTGAAAACCTTCCAACCTCCATTTGTAAGGAATTAACAGCAACACAGTTTCTCAGTGTCTTTCCGTTTCTTTACAAACAGCCAAGTTTTCCTGGTTCATCTGTTTCAGTAACAGTTTGTTGATGTGATGTTCTTTGAAGAGAGAAAACAACTTTTCTGGAGGTTTTACTTTCAGGGAGACTTTACTGCGTGACACTGATTAACTCCCCTCTCTGCTGGTGTAACATTGATTACACCCCCCCCGGCCTTCTCTGTGTCAACGGCCCCTCTGAGAGGATCATTGCTCTTAATCCTCTGACCTTGCTTCCTCTCCTCGACAACACACCTTGGATTAGGTCCTCTGCTGGTTGCTCGGCACTGTTTGAAATTGGGTAAACAATTAAGGGATTAAAAGGCCCGTACTAAATGTTGGTCTTTTCCTACAGAGAAGATCTATTCTGCTCCATGATGCAAAGGTCTGGGCTCCCACCCAGATGAAACCCATTCACCTTGCCTTGGTGCTAACGACAGACTTAAATTCTCTGTTTGGCTCTAAGGGATCCTTCCTTTTTCTAATGCCCGTGTTTGTTTGTTGCATCATATCAAGGAGCGATGATTGGTTGACATAGGTTTTAGGGTAAGCCAATCAGAAAGAGACCTGGGCGGGTCTTATGATGATAGTTGCAACAAAACACAACACTAAACTTTTTAAATGTATTTTTGAAGTAAAGTAAAATAAAGTAACTAGTTATTGGTTACTTTTATATTTTACTAACTAGTAACGTAACTAGTTACTTTTTCAAAGCAGTTACTGGTAAAGTAATAAGTTACTTTTTTAAAGTAACTTGCCCAACACTGTTCAGCATATTTTCCAATGCTGTAAATGTTTATTAGAGACTGTCAAAAAAACTGATTGGTGAAAGGAGTTTTGGAGGACGATACTTTATAATTTCTCGCTCTCATTTTGCTTTTGCCCTGACAGTGTGCCCTTCACAAGACACAAAACTCACTCCAACTCAATTTAATGCCAATTCACCAAGGTTGGCAGGAGGTAGGATTGATGAACTGAAGTCTGAAGACATTCAAAATGTGTGAAATAAATTAGTCTAAAAGCACAATGTGTGCGAGTGTCCTGTTTGTATATTGGGGACCGGGGGGACACTAACAATTATGTCCATTCAGCTTATTGAATGAACTAATTTAAAGTTTCACAAAACACCCTGAAACAGGTCACCGCAGTCACCGATAGAGAGAGCTGATAAAGGAGGTAAAACATTCTTTGCTGAAACCAGTTGGAATCCGTCCACTCGGAGAGGAGAGGCTTGGACAAGGGGTCAAACACAGACAATGGCCTCAGTGTTCGATGCTCATTAAGATATGGTTTTATCGGAGAGTCTGATCAGCCTGACTGACATTGACATTTGCTGATGCTGCGGGAATTAGACCGAAGATAGTCTGAAGGTAAGAGCTGGACAAAAGGGAGAGAATAGGGAGCCAGTGTGAACCAGTGACAGGTGAAGTCACCTCAACGTGAGTATTGATTGGCTGAGCCACGGGATTATCAGTGAGAAAGGTCTTCAAGATGATGTTGGTCCAACCGTGAGGCAGTAGTTCCAGGAATATTTAACTAGGGACGCCCGGATAGAGCATATGTGTCCACAACATGTCCACTACGATACCTCAACTACCGACATCAGTCCAATACCTTCTCTTATTCTTCAGCATGAAGCAGGTTAGCGTTAGTGAGGAGATATTGTTCCTGCCCATGTTATGGCATTAGATTAGGAATTTTGATACTGGGTATCAAGTCATATACAGTATATCTCCTTCTCCTTTTGGCTTGTCCCTTGCCACAGCAAGTCAATGTTTTCCATCTCCCCCTGTCCTCTATGTCCTCAACTATAACTCCAACTACCTCCATGTCCTCCCTCACTGCATCCATCAATCTCCTCTTTGTCCCTTACCTGGTAGCTCCATCTTTAGGATCATTCTTCTACCATTGTAACCACTGTCCATCCTCTGAACATGTCCAAACCATCACAATCTGTCTTCTCTAGCTTTTTCTCCATTAAGGTAAAATATTAATTTTGACCAACCAAATGTTTTCTGGCTTTTGTTTAACTTGACCGTACTTGACCTGACTGGCTTCAAGTATAAAATTTTTCCTTTTTTTTACCTCTGAGTGGAGACTTCATGGCGGCCTCCACCATGCCCACCAGCAGCTGCAGACTCTTGGGGTCTTGAGCCAGACCGGAGGAGAAGGCGGCCAGAGCGTCGGCATGGCGTCCAAGGTACTGAAGGGCAACACCCTGTCGGAAGTATGCCTGGAAGACAAATAAAGGAGGAGTTTAAAAATAGGGTCCAACAAGGCTGCAGCGATGATGCACCACGAGCCTGGTGCAAATGCATTAACAAACACTCATTTCACATCATTTGCTATTTTTCCACATGAGCAGTTTGTAAAAACGTGTCACCTCTCTGTAGAGTGGCCACTAGGGAACTCGCACTTGTTATTTGGATAATGAGTTTTACATAAAAGTTACACGAGGTATGGTGTGGGGAGAAATGTTTTTTAGGAAATGGACTTTTGATGCAATGTCAGTTGAAATATACCTAGAAAAGAGGAACAACACAAGGGGGGAAAAGCAAAAGAGGAAAATATTAAATTCCCTTTAATATTATATGTAGTCAATGAAGATGGAAACTAATTAAGATGTAATAAAAAATTAAATGAGAAGAAAGAACCAGAAACAATGTTTTTTGTCAAAAAGGTGGACAGGAGGTTAGTTAGTAGGTTGGTTAGCAAGATAGGTAGATTTATAGTAGGTATGTAGCCAGGTAGGCAGGCAGGTTGGTATATTATGAAGTAGGTAGGCAGGTAGGTCGCCTGCCTCGTCAACAGAGAGCAGAGAGTCCTGGGTTTGATTCCCAGAGGTACCACAGGCTTGATCATGCCACATTAATACATGTAATGGAATTAGGTAGCTAGGTAGGTATGCTAGTAGGTAGATGACAAGTTAAGCAGGCAGCTCGGTAGATAAAGAGGCATGTACACAGGTGCGTAGTTAGGTAGGTTTTAGAGACATAACCAATAACCTACATAACTACGCACCTGTCTACATACTAGGTAGGAAAGTAGGAAAGCTAGTAGTTAGCTAGGTAGGCAGAACATTTTCTCGTGGCTACATGTAATATCTCAATCTCATGTAAAGGTAAATTGATTAGGCAACTGGGCAATAGGTTTTTTTGGAAATTTTTTTTTAAGGAACACCTTTCAAGAAACACCTCTTTTTCAAGAAACATGGGGAGTAACAGAAGATATGTCCTTTGAGTGAGAAGAAAGAAGTGTTTCAGGTCCCTCATGTTGGAGGGACCTAGGTTCATATTGTGAAGTGTGTTGACAGTTGATAGATGGGTTTTGAAGAAGCCTCTTGGACGAGAGGTGAAACGTTATCTTCAAAATTTAACGTCCTGTTGCCTAACAAAAGTTTTTAACCTTGACTGTAACCTTGCTTACTGAGAATTGTCATCGATAGGAAACATAAGTGTAGCAGCAAACAGGGCCCTTCTGGCAGATTATACAATTTTACGCACAATTACTTAAGCGTGTCAATTTCGCCAACTTTTCACAAGACAAAACCTAGAAAATGACTCGAAATAAGTAGTTCAGGAACTGACTGTGTGGTTCAGTGGAGTTTAACCAGTAACCTCACAGAAACTGAAAAGCTAAATGAAACCAAGCCACTCCATTTTATTTCACCGCTGGTTTTCCTAGCCTTGACGTGTCAATCTGGCTATAGCTAGCGGACGCATTAAACACATCTGATGTGCAGTCGTTTACACAGGGCAGAAAGTTCCTCCCAGAATAATTCACTCCAACAGAGACGTAAACCGTATCCGACTGCTGACTCTCTGCGTCTGCTCCTCTCCCTCCAACATGTTTCTGGAACGTTCCTTGGATCGAAAGATAAAACAGACGCTGTCCCTTCAATCCAACACTTCATCAACAACAGTGTTTCTTTTATCTTTCCTTCCTCAACATGTCATCGTTTAGAAACCATTGAAAAAAACGGTGTTTCCTGCAGACAAGAACGGTGTCTTCCTCAAAAATATCACATGATGATTCCGTGATGCGTTTTTACACATGGGAATGTATCTTTATTCCTATATATTCCACAGAGTTTCCCTATGAAACCTCCTAACAATATAAGATCTTATACAGCAGCAAGTTTGTTTTATTCCTGTTTTTTTTTTCCCGGCGTCTTTATAATGACGCTCCTCTCCGCCCTATCAAAAGCAGGAAAACCTCAGGGATCTCAGTTCTATTGAAGCCTAAATCTAATAAAACACAGAAATGCTTTTAAATGTCTTTTGTCCCCCCGGGCTGAACGCTGGTGGGCCGTTCCACTTTAGCTCACCGCCACAAGATGCAATTAATATTGAGCTGCTGGTCGGCCCACGCCCTTACGATCCCCCCATATCATAACAGTGTTAGGACAAAGGTTAACGTTCAGAATCTAATCCCGGTCTCCACGTCATTTTCAATGGAGTCGTGATACAAGCGGAGGCGGAGAGGAGACGGCGGCGGGACAAGGCGAGGGCGGGGCGAGGCGGGACCTGAAATGAGAAACGAATGACTGATCTCCATAAATTTATCTTCTTGTCTTATTTTCCTTCATCTTCTCCACTTCCATGAACATGAGTTAATACAGAAGACAGAGGAGACTAATGAGCTGGAGTCTCAGATCCTTATGGTAAATTAACTCTGGTGCCAGAATCTGTCAGTGGAGACTGACACGCCGTCGCAGTAGAGACGGACGAAGACGAATCTTAGTTTTTATGTCTCTAATGAAAAAGCAAAATAAACACAAAGACACGCAGAGAACATTTCATTTGAGAGAACAAAGTTTCTCATGGCTTTCTAATAATGTAGCACTGAATTAATTGCCCGTCTTGATAAATGTCCTTCTGCGCTGATGTTCAGTCCCTTTTTCACCCCATTCTTCTCCTCGTCTGCAGACAGACTGGGGACACTGTGAGGAGAGTCCATTAAACTCCCACAAACACTCACTGCAGACTGGATGCATGAGGGAAAATGACAGAAGCAATGTTCCGTACAGCATTATAGGCCCTTTTATTTTCTCCCATTAATCCCCCACTGCCTTCATAGCACATGGTATGTTACGCACACACACTATATGCATACAAACGTACAATGTCACTGAAATTTGCATAATCTGAGAAGTGGATTCAACAGCACTGCTCCTAAAACAGGAGCTTCCTTTGAATAAACATGACAGCGAAGGAATTCATAATCTGTAGATTAAAGAAAATGAAAAGAAAAGCGAGGGAAAAAAAGGGAGCGAAAAAGAGAGAGAGAACCATAAAGCTTACGTATATTTAAAAATGTTAAAACAATAGAGGTCTAACACTAGTATGGGCAACCTATGGCCCAGGGGCCAAATGAGGCCTGTTAGGCTTTTTAATCTGGCCTGAAAAAATCGTCCAAATTATGTTTTTAATCTCTTTTCACATCTTCTGCCTTTTTTCTGCAACGCCTACATTTTGGCAATAAATTGCGAGGACAGTGTGGGATGTTGCGGTCAATTTTTCAGTCGTGCGGCGATCGTCAATCATCTCGCGACTTATAATCCGGAAATCAAACATGTTGTAATACTGCCGTTCTACCAGACTGACTACATAGGCCAAGACAATTCCTGGTTCATACCAGGTGTCGTCGTCACCTTATTTCCATGACTACTCACAGAATGGCATGAATGTTCTGGGAAATTCGTTTTTGTTTGTTCAACCCTGTGATTCACTCCTTCAGTGTAAACGACATATTGCCATTGCTACCAGATTACAAAAAAAAATATCACACAGAGTCTTTAGCCTTTATGACGGGGTGTCCACACTTTTTTGTCTTATGAGTTACTTTTTAAATGACCAGGCTGAAGTGATCTACCCGGATAGAAAACTTTGCATGCGAGAGGTAGTGGGATCGATGCTCGCATCCTCCAATCCACATCCACAAATCTCTGGGGGTTAGGGCCCCCGGTTGGAATCCCCCTACCGCCAAGTTACTGCTGAGGCTACTCCTGAGCACGGTCCCCCACACACTGCTCCCCGAGCGCTGGCCCAGCCAGCAGCCCCCTGCTCACTACAGTGATGGGTTAAAGAATTAATTTCCCGAAGGATACTTCTAATTTATATATATATATATATATATATGTTATACTCTGACTCAATACTTTTATGATTCTTACTTTAACCCAGTGATTAGCATCTTAAATGCAATCACATCCCTAGTTTTAACTATTTGTTTTTTTATTGTTTTGCTCAAGATCTACCAGCACTCTTTGGGAGATTTACCGGTAGATCTACCAATTGGACACTCTTGCTTTATGACTTCTACACGCAAGTTATTCTAGGTCCCTGCCCTCTGGACCCATTGTGGTCCACAAGTCAAAAAGTTTGCCATACGTGGTCTAACACTAAAGCAGTTCATCCAAGCACCACTGAGGCTCCAAGGGCATCAGGTATGAGACTCTTCAAATGGACAATAGTGCACTGGACAGAAGTGTTTCTTGAAAGATCTGCCTTAAGACCCTGTTAAGTGACCATGGTGAGGTCTTTGACAGAATTGCGCCTCGGGGTAAAATGCAACTTTCTAATTGCAGCTCTGCTGGAACATAAGGCTGAGAAAAGCCATGATGTGAAGCAGGGATGGGAGTTAAACACCGAGCGCTGGCCGGAGGTTTTTTATTGATCTGC
>JAFBJS010054597.1:269361-310651 GCA_016785265.1 Paraplagusia blochii | reverse complement strand
ATCAACCTCCTCTTTGTCTCCTACCTGGTAGCTCCATCTCTAGGATCATTCTTCTACCATTGTATCCACTGTCCCTCCTCTGAACATGTCCAAACCATCTCAATCTGGTTTGTCTCCAAACCTTCCTGTCTGTGTTGTCCCTCTTATCATGTCCATCCTTGTCTCTCCTAAAGAGAATCTCAGCATCTTAACTCCTGTCTATTCCTAGTGTCTCCATCCCACTGTCCTCTAAACCTGTCCCTTCACCTTAGCTGACACTTTTCTATCACAGATCACACCTTTCTCCAGTTGTTCCCTAATATCTCCACTAATCTCTATTAAATTAGTCAAGGTGGGCAGGAAAACAAACTCCTGGCCACTCCTCTGGGTGGCAGTAGTGGAGACAACTGCCCCTCAGACCTGGCGACAGAGGAATTAACAAAATAAAGAGGTAAATTTCCGTAATTATTTTTTTTTCTTAGGCTCAGACGTTGCTCCAGAGTTTGGCAACTGTCGCTTGGCTTTTACTTTCTTTCCATAAATGACGAGGCAGGAGTTCAGAGAGTTGGGCCTCGGAAAATCTTCCAAAACAAACATGTCCACTAAATGATGCAAGACAAAGAATGTGTTTTCCTTCATCTTAGAATTGTTGTTTTCAGCCAGAAATCCCACTGATAATGTCATTTATGACCGTCTTTGTATCAGCGCCACTCTGCTCCTGGAAACCTGCCTGTGTTCTCAGGTTATTTACACACAGGAGGAGACGTTTTTCTGAGTTGTAAAATAACCAACTGCAGTGATGTTTCTCCAAACAAACAGAGTCAATGAACCACCATCTCCAGCTGGGCTTCAGTAGCCAAGGACTAGAAGCTCAGTGTCCTCATTACTGATGGACAACGAGAAGAATGATCTCAAATGAGGAAATCAATGAAACAGGCTTCTGAAGATGAGTGGTTTCTGCAGATCACCCACTGGGCTAGATGTGGTCAGCTGGACCAATCTCACCAAAACACCCCTGCTGACCATATAATGGATCCAAAATCAGAGCATTAAATGGGGACAGCAGGCAGCACACATCATCATCATCATCATCATCATTGTTCCTCCCAGGCCAGGACTCTGGGATTAAAATAACAGCAACGCACTTATTTCTCCATCCTTGTTCCCTAATTTCCGCACTGACCCAGAACTGTCACGTTTACCGGAGGTTGAGTCACACCCCTTCAACATACCGCCGCCCTCACCTGTTCAAGGTGACATGGGATGATTCACAATGTACACAAGGATGTCAACTGACTAACTTATCATCTGGGGAAAACAGTTTGGAACGCTGACAAATTAGCTGTAAGAATAGCCTTAAAAACATAATAATAAAAATAGAAAACGGAAGCCACTGGTGTTTCAGCCTTAAGGAGGTCTATTTTTGATGCCCAATCCAGGAGTTTGTCTCTATTTTGTCTACGGATGCTGCGTTCAGGCAACTAGAGGCAACAAAACTGGAGAAAACTCAACTCAATCACGTTAAATTCTTGGACTGTTTTTTGTTAAGAGAAAAATCTCTTCTGTAGTTGGATGATGACGTGATGACTGTGATGAACGAAAACAACTGTGTTTTAGGTTTATTGGTTGCTGGTTGAGTTTATGAAAGGAAACCTAATAAGGAGAATATGTAATTTGGAAAAAGGACACAAAACTTCTAGACATTGTGATCCACACCACTGCACGCAACCAAATGTCACCAATTTAACCCATCACGACGCCCGGGGAGCTGCGTGCTCGCTAGCATGCTCAGTGGACCTCAGTGGTAACTTGCTGGTAGGGGGAAGCGGACCCAAGTCCACTTCCTTAACCGCTAGGCCACTAACTGCCCAGCTTTGGTTTGGTTTGACAGAACATTTGTCCAAACACAGGTCAGAAACCCAAAAACTCAACGTCAAAAAGAGACACCTGAGAAATCCAGACTGCCTAGCAACAACACAGATGATTTGACATCATTCCATGTTCTTAGAGATCTTCTGCAGCCACGGCCCCTCTATGGAGTTCATACAGAAGATGGAAATAATGCTTTAATGTGAAGCCAACGCTATAACAAACCTTGAAGACCTTGGCGAGACATTGGAATAGAAAGCAAATCAATGTCACCAACATGGCTCTCAACTGAAGCTCTTAAATAGAAATGTTCTTTACTGTTTCTGGCAATTTGTTAGACAGTAAAGATATTTATCGTCCTCAATTAAAAATAAATCATTTTTAACCAAAGATGGATGAAAAAAAAAAAGTTGTAAATCCCGCCTTCGTTCAGAAGAAACAATAATAAAGCAAGTTAGGAGACAGTAGAGATAATAAAAACCAACTTGACTGACAACTGGAACAACATTCAATTGTTGTCTATTTTCATCTTAATGGGATTGTAAATAACACAAATTATCGTAGAGTTTTTAATGAAAAAGACCAGATCCAGGTGATTTAGACGATGAAAACTCCCAAACAATGTTTTCTTATTATACGAATGACGTTACGTTTGGCCTGCGACCCCAGAATCCGGTAAAATACCTCCACAACGAAGCCAACAGATAACTCATTCCAACCCTTTACACAGTCGATGGTTTACTTCTACATTACTCTGAGCAACTGAAGCTCTTTAGCGGAATACGGAAATGACTTCTTCAAAAGTCAAAGGCTCTTGGGCGCATGTGGTCAGGCATGGCGGGGTGTAGGGGGGGCGGGCATCAAGCAGGGAGAGCTTCACAAGCTTCGCCTCAGGCCATGAACGCATCGCTCTGCCCCATGAGGTCATCAGATGAAATCTTGACACAGCTGCCTGTCTATTACCATCTCCCCAATCACATCACCGATCAATGATGGATCTGCTTTAACCCCAGCAGGTCATGGACAGTTGGACGGTCAATCCCAAGGCCAGTCACGACAGACCTAGCAACCCATGGTAGGATTCAGTGAATTTCTCTGTCGGATATTTTTTTTTTTTTTTTTCACAGCAAATTGGTGCAATAATGTTGTTTTGGAGTGATTTTTTTGTTTTTATTTTGGTCAGTTTTCCGCACATTAAGCACAGCTAGTCAAATTAAGCCAACTTACAATCTGCGTGAAGGTAGACGTTGTAAAATATTTATGACGCTGTGATGAATTCCTCCCTCAGGGCTGTGTTGACTGATTGCTCTTCTATCCAAAGCTCCTTAATTAGCCCATTACATTCGATGGCTTTAATGAGAGCAAATTAAACCGATCATTCTTTGTAGAGCCGGCAATTAAAGGGTAAATGTTTCATTATTCACTGAATGGTGACAATAAAAAAAAAAAAAAGCCCAGGTGTAGTGGCGTCGGATCAGGAGGTGCTGTGGAACCGGCATCGATCGGCTGGACTTCAAACTAGCCAGCGTTGCAAGACTTGTGACAGAAAAAGGTCAGAGTCAGGTGTGCGGGATCGATGCTGAGCACTCTGTATTCAGCGGGTCTCAATGTTTTAACGTTTTCTTTAAATGGAAAAGAAAATGTCCAAAAGACAAAGAGAGCCTTCAACACAGAAGGTCAGGATGTCACAGTGACAGCCAGCGAAAAGGGGAAAAAAAAAGAGATATTGTTCATTTATCACAAACAGATGAAATAGTACAATAGTGCTGGGCTGCAGGCTTCACATCCTGTCACGATCCAGCATTTGGCAGTGAATGAAATTCAATTTTCGATTCTGCTTCGTGCACCATAACTGATGTCTTTCGCCAAGAAAACAGACCAACGCGAAGTGATGAACCAGCAGATACAATGGCAAAAGGCCAGATGTTTGCTCCTCCAGTGTTTAGGCTCCACCACGTCAGACTCCATCAGAGTGATTTATGGCACGATCGTCACCTGGACATAGGCAGAAAACTTCAATTTGCGTCTCAAGAGTCAACAGTAAGACTGGAGATTTTAAGACCAATATCTACACCAACTACTACACACTTCCATCTCACACTGTCCTCTGTATCTTCTGCTCCAATCCCAACTATCTCCATGTCCTCCTTCAGTCCTCTATCTTCTTCTCCTTTCGGCTCACCCGTTTTTCAGGGGTTGCCACAGCGAGTCAACAATTTCCATCTCCCCGCATCCTACGCATCCTCAACTCCAACTCCAACCACCTCCATGTCCGCATCCATCAATCTCCTCTTCGTCTCTTACATGGTAGCTCCATCTCTAGGATCATTCTTCTCCCAATATAACCACTGTCCCTCCTCTGAACATGTCCAAACCATCTTAATCTGGCTTCTCCAGCTTTTTCTCCAAACCTTCCAGTCTGTGTTGTACACAAACTACTCCAAAAAAAAGTCAAAACACATACAATTGTGGCAAAGGAAAGGACAAAACTAAGTTACCTTACTTATACTACACTATAGACATGACTTTTACTAAAGTTTACTTGAAACCACAATGAATCACAAACCAAAATTACCCATCACTCCTAATCATTGCAATCACTACAACTTAAACTATGGAACAAGTCAGTGGTGGCGTTAATAGTTGCAGATGGATGCAAAGCGCCGACCAACCGACCAACCTTACTCACCACCCGCTTACAGTATGGTGCAGTGTGATTTGGGTGGCAGTTGTGGAGACTACTGCCCCTGCAACCAAGTAATGGATGATGATAAAAGAATGAAAAGCTGCTGCACACTGGGACAGACGTACACCTTAATTTTTTCCCCTCTTAATTCTTATTGGCACAGAGGCGAAAAAATACTCTCCCGATGGCAAACACTTGCAAGCAGACACGTGTTCTAGAACATGGAGAAAATCAAGTATCTCCATTAACCATTAGGGTGTGCAGTCACGTCCAACAGACCACCTCTCAGCACGTCTTCAGAGCTCTACACTCACAGCTTCACGCGGACGCCGTTTAAGGTGATGGATGAGCTCCTAAGTCGAGACCGAGGCAGCTGCAGCCTGAGAGCTGGAGACGCTGCAGTTGAACTCCAACGTTAAAACTGCAGACAAAGCACATTTTATGATTATAAATCTAATATATATATATATATATATATATCAAAGGTAGGGGGCGCTTTTGAGCAGTACTGATTGTGTCCCAAGGCTGGACCTATTTCTACTTCCACTGTCCTCCCAGGCTCAAATCACAGGTGTATTCTAAGAGATGTATTTTAATAATCGACGCATGGAGGGATGACAGAAGGAGTAGAGGAGTAGCAGGAGGAGGCGACAGATGGAGAGGAGCAGCAGGGTTAGGACTGCAATAAAAGTGAAGTAAATTCAGTGGTTTGGCACCTGCGCTGTTCGGCAATAAAACCTTTCTCTTCAACGACCCGGAATTCAGAGTTTAATGAGTAAAACTTGTTGTCGCATCAGAACTGGAGTCATTTACTGCACAGATAATGGATACTTAAAAAACGGGTTGATTGCGATGGTGTAACATCACATCAGCATCCATTCAAAATGGCCTGTGTTTGTTCCTTAGGTGATTATTTTTGGTAAAATTGCATAAATAACTATAGAGGTGATGGTTATGGTACAGTAGGAATTAGATTAATTCAGTCCTAGTATACTTAAAGTATCATAAATACTCATAAATCATTAACTTGATCATACAGTATGTTTTAGACTTTTGGTTTATTTGGGAAACATACCATAACGGGCTTACAATATGGCGCCACCTAATGTGATTTGGGTGGTGCCATCGGCCCCGGCTGAGGATTAATGAATGAATGAACTTGGGTCTGCAACAATCCAGGTCTGAATCCCCCAGTTGCCAGGTTGCCATTGAGCTGCACTTAGCTTAACACCGTCCCAACACTGATAAGTCCAGTGAACCCGCATGAAATCTCACAGATTGGTGCAGTGGGCTTTGGGTGGCAGTCGTGGAGACTGATGCCTCTGCTCCCCAATAATGGATAAATAAAATGAAATTGAATGTATGTATAACAAAATGCATCCACGCATATTGAAACACTGTTTCCTGTTATGATTCTTTCAAAATAAAATCACAACATATTCACAATAAAGGCGTTAAAATAATGAACCGTCTTGGAAACAATGATACAAAAATGAAGAACGCATTGAAATCCATGTTACAGCCCATTGACGCTGACTTCTCTCCTCTTCCTCCTTACTGTTCTCTGCAGCAGCATGAGCAGCAGTAATGGCTCCATCACCATCACTTCTCCATGCTTGTGCACACATCTCCTCATCCATTACCACATAAATGCACCGCTATTCGATCCACCCATACACATGAAGCAGCAGCGGTAGCAGCAGCAGCGATGGTGGTGTTGAGGGTTTTTTTTTTTTTTTATATATATATATATATATAGAGACTCTCTAATTCCCTCCCGGCCACACTCTTATATGAAGTCCATGCTGAACCAATTTAAGTCTGCAATGAGTCCCACGTGGCGCAGCCGCACTACTTATCATATATATGACATGCAGCCGAAAGTCAGGACCGGAGAAGATATCAGAAGAAAAAAAAACACACACAGCAGCTTATGGCCCTGGACCAGTGGGGTTTTGTCATTATTAATGAGGGGAGTGATTTCACGGCTGCTTTGCCGCAGAGAATTATGGGTCATTCTGAGACGGACTTTCTGTGAAAGGAGAGAACGACTTCAGCAAGTGATTAGGGGTGTTTTAAGGATTGATGAGTATGAGTATTTTCATACACATACTAAGGATCGATACCAGGGAATTGGAGTATTGGACTGGCAATGGTAATTCAGTCAAAAATGTGTATTTCAGTACTGCATTTTTCCAACCGTAAGCAGCACTGGATTAGAAGATGCTCCAAGTGAAACAACAAAGTCCAATAAGTCGGGACTTTGTTGTATTGTATTGGGTGATTTAAAGTCGGTCTGGTTGATGTTACTTAGCTGTTAGGTGATAATTCCAGCCTTGAGTTTGGAATTCTGTTTCGTAAAATCTCTCTCTTAAGTTGTGGCATTTTGGGGTCCTTAAACACACCATAATACAGTGAGTTCTCAATCTTTTTCTGTTACGCCCCCCCTAGCAAGAAGAAAACAATTTGCGGATGTGCAATTACACTTTATTGTAGTACGGTGGAAAAAAAAGCATGTTCCCCAGGGACACACACGCCCCCCCAGGGGGTCCCGCCCCACACTTTGAGAAGCACTATCATAACATAACATAGAAGCCCAGTAGCTCTTACACAGCGCTGTCAAAACACCAGTATAAGACAAAACGACCAAAACAAACAAACAATCTTCAGAGCTTACACAAGTCGTTTTTAAACATTTTTACAGATTTTTCAGTGCCGTTCAAGGTGAATAAGCACAACAAACATCCACACGTAAAATTATAGGTTCACCTTATGGTATAAAATAAATTACCTATCATATTATTTGCAATAACATGCGTCTCAATGCTCTTTAGAAACTGCTTCCAAAAATACCTCCTTATATTTTACTATATCCACGTTCTTATTAACTTTTTCTCAAAACTTTTCCCGTGATTAAATTCATCTTCTCTGGATAAAGCCATCAACTGGACAGAAATATATGCCGGGACATGAGTGGGGTGTGTACTGAACACAATCGCACAGACATCTGGACTGAGCAGCTCATTCCTCTGTGGCCAGACTCATTCAATCATTCATTCATCAGTTAAATAGTACAAACACAGTCTTGTTTAACCAGATCAATTTTCCCTCCGTCTCAGTCTCAGCTCCATGTCCACACTAATCACCAGAACCTAGGTGGAATAAGATGAGGGGCTTTCTTTTGCAGGGACTGGTCTTTATCCTGGGTTTGAATGAGTTCTCACTGACACTGACAAAGGAGATGGGAACCGATGTCAATGAACTCTATCAGCAGAAGGTGGAACCGTTGTGAAGACAAAATGATGAAGACTAAGAATAATCTAATCTGAGAGCGCACTTTTACAATAAAGATCATTTAGAAACAAATGTTTGATTAATGCACATTGTCCCTGGACTAAGAAATCCTGTAGTGACCATTGGTCTCTGAACACAGCAGGGACGTAGCCAGAACCCATGAAATGAGTGGACCCCGAAAAAATCAGGGGGGCCCAACCCTGAGTTTGATAATGAACATCATCCCTTGTTATGACATGCCCTCTCATTGGATGGGGCGGGCATGACTGACAAGTGGGTGGGCCCAGGCCCACGACTTCATCCTGTCTGCCCCCTGAGACTGAATCGTGTTGAGATGTAGACCAGGCCTCTCGCTTCAGGGTGTGGGCGGAGCCTCCTTCGAGCGGCAGACTGCTGGGCTCAGGGCAGGTGGGCGGAGGAGGCACCAGATGTCGTTCCATCTGAACAGGTCGAGGCGGAGGCGACGGCGAAGGCACAGCTGGTGGGCTGCGCTTCATCAGCTGGGAGCGAGAAGGGAGGCAGGGCTGCGTCCCCACCGCCATCTTATCGTCTCCACCTCCTCCACCTGTTCCATTAGAGGGTGGAGTTCTGGTCCTGTAGCCTGTCTGGTTCTGGTTGTTCTTAATCTTGTTATTGCGACTCCCTCCACCCTTGGCTCCAGCCCCTCTGCCTCCACTGTGTTTGTGGTAGAGAGCAACTCTATTACTAAAACTTATCTGGTACCAGGCCTGAATTCTCTTTAGGAGAGACCAGGATAGACAGGATCAGGAATGAGGTGATTAGAGGGACAAGACAGACAGGAAGGTTTGGAGAAAAAGCTAAAGAAGACAGATTGAGATGGTTTGGACATGTGACAGAGGAGGGACAGTGGATACATTGGTAGAAGAACGATCCTAGAGATGGAGCTACCAGGTAGGAGACAAAGAGGAGATTGCACTGAGGGAGGACATGGAGGTAGTTGGACTTAGAGTAGAAGATTGAGAGAACAGGGGAAGACAGAAAATCTTGACTCGCTGTCCACCCCTAAAAAGTGACAAACCAAAGGGAGAAGAAGAATCCGTTACTAGGTCTCGGGGCAGCAGTCTCCATGACTGCCACCATCCAAGGCCACTTCCTTTACCATCAACATGTCCATCCATCAAAAAAAATAATAAGGTCCCAGGACATTGGTAGACATTCTATTACCAATGTAACCATTATAATATGACTGCAAGAACCATTTTGACCATTTTTGTTGACTGGTTTTATTTTTAGAGCGCCCCTCCAGGGCACTTCAGGTGGTCCATAGGGGAAACCAGGTGCCCTCAGGCACCAGGCTGGTGACCAACAGTTATTTAGTACATCTTCATCATCCCTGCTGGAGATCATCTCAGATCATCACAGAGAGAGAAAATGTTGAGTGGTTTTTGATGGGTTGGAAAAACAACACAACCTGCTTCTGTGTAGTCAAAACGTTTAAAGAAAACAAAATGAATCACAACTGGTATCAACCTTAAGAGTATCTATTACACTAATAAAGTATTTGTAGCCATTACTTGGATACTGGAAAAACAGGCAATCTGTTGACAACAACTTTTCCTAGATCTACGGTTTTCCGTAGTTACGTTGTTATTTCCCAACAACTCATTAAAAGGATTTGTTCTATCATTCCGAGGAATAACTTTGAAACTAATTTTACACCTTAACAAGGAACTGGTTGGTGAGCAGAGTGGACGGAAATGTCTTAATGTGATGAATCACAGAAGACGGCTTTGTTATTATGGCTCCCAGGCGACGTGATAATGATGAAGATGTCAACACTTTGCTTCCGTTAAATGAGTGACATGACTTCTGACTTTGGTGGAAATCCAGTTGTGTCACCTCATAGATGTCAAACGCCCCCTCATCATCAAACATCATCACCCTTACACAAAGAAAGGACATCTTTGAACAAACATGTCTCTCGACAGCCAGAACATTTTTATGTAACCTCATCGTAATCGTCTTTATGTCTTCTAAACGTCCATATGCGCAGCCTATTACCAGCCCCGCGTCCCCCACTAATTGCTATGGCTCTGCTGCACTGATCAAACACCATTAATCTGTTCCTAGTATGTGTTTGTTTCTAAATGAGAAAGTTAATACACTGTGTTAGAAGAGCCAGCTGGGTGCAGTGAGCTCCATTGATTGTTGGCACCAACAGTATGTTCGCTAGCAGTCAGCCAGTGTCTTCATTTGGCCAATGGTGTGTGAATTTATGTGCAGGAGTGTGTTTATGTGTGTTACTACAGATTGGGAGGTACTATTATTATTATTATTATATTATTATTATATTGTCTTTTATTATAAGTCAAAAAATATCTTGCAGTACTGACGGAGCGGCTACATGAGTAGTTGATCACACAGCAGTCGGTGCTGGTGGTGGAACAATCCAGGGACTTCAGCTGGGAGCTGTTAGAACAAGTGTTTCCTGTGTAATTGCCATAAGCAAGAGCTATAAAAGTCACGTATGGAGTCACACAATCATTGTGCCTCGTCTGTCGTGGTGTGTATTTCTCTCTCTGTCAGTGTAATGACGTCATTTTATGACGTCTAGATTAACCTGAAGTGTCAAGATCAGGCCCGTGGGCCATTTGCGGCCCGTGCAATGATATTTTGTGGCCCCCGCCTTGATGTGAAAGTTGATTTTAAAATAATATTTTATAGATTTGTTCTCCACATTTTATGGTTCTCAAAACCCTGATCCAGAGTCTCCTTCTGGTTCAGTGTTGTATTACACAGAATCTCTGGGAAACTGATTTTTTATTAGATTTTTTTCTTTTGTATTGAACACTGAAAGCTGACGCAGCCCTTCGGTGAAATTATAGTGTGGGTGGTGGCCCTCACCTTATTTAAGTTTGAGACCCCTGGTCAAGATCATGATGGGTCATGGGTCAAATACAGATTGATTAAATGGCAAGTGGGCCAGACCAGTACAATTATAGGACTCTTACTTATAAAAGTCAACAAGTTCATGTTTTTCCCCTGAATCTTTCGACAAAATGGTTGAAATATTATAGAAAATATAATGTTTTCTTCATTCATTGTCTTATCTGTTACCAGGTCACGGGGGCAGCAAACTCCACAACTAATACCCAAATCACACTGCTCCATTCGTGGACCAGGATGGTGCTATGTTCAGAGCATCTGAGTTGCAACCTAGCAGCTGGTGGAATCAAACCTGAAGCCTTACAGACCCACGTTGCTTCCTTAAGGGCCACTACAGCCAACCTATATCTTAACTAATGAAATTATTTTTACATATAAAAATGTTGTTTTTTTGCATTTATTTTTTTTTATTTACCAAGCCCGAAATGAACCCCCATCCGACCTCTTTGGACCACGAGCCTTATGTTAGACATCCCTAGGTCAATGTACCAGAGCACAGATCAAACCAGCAGAGCTTGACAAATACAGCTACTCGATTTATCAAAATAAAACGCCATGAGCTGATGAACTGCCTTGAACTGATCTGACGGACGAGGACTTCATGTCTACATCTGTAAAAGCTAAAACACCAGGGATGTGGAATCTGTACAGTTAATCTAATCCAAGTGTTTAATGCAATAACAACACAAATGTGCCGTTCCTGGGCTGTGTTTCAATTAAATTGTCCTTGTAAGAGCCATTAAAAAAAAGGAGGATGGATGCAAATTTGCTTCCAAGGACGTTGCTACAAAATACTTTTTTTAAATTATATCCTGAGAGGAAAAATAAATGACGGTTTGGGGAGAGGGGAAAGGAGGAGGAAGAGAAGGATGAGGGAGCAGTGAAGCAAATGTTCTTTTATATTGAAGTGGAGCCGTTCGTCGCCTGCAGCAGAAAATGTAACGTCTCAATTTCACTTAGAGCAAAGTGAAGGTGAAAGAAGGAGAAACTGCTGTTTTTTCTCCTGCTGTATTTTCACCTCATCTCTCAGCTGCCGTATATGAAGATCAGTATCTGGTTGCAAAACAAACTCTCGTATATGGTTTCAATAAATAAGAATTTAAAGAATGTACAGGTTTCCAGATATGGGTTTCTAAAGGACTGAGCCAAAGCAGGTTCTTGTTGTGAGTCTGCAGGACACTGAGCCAGATGATGTCTGGACTTCAGGTCTCCTCTCTAACATGCCAGATGTGGATGTCAATCTCCCTGCTCTTGGGTTCGACAGGATTCTTCTTGGTTTCTCGAGAAGTGAACAGGTTTACGATGAACTTATTTTTTTATACGTGTCTTTGAAGATGAATCAAGTTTTTGCTCAAAACTCGAGAGATTTCCTTTGAAGCTACTAAGTTACTGTGGAACTTTTCATCTATTCTCCAAAGATACATGAAATTTGGACAGGAGAAATGAAAAAGGGGGATATTGCGTCAGAAAAACAAAAAAGAAAATGCTTCCTTGGATTTTATTTTGAAAAATATGGTCAGAAGACCAGCAGCTGCAGCAGCAGCAGATGGTAAAGGAGCATCAGTGAAACCTGGAGCTCCTGCTCAGGTGTGAACTGTAGAGACCTTGAGGTCTGGACACTAATAGAAACAGAATCCAGGGACAGATCTGTGTCCACTGCTGCACTAATGATTACCCCGAGCAAGGAGCACAATTTCAGCAGCGCTTTACAAACCAGCAAATCTAAAAAATTCAAATTAGCAGCACAGAGTTCAGGCCCGGCAGGAGGTCTGGGCTCGGAGCGTGGTGCCTCCATACCTTCAGGACGACCTTGGTGTGACGATAAGACGAGGTTCTAGGGTTACATTCACACACAGAACAGCTTTTGTTGCCCTGAACTACAGGTTGACTTTACTTTTTTGAACAATGCAATGTTTTTTAAGCACATTTAGTAAGTCGAGGGAAATAAAAGAATGAGATTGTGCTGAAGATTGAAGGCAGCAGGTCGAACATTTGGTTCAAAGACTGAGTTCACAAAAAGTGATATTCTTCAAAACTAAAGCATCGGTTATGTCATCTAATGTAGAATAAATAAAAGAAGCGGAAAAAAATACATTTGCTGATTCATTTTCATTCTATTTTTCATATTTATTCTAAAGTGAAGTTTTATATATAAGCTGAGTGGATGATGGAGAGAGACAGACAGGTAGACAGATAGACAGATAGATAGACAGATAGATAGATAGATAGATAGTAGGGGTGTGCAAATTAATAGTTTTGTTGAGGATACATAGGACAGGGTGATATAGAAATTGTTGACTCGCTTTTCAACCTCTGAAAAAAAGGTACAAGTCGAAAAGTAAAAAAAGAAGAATCGACCGAGATGTGTATAAGAGACAGTGTAATCTTTGCAGACAGGTTTATTATGTAGCCTGACCTATATTACGCAAAGGTCTATGAAAAAATAGAAGAAAAAAATCAAAGTCAATCTGATCTTATGTAAAATCACAAAAGGAAAGGCAGGGTAGTACACTTTTACACCAAAGGGGGCAGACCCTGTCTCTTATACACATCTATTGAAGGCAGCAGGTCGAACATTTGGTTCAAGGACCGAGTTCACAAAAAGTGATATTCTTCAAAACTAAAGCATCGGTTATGTCATCTAATGTAGAATAAATACAAGAAGCGGAAAAAAATACATTTGCTGATTCATTTTCATTCTATTTTTCATATTTATTCTAAAGTGAAGTTTTATATATAAGCTGAGTGGATGATGGAGACAGACAGACAGGTAGACAGATAGACAGATAGATAGATAGATAGACAGACAGACAGACAGATAGTAGGGGTGTGCAAATTAATAGTTTTGGATCGGTTTGGATCAAACTGAACTGAATCGGATCGAACTGGATCGATCGTGGATCGAATATTTTTTAGGACTCATTCCTGAATCAGATCGTAGCCTGTGAATCGAGATATGAATCGGATCGTTATGTGAGTGAATCGTTGCACCCCTAATTTACACTATATATATATATATATATATGTGTGTGTGTGTATGTATGTGTGTGTGTATATATATTTATATTTATGTGTATGTTTGTGTATATATGTATAATGGGTGTGCAAATTAATCGTTTTGGATTGGTTTGGATCAAACTGAACCAAATAGGATCGAACAGGATCGATCGTTTTATTTTTTTATGAATTGTTCCTGAATCGGATCGTAAGCTGTAAATCGAGATAGGAATCGGATCGTTATGTGAGGGAATCGTCACAGCCCTAATAGATAGATAGAAAGGCAGGAGGACAGATAAATAGACAGACGGACAGACAGGCAGACAGGCAGGCAGGCAGGCAGATAGACAGATAGATAGATTTGTGGTATCATCTACCAGCCTGTTCCCTTAATTATCATTAATTTGATTAATTTGATGATAAAAAAACAGTATTTTATTACTCTTCACAGTTAAGAAGATCCAGTGGAAACACTGGATCCCTCCCCCCATGAAGGGGAATTGTGTGGCCCCTCCCAGATCATTCTCTCCCCCCTCCAACTTAAACAGTGTTTACCCATCAGTGACACATGTGATGACCTGCAGCTGATGCTCAACAACATGGTAAAAAAATCACTTAATTAGCAGATAGTCCATCTTTCAGGTCCTGACATCACTAACAATACACACACGTTGTTGGCCATTTCAGATGGTTTCACCCTCATAACTTATCATTAGGAGGCTCAGTGTTGGTGTATGGGAGACCAGGAGCCGTTGCGTATTAAACACTACAGAGATATTGAGTTGTATTATATCACACTCGCCTCGGTTGTAATTAGAACAAATGAGCTCAGGCTCCAGTTTGTTTCATTTAATCCCCTGTTTATCTGCAGCTTTGCTGTGACATCACGTCCATTAGAGACTCAACCAATCAAAGTCAGTGCAAGGCCCTTAATGATACTTCCAAATATTTTCCCTTTGAAAGCATCAACACCCCACCCACCCCCAAAAAGAAATTCACTGGTGAAAACTGGGCCAAAGGTTGTTGGTCCAACGCTGACTAAATGCTGAAGGAATGTGTATCAAGGAAGTTTTCGTGAAATGTCCAGAATTTTCTCCTGAAATATTCAAAATGCTGGTCACCATCCATTCATCGCTCGAGCTCGCCCACTGAGATCGTCGGCATAAAACTTTTCCCAAACATTTTTTCTCATATTACGCAGTGACGGCTCATTATGCAGTTCTTTTTTTTTTGCCTTATCACGGGGGAGTGAAACAACCCGCACATTGGTTCAGACATTTACACTGCTTTTCCCAGCTGGGCCTGTTTGAGGAAATGCCGAGTGTTTCTGAAGAGTGTGAAGAGGATTTCATTCATGCTGTGGTGACTCACACTGCCCACAGGGAGTTCTGCTGCCTCAGTCAAGGTCTGGAAACCAAACAAGCCTGGAGGAGAGGCACGGGAGCAGGAAAACACTCATCTGCTGTTCAAACAGCAAGTTTCCAAGAGGTTGAGTGAAGATAAGTTTATTTGGAGTGGTATCTCAGAATGGGAATGAGGAAGACATCGACAACTAAATAATATCTATCCATCTATCTATCTACCTGTCTATCTATCTGTTCATCAATCTTTCTGTCTCTCTATCCATCTATCTATTTATCTGTTACTCTATCTTTCTATCCATCCATCTATATGTCTATCTATATATTTATCTATCCCTGCATCTGCCTATCTATCGATCTGCCTGTCTATCTATTTATCTATCTGTCTGCCTGTCTGTCTATCTATATATCCGTCTATCCATGATTCCTTCCGTCTATCTGTCTATCCGTCTGTCTATCTATATCTGTCTGTCTGTCTATTCCTTTAGCCGTCTATCTATCTATCCATCCTTCCATCCATCCATCCATCAATCCATCCATCCATCTGTCCGTCCATTTTTCCATCCATCCGTCCGTCCATTTTTCCATCCATCCATCTATCTATCCATCCATGCTGCTGTCCGTCTACCAGTCTGTCTATCTAAATCTGTCTGTCTCTCTATCTGTCTGAATAGTGAATAAAAGTAACAAAATCGATGCTCCACCATTTAGACTCCCCTGACTTACTCCAGAGTGTCCTTAGCCTCGTCACTGAGCGTGGTGGACAGGGGACTCTGGAGGACGCACCAGTTCAGCCGCTGCTCATCAGACAGCTGTGTCTGTCCAA
Source organism: Paraplagusia blochii (assembly GCA_016785265.1). Lineage (NCBI taxonomy): Eukaryota > Metazoa > Chordata > Actinopteri > Pleuronectiformes > Cynoglossidae > Paraplagusia > Paraplagusia blochii. Next base: position 294,732 of record JAFBJS010054597.1, on the reverse strand, counting down.
CACAGCAGGAGTCCCCTCAGTCATTAGGGTAACTCTCTTAAATGACAATAAATGCAGCTTGAACAACTCATTCAGTGTGATTAAAATAATTCCCACAGTCTTTGAACACCACAGGAGGAGGCGGCAGCCACAGTGTCTCCCTCATGTCCTTTGCATATAAATATCCAGCCTTTACGCACAACCTGTCTGCAGTGGGCTCACAGGCTGAACCAGCACCGCCTCTGTAAATGCCTCAGTGTTGGACAGTGGCTGTGAGTCATCCAATCAGTGATTGGTCAGGGGACCGATTCCTCTGAAATTGTCAACATCAGCCTTTGTGGAGTCTTTATTACAAATGCATTCAAGACCCTAATGTGTCTGGCTGTGGGTCTCACACGGGGGACGGTGCTGATGCGCTCATAACCTGATAAAGCTGCTCAGTCCATAACTAGGTCAAACATACAGTTTGTCTCATGTCAGGGACACGTTCAGCCCAGGTGATTTTTAAGGTCCTGAATCCAACATGAACACATCTATGTAGGACAGGATGAGATCTACACCAGAACCGAGCAATTACTGAACCTGTCACAGCAGCTCCTCTGACTTTGACTTGGTTTTAAGAAGTGGCTGCAAATGTCACTCAGACAATTAAACACCTCTGTCTCTCTCTGTCTCTCTGTCTCTCTGTCTGTCTCACACTGTTCTTCATTGACTATTTTAATGAGCCTCCGCTCTAAACAAAAAGCTCAGTTCCACTCTCAAGTAATTGACTCCGAAAGGGTTCCATATATTTTTAGATCCATGTCGAATAAATGATTCAAGAGTATCAGTATTAAGAATCATTTTTTTAGTGTCAGGGCTAATCTAATCTAATCTAATCTAATCTAATAAAATCTAGCCCAATCTCTTCTATTCTGACCTGACCTTATCTAATCTTATTCAGTTTATTCCAATCAATCTATTTCAATCTAATCTAATTAAATCAAATTTAATCTAATCCAAACCAATCCAGTGCAATGTACACTAATCTAATCTGAACCATCCAGATATACCTAATATCATATCTAATAGCATACAATCAACTACAATCTAAATTAATACAGTTTAATCCAATCCTCTCTAGTTTAATCTAAACTAATCCAACCCAATCCAATCTAATCCAATCCACTCCAATCCGATACACACTTATCTAATCTAATGCAATCCAGTCCACTTTTCCATTCCAACCTAATGTAATCTTTTCCAGTTTATTCCAATCCTCATTAATCTCAGCTATTCCAACCAAACCTAATCCAATCAAATCATATGTAGTCTTATCTACTCTACTCTAAAATAATCCAACCCAATCTGATCGATTCAAATCTAATCTAATGCAATCGAATCAAGTCTGATCTAATCTAATACAATACAATATAATCTAATACGATACAATCAACACTAATCGAATGCAATCCAGTCCACTCTTCTTTTATCTGAGCTAATCCAACCTAGCCTAGTATCTTATCTAATCTAATTCAATCCAATGTTATCTAGTATAATCTGATCCAATTAAATCTAATCCAATCCAGTCTTCTCCAATCTGATCTAATCTCAATCATCAGTAGATAAAGTCAGGTTGAAAACAACATACTGTATCTGTCCATCTCTCCACCCACAGTTGACGGTTCAGTCCTGTGAGGGCAGTGAAAGTTGGGAGACTTTGTCTTCCCAGACAGTGTTCCCAGTTCTTCAGCTGCTGCACCGTGATGCGATGGCAATGTTTTTATTTTCTATTATTACATTATTGGACAAAGAGCAGTGGGATCAATACTGCCATTACCATTTATATTGATCAGGAAGAGCTGAGATTCAGCAACGTTGCCACCATCCGTATAATTGAGTCTATGACTATTTGATTTCACATATTTTTTTATCAATTAGCCCCGGGAGCTTCACTATATTTATATTTAACATCTGTTTCACGAGGGCATGGAACCTGAGTGATAATCGCTTTAGGAAAATAAAAACTTCAGGTCAGAGAGCGTCATTATATCCTGCAGACAGCGGTCGGAACAACACCTGACACTGGTCTCCTGTCACTGCCTATTCAGACCCACCGTGTCTCCTCCCCTGTTTTCCATCGACTTCACCCTGGTGTCAGTCCACACTGTGTAGAGTCTAATTAATGAGCCTGTGTGTGTGTGTGTGTGTGTGTGTGTGTGTGTGTGAGGCAAAGAGAGGAAGGGAGAGCCAATAGGAGCTCTAGCTGCAGCGTCTCATCCTCCTCTTTCTTCTTCTTCTTCATCATCTCCTCTTCTTCTTCTTCTCAGGCGTGGATGCAGCAGGTCTTCAGTGTTCATGTCACCTCTTAATTGCATTTCTTCTCCCTGAGGTAAAGGTTCAGCTTTGTGCAGCCGCCCAGAGGAAGAAAAAGAAGGTCAGGCTGCCAATTTGGAGCTGACAGCAAGAGAAGAATTGCGGCGGCACTTAGTTTCGCATGGAAAGACAAGGAAGAAGAGAAGGTTGATGCCCGTCTACGGAAACCAGGACAAACAAAACGGATAAGTGAAGGGGAGAGCAAGACAAATCCTGGAGCTGTCTGTGCTGTCCTAAGGCTCCGGGAGAGGAACGTGTACTGAGGAGTCAGAAAAAAAAAAAAAAAAAAAAAAAAAACCTGTTTGTGCAGCTACCTGTGAACGAACAAGTGTCTCACGGAGTGATTTTGAAGAAGAGTATGTTAATGTCATGGACCACTGACAATATGCAAAACAGAACATTGCTTTGAAGCATCTGGACAGCTTCTCAGCAGAGCAGCGATGAGGTTTTTACACCGATCTGCTGACAGTTGACCTTTTTACAGAATGGACTGATGTTACATAAAAATCCAGACCAAAATAACGACATTTAACCTGAACAATCGCTTCATCACGATATTGAATTAATCGTCTAACTACCAAAAAGATTATTTTCACTATGAAAAAATATTTTCAAAGTAAAAGCTTGAGCGTGTCTGTGTGGATTCTCAGTCATCCAGGTCATTCAATCCAAAATTAGTTACTTCGAAAGCAACTGGACATAGTAAGTTTCTTGAAGACGTTAAAGCTTGAGACATTGAGAATAAAAAACAAAAAAAAATGGATTAAATAATAATACATGACATGAAAGGATCCGTTCACTTGTACATTACAAAGAAGTTACAGCCAAAAACTTTTACTTATAGTAATGAAAATATACTGTATACTTGGTATAACGTTTAGTTGCCCTATAAGACACTGTCGTCAAACTCATTTTGACAACAGGGCTACATCAGCAAAACAGTTTCCTTGAAGGGCCAGTTGTTAATGTACGGCTGCATAGATGTAACAGCTCCATAATGTAACAATACATGTTACTGCGGATAATAAAATGCTTTGTTAACATCTGCAGGCCTTACAAAATGACTCGGCGGGCCACATTTGGTCCCCTGTCCTTGAGTTTGACACATAACATAACATTTGTTACTGCCTTTGACTCCTGTCACTGAATAAAAGGTGAAGCTGAAGATAAATGTGCAGGTGCAGATAAGTGAAGTGAATAAGATAAGTGATAAGTGAAGTGAATTTGTCTAGAGCAGTGGTTCTCAACTGGTGGGTTCCGACCCAAAAGTGGGTCCCGGACGCGAACAGCTGGTCAAAAATCAAAATAATGTGAATCCGCTGTTGAGCATGTTTGTTATTTTAGAAAATCTCTTATTTTGAAAGGCACCCTCAGCTGAATAAAATGAGTATGTACGTTATTTTTTTTTTTTTTTAGAAAATTAATTTGCTTGGTTTGAAATCTATGAGATTGGGTCGCGACTTAATGACCACAGGAAAATGTTGATCCCAGAGTGAGACCAGTTGAGGACCACTGGACTAGAGTGCATTTACGGAGCTCACACCAGGAATAAAAAGTCACATGAAACCATCAGTCTGATCAAACCATTCCCATCTACATAATAATCTTCTCGTTCTACATTCATGTGATGTCACCAAGGACACAACAGCACTGAGGAAGACCCTCTGACTGCACCGAGCTCCAACACATACCAAAAAGACAAAACTGGAGGAAAAACAAGGCACTAAATCACCAGAACACATCTGTTTGACCCTGGTCAAACTTTTAATTTACTGAGAACTAGGGTCAAAGCTACAGAAAGAACTGGAGCTCCAGTGATCCTAATATATATATAAATACATTTTTAAAAAATGATACGACCCAATCTAACACAAAGGTGTTTCTCCAGTCCTGTCCAGGTGATGAATGGATTTTCCCATCGCTGTATTTCTCTCTAATAAAGTGTTTTTTTTTTTCAGTTGCAGGATGAACAAAGCAGGGGAACAAAAAGGCTTCGTTCCTAATTCAGAAGCTCTGACACCAAACCAAACTTCACCGCTGTAATAACAGGACACACTTTGGAGGAACATAAGGAGATGCTTGACCCAATTCCTGCTTCTGTGACTAAACAGATACACTTCAGAGGAAGAACTGGGCTTTGGGTCTCCGTCAGTTTGGAAATATTTCAAGAAGGATGAGGCAAAAAGAATTAAACCGAGGAGAGAGGAAAAAGAGTTTAGAGGCCAAAGGAAAATTGGTTTAAAAAAGAAAACTATGACAAAATAGTTTACTAGAAAAAAACGAACCTGGATAAATAAGATTCTCCTAATAAAATATTTTAAAAGCGCTGCAAAATGAAATTGGAATTTGGAAGCGAGAAAGGAAAATCTTGCTTTTAACATTTTATCCAGCGCAACATCAGTTCTAGATAAAGGTCTCTTGTCCTTCTGCTGTCCATCAGTCCCAGTCCTCAGAGTCAGGACATCAGAATCAGGACTGACAGGACAGCTGCTGTGGTCAGAAAGTCAACCCAGGGTCAACAGCCAAGCCTTACCCCCGCAGGGGGGAGGAGAGGGAGAGTGTTTACGTAGAGGAAACAGGAAGTTTGCTGTGCACTTTTGGATTTTATGCATGTAAATGTGCCTACAGTGGGGGAGGAGAGGGACAGGAGGACTGGGACATGGAGGGGGAGAGTACACAAGTACACAAGTAAAATTAGAGAAAATATTAATAGATAATGTTACATATAGTAGCATTTTCAGAAGGTTTACAGGACAGTTGTGAGACCAGGTTTAGAGACACTACCAATAGACAGAAGACAGGAGACAGAGCTGAAGGTGGAGGAGTTAAAGATGCTGAAGTTCTCTTTAGGAGAGACAAGGATGGACAGGATCAGGAATGAGGAAGGTTTGGAGAAAAAGCTAGAGAAGATAGATTGAGATGGTTTGGACATATTCAGAGGAGGGACAGTGGATACATTGGTAGAAGAATGATCCTAGAGATGGAGCTACCAGGTAGGAGACAAAGAGGAGATTGATGGATGCAGTGAGGGAGGACATGGGGGCAGTTGGAGTTAAAGTAGAAGATACAGAGGACAGGGGGAGATGGAAAATAACTACTTTTTGTGGAGACCCCTGGAAAAGCGACAAGCTGAAAGGAGAACAATTCGTTACTAGGTATTAAGAGCAGCAGTCTCCACGACTGCCACCCAAATCCCACTGCACCATCCAGTAAGTCTCCCTGTGGGTGGTGAGCCCACTGGAAGTTATGTGTGTTTGGACAGTGCTATGCTCCTAGAAGCTGGTGGATTAGAACCTGAAGCCTTGCTGATCCAAGTCCATTTCCTTTACCACTAGGTCACCGTCTCCATCCATTGAAAATAATAATACAGAGAACAGGGTGAACGCCATGAAAAAGGGACAAGCTGAGAGACAAAGAAGAAGAAATAGCATTTTCAGATATTTTTTAAATATTTATCTTTACCAATAATTTCTGACCTATTTTTGAGGTTTTCTCGCCCATCACAGTGAGTTACGCTTCCAACTCAGATCCCAGGTGAGAGGTGAGGAAACAGGGTGAGCCTTAAAAAAACACACCCATCACTCTGGCTGTGACCGGTCTGACCTGCGGCTTCACTCAAACCCCCGTCTGCCTCCATAAACAACACACACCAACCCATCAGCAGGAGCTGTGACTTTCAGCATCTGCTCTGCCCTTCAATCACAAACCAACATTCACTCATTCCATTCCAGAAAAGGAGGAACCAGCGACCGCACAGATTATTTACGGAAATCTTTCTACTTCCTGTCAGCACCGGTGAAACGATCGTCGTTATCTTCTGCACAGAACCTCTTCATTCACCTGTGACCAGAACTGCTGCCGTGTCCCAGTGAAGGACGCCGTCGTTACTGAGTACGGCTGTAAACACTCAGCCTACGACTGAGCAGAAAATTGGAGGATTCTTTGAACACTGAGCCTCAGAACGGCCCCTGGGGACCCCACAAGGTTCAGCTTCACTGGCTCATGTTTTTCAAAACACTCGCATCGGCTGAAAGAAAAGAAAAAAAGAGAGGGGAAAGGACAAGGCAGGGGAAAGGCCAGGGATTTAAATACCCCTCAGGACCTCAGGGCAACATTGGAGGTAATTTCTCCAAAGATAAAAAAAAAAGTTATTAGAAAAAAAAAAACTCCTGTCTTCTGATGTCCCCCTCCAGCGACTCCTCCTCTCCTCCGTCTTTCTGCCCTTCTGGGAGTAAATCCCTCTCAGAAGTGCTTGATTTTGATGATGCAGGCTTGACTTACTCTCTGAGGGGCAATTATATCTGCCCTGTCAAATACCACAATGCTCCTAAGGACCACTTCAACGCTGGAGGGGCCCCCCACCTTGGCCCCTTCCCTCCTTAAACCCTAATTTCAAAGTGGGTTCACACTGACCGCAGGGTAGTCAGGGTGAAGAAAAAAAGCATCCACAGATGGATTCACCCTCATCAGTAACACTATCAACCCTCCGATACCATCACCCCTGCCGCCCCCTGCTGCCCTGCACGTGGACCTTTAAAGACAACCTGGACACACCCCCCTGAGTCCCCGCTGAATACGTCTGTATTAGAGCACAGAATCCAATTTTGTCTCCAGGACAGAACCTGATGTCAGAGGCGTTTTACCAACATCCGCAGAAGGTGAGGCTGTCAGAAACAACTTGATTTCACCCACAGGAAATAAGAGGAGGCAGTAAAGAGGAGGGAGGAGGTGATGGACTCGTCCTCCTGAAGGAGTCTGGAGTTTCCATGACAATAGTTTCTCTGATTGGGTTTAATAATGAGTGAGTTAAGGTTGGTAGGACCAAACTGATTTCTGCGACCAAATTGCTGACCATAAGATTTTTATAATTTTTACCTCCATATTTGATTATAAGTGTAATTTTCCATAATTATTTGTTTTAACTCATTCAGGCGTATAAATAAATCACTGTTTAGAATCCATTTGGTCCACCGTAGAAGACTTGGAGAGAATCCCGCTCTAGTGGTCACTTTATGTATTACTACGGAGGCAGCCATGTTGCCAGACTGTTGTCACTAATCAGCTTACGATCACATGTCAAACCGTGACGTTGCTCGAAAGTTAGTAGAGAGTAGAAGTCGTGAAGGTGCAGGAGTTTAGGTTCTGAGGTTCTAGGAATAGGTAGAAGACAGGAGACAGAGCTGGAGGTGGAGGAGTTAAAGATGCTGAGATTCTCTTTAGGAGAGACAAGGATGGACAGGATCAAGAATAAGGTGATTAGAGGGACAAGACAGGAAGGTTTGGAGAAAAGCTAGAGCAGACAGATTGAGATGGTTTGGACATGTTCAGAGGAGGGACAGTGGTTATATTGGTAGTAGAATGATCCTAGAGATGGAGCTACCAGGTAGGAGACGAAGAGGAGATTGATGGACATGGAGGTAGTTGGAGTAGAAGATACAGAGAACAGGGGGAGATGGAGGACAGAGAAAGGGACAAGACAAAAAAGGAAAAAAAAAGAAACAAAAACACAGTTGAACAACTTGAAAATCTGACTTTTGTTAAACTTCTGCCTCTGTTTCTGTTCATCTCTGATGGAGAATCTCAAACAGATAAACCCGAGTAATAACAGTGTAAAGAAGCTATATAAGACAGATTGAGAGGGTTTGGACATGTTCAGCGGAGGGACAGTGGATACATTGGTGGAAGAGTGATCCTAGAGAAGGAGCTACCAGGTAGGAGACAAAGAGGAGATTGATGGACATGGAGGTAGTTGGAGTCACAGTAGAAGATACAGAGAACAGGGGGAGATGGAGGACAGAGAAAGGGACAAGACAAAAAAGGAAAAAAAAAGAAACAAAAACACAGTTGAACAACTTAAAAATCTGACTTTTGTTAAACTTCTGCCTCTGTTTCTGTTCATCTCTGATGGAGAATCTCAAACAGATAAACCCGAGTAATAACAGTGTCAGGATGATTTCTATCCTGTGTCCTCCACATGAACTCCAGAGAACGGCATGTGACGTCTATCACACCTGAAAATGAGCAGCAGACAGGCAGCAGCAGTGTGTGTCGGTGTGTGTTTGAATGGAGTTGGAGATGCTTCGGGTTTTTGTTACAGCCTTCACATCATTAGGAAGACGACTCTGCTGCTGTTTGACGTTTTTTTTTTTCCGTTTGTTCATTGTTGAAACTGAGCGATTGTAATTAATACAACAAAAAAGACAAGTTGAAGACAGAACAGCCTGGATGGTGGACTTTGAAGAAAAGAGGACAATTAGAAAAGGTTGAAGTTTACAGTGAGTGGATTTCAAAGGTTTGATCCTAACTGTCCTTCTTGAAGGACAAAGAACAGTAACTCTGAGCTCAGATAACAGTTAAAGACTGCAGCAGGTAGAAAAAGTTTCCTCAACAAATCCTCTTCCATCATGATAAATCACCAGCACACACCCGGGGGGGAGGGGCTTATCTTAGTGGAATTTTAATGGTGAATTATTTCATATCCTTCTTACAGCTCTGCTCTCTCTCTCCTCTGAATTAATTTTTTTGTTTTTATTTTCTCAGGACTAATATGAAATATCATTTAAAAAAATTCAAAGAAATCAATTGCACAGTGAAATGAGGAAAAATTAGATTCTGGAAAAAATTTGTGGGATCGAAAACAGAAAGAATTGAGAATAATAATGGTGTTTTAGATTTAGTCAGAAAATATATATATAAATATGTATGTATACAGTATAATATTTTTTTCATTAGTCCTGAAACTAATTTGATTTTCTCTAGGATGAGGACAACATTGATTCTTTAATCCAAAGTAATAGTGGAGTAAATATATTGAATACATTCACCTTTCTCTAAAGCAGGGGTCCCAAACTTACGGCCCGTGGGCCATTAGCGGCCCGTTGAATGATATTTTGCGGCCTCCACCTTGATGTGAAAGTTGAACTTATAATAATATTTTATAGATTTCTTCTCCACTTTTTATGGTCAATCCTATAGTTCTCAAAACCCTGATCCACAGTTTCCTCCTGGTTCAAAGTGGTATTACACAGAATATGGGAAACAGATTTTTTTATTAAATATTTTCTTTTGTATTGAACACTAAAAGCTGACGTGACCCTTTGATGAATTGATAGTGTGGGTGGTGGCGCTCAACTAAAGCCACTTTGAACCAAAGAAAATAGAAATAAGTGTTTAATAAGAGTTGTTGTTGCGTAATAACGCTTATAGTGTCTCACGAGTGACTGTTAAACTGTAAATAATAATAATGAATTGAGAAGAGGTTTAGATAAGTGTCATTAATCTCCAGCTAACAGGTAGTGGACAGACTGTCTTTAAAGGCTCATGAATTATAAACATCTTCATTGTCTTTTCCCTAAACTCAAGTGAGGATTGATTTAATAGAACATCATGTACAAGAAACAGTATCTTCTCCTCCTCCTCCTCGTCCTCCTCGTCCTCCCTCTCTCCTCTCCTTTTAATTCTGTACACATTAGTAAACACTCATGATTAATGTCTCACAGGAACGCAGGCCATTTATTACAGTGACATAATGTTGTTTTAATTGCATACCTGGCAGTTCACTATAATATCACTGCTGTTTCAAGTTACTGCTCGGGGAGAGACTTCTGCTCTGGAAATAGGACAGGGTTTTTCCTCTGGACTAGTTTGCGTAAAAACGTCCATTTGTTACATTCCTGCGAGTAAATGGACCTAATTTTTAAATAAACACAATATTCCATTTACTTTTGTTGAGTTAAACTTTCCTAAACTTTTCCAGGAAAACTCCCGACTGTCCTACCAGGCCCCGCAGTCCCTGCAGTATTTATGCTTTCCGCTTGTTGAGTAACTGCTAGCTTTCATCTGAGAATCAAATCGAGATCAGATTCAATCAAGATATAATCTAATCTAATTTAATCCAACCATATCTAATCTGAAATGAAATAATCACTCTAATATTATTAACCGCAGTAATGGGAACGTCATTAAACTCACACTGGGGACATTTTCGTGTTAACAGCAGATCTGTTACGCTGTCAGGTTGTCTCTTGACCAGGTATGAGGTTCCTCTGGGACTCGAATACCGTCTGCACCTTAGGATATTTAACCATATGTATAACCACTGCACCATGGAACTAGTAAAACAAAGCCTACTCCGACTATCTATCTAACTACTAATCTAACTACCTCCATGTCCTCCCTACCTGCATCCATCAATCTCCTCTTTGTCTCCTACCTGGTAGCTCCATCTCTAGGATCATTATTCTACCAGTATAACCACTGTTCCTCCTCTGAACATGTCCAAACCATCTCAATCTGGCTTCTCTAGCTTTTTCTCTAAACCTTTCTGTCTGTGTTGTCCCTCTAATCACCTCATTCCTGATCCTGTCCATCCTTGTCTCTCCTTAAGAGAGGGAATGGCTGCAGAAAGATCTAAATCCTAGAAACTGGGGACTGGTTGATGAAAAATGAATCGACTCCAGATTTGTTTGTGAGAAAAGCTATGCTTCTAACAGTGATGGAGAACATGATGCAGGAATATGTGTGGAAAATAAATATATGAAATCTATATAGGGTGGAAAAACGGGGGAGGGGTGGTGACCGTCTGACAGGTAAAATAAAATAAACGGTGTGTGGTGCGCGGTGGTGTTGGGGTCGTACATCATGTTAATACAGCGGGGTGTAACCTGGTGCAGATGTATATGGAGCAGCAGGAGAATAATGTGCTGCCGTTGCAGCTGCGGCATCGCATGGAATCACATGATGCAGGAGCTGCGTTTCGCCCTTAAACCTGCAGCGTCACACTCCCACTTTATTCAATTATTCTGTTTATTCTCAGAGATTATCTCGGAAAAACAGACACCGAATTGTCCCCGTTTGTAACCGCATGAGTGCAAGGACATATGAATAGAAAGATATAGTTACTACATCTGGATCAAAAAAGTATGTCCTTTTCCTCTTTGTACTTTGGAAAACTCTGAAATGGAACAGTCCTAGTGGTTAAGGAACCGGACCGGGGTCTGGAAGGTGCCAAATTCGAAGTTACTGTTACGACTGAGGTCCACTGACCATGGCACCGTCCCCACTCACACCTCACCGTTCACTTTGGTGATGGGTCATGTCCCAATGACAAGGACTTTGCTTTCCTTTCAATCTCTTGTCCGTTGTTGGGTCTCAGGGGTAGCAGTCTCCACGACTGCCACCCAAATGACACTGCTCCATACTGTGAGCCTTCCTGTGGGTGGTGCGTCCACTGGAAGTTATGTGGGTCGGGATGGTGCTATGCTATGCGTAGCAACCTGGTGACTGGGGTATTAGAACCTGAAGCCGGAGCGGAACAAAATTAAACTCCAAGCGCGCCCATTGTGGCCCGCGAGCTGTATATTTGACACATCTGATTTATACCAATTTAGTGAAATTCTGACACCTCCAGGATGAATGTTGAAAAACTGAGGTGCAGAAGAAAGAAATATACAATAACTGCCACTCATGGCATCGTTTGTGAAAAGGGACTTTTTTTCTTTCTTGGTCAGGCTAATTTATTTCAGTGGTATTTACAGAAGACCAAACAGGAAGGAGCAGAAACACAAAGAAAAGCCCGTCAAACCAATTCCCCCCAAAATACTTCCTTCATTATCTCTAGCTGTTAGCCAGAGAAATAGTTAATTGGCTGCGTCTACACTCAAAGCCTCTCTCTGTTGTTTATTACACATTTAAATGAACCTTCGGAGGTGATGCCTCCTTTGGTATGAAGACAATGCTGTTTACTAATCTATTGGTGGTAATTACACACGTCTCCGGCGAAAGAATTTCCTCGTTCGTAACATAAACCCCCCCGGCAGATAGTGCGTCTGTAATTACTTTATTATTCAGACGCTGGTGTCACCTGTTCAGAGACATTTTTCAGGATTGAGACTGAAAACCAAAGACGTTTCCCTGTGAAGTGAACTAAACCTGGAGCTCGTCACTCTCCTGCTGAGCAGCTTTGATCATGTGAACTCGAGCAGAAACCGTCGCTCTGAGTTACGCTTGTCGAAAGTCAGGCTGCCTGTAGGGGCCAGGCAAGAGAGGTGATGACTGCAAGGAGAAGACGATTCTGTCTAATGGAGCACGTTCACAAATTAAGGAAAAAGAAAAACAGAACCTGATTTTTATTTTTCTGACAAAGTTTACGTTTAAGTTTACGTGATGTTTACATTTAAGTTTACATGACGTTTACATTTAAGTTTACATGACATTTACGTTTAAGTTTACATGAACAAACAACACTGACACTCAAAAAGAAGAGTGTCGGTACAGATCGGCAGTATCGACAACACCCTAACCACCAACTAGGCCTGGGGTGATAATCGGTATATATCCAGTGATTGACGATTGAAATAAAGTCTATCATTTCATCATCTTGCCGGTGTTGAGAATTGTACGTGCCTTAGTGTTTTTTTTTTCTCATCAGAGCAAAATTAGCACCTGGTCGTGTGTGTATTGATGAAAAATGATCAAGAAAAAAGCAATGTGTTGTAGACAATTCCGAATTTTCTTCGATTTTTTTACGAAAGAAATGAAGATAAGCTAATTAACGAATGATTACTGAAGGTCTGCTGACTTGGACGAGCTCATACACGTTGCACTACTGATTACGAGTACTTGATACTAGTTGTACCATTGGCTAATGGCGCTAGCTCTTCTGTTCCAATTGGCTCAGTCCTCGTAGTCATCATGCACCTCTTTCAGCATCTCCCCTTGTTTGTCAACCACATTTTTGGTCATGTCTTTTTGTGTGGCATAATATTTCATAGATATGCCATACTTATCTGATCTCATAAAGCCATAATTTCCTGAAATATACTCCAGAGGGACTAATAAAGTTATATTTATCTATCGACTACATTGATAGGGGTGGGTTGGCAGTTATACAGTAGATTTGCTGTATCTATTAGTCCACTGAGTAACGCGTTCAGGTATGGAAATTTTGAGAACCATAAAAATAAGAAATTCTTACAAGAAATACTGTAATATTATAATACAGAAGTATTGTATTATCAATACTTCAATGGTTCATTCTAGGGATGTCCAATGTTAATTTAGCAGATATTCAATTTTGACAATACTGTCCAAACACTAAATACCGATAAAAGCCACTTTTGCCTCCCAAAACTTCTCAGAAAAACCATATCAGGAACCGTAAAAACCAAAATCGGGCTGATATTATCGTCCCACAGATATTATCGGACATGTCCAGTTACTTCTCGAAACAATATTGACAGTATTATCATTATTCGATAACATATTTGTGGCACAATCAATCGACCACAAAATTTGTCACCTACCCAAACCTGCCACCAACGATCACAAACACACAGCCAGGTGGATTATCACCAGCTCCTCCTTCTTAATCACAGTGTGGAACTGATTTAATTAGTTTGGCACGTGAACAGATACAGAGTCATTACATCCCTATTAACACAGCATACAGGTTTAGCCACACCTGACCGCCCCACTGGGCACCGAGCGCTTAGCCAGGAGGAGAAAGGCGAGGGGGTGAGACGGGGAGAAGGAAAATCCGGGAGTGTGGAGCACCGTTTAAAACAAGGGAAGTAAATGTGATTAATCCATGAAGTGATTTGCTGCGTCTGATAATGTGGCGCTAACACATTCACTCTGAGGGACTGTTATGATTCTATCAGCTACGGTTCACAGGTTTGTGAGATGAGGTTAAAGCCCCGGCTCACAGGAACAGAGGAACAGACTCGCTGTGATTGAGTTTGTATTAGAGTTAATTATATGAATATTATGTCTTACCTACATCTAAAAAGGTTTGACATGAGCCTTTAGCACGGCCGGGAGTGGAAAATGGCTTTTCATTGTAATCCCACTCCCAACTGTGAAGTACAGTTCACATTTAATTGGTCATTGAATCGGGGATTAGTCTGGAAAACTGTCACGGTGTAAACTGAAATAACACGTTCTGCTCCTTGAAAGTCAAAACTGCAGGTGTGTCGTCATCGACTCTACAGGCAACGTGACAATGTTACAACGTGACAATGTTACAATGTTGCATTTCAGGCGGCTTTGAACCAGTTCAAGGAATAAAACCAATACTGGAAACTTTAGGGAATTTTGCTTGGAGCAGTCGTACTATCAATCTTTGATTTTTTTTTGTGTGTAGGCTAAAATCTAAGCTAGCCTTCACTATGGCCTAGAGCAGACCCGAACAAACTAAGGCCCGGGGACCGGATGAGGCCTGTTTGGCGTTTTAAACCAGGCCGCCAAATTTGTCTAAATTCTATTTTTAATTTATATTATCGTTATCCTCCTATCTTTTCCCTGTAAAGCTGATGAGTTAAATGACTTAACTCATCATTTATCTTAGTTCATGCAAATACTCAATCTTTCTGATCCTGACCTGGCGCGTGACTCAAGTTTTTAGTAGCACCTGCAACCCGGCTCACTCACCCCAAGGAAGGTACAATGTGGTGTGATTTAGGAGATTGCTGTGGAGACTCCTGCCCCGCAGTCCCATAACGGATGAGCAGATGAAATTGAATGGAAGGAAAATAAAAGTTATTGGTCTCCGAAAAAGTCTATGGTGGTCATCAATGACCTGATGAGGTTGACTTCCTGTGACGTTCACTGACTCAATGGCGATAGTGGGTGGAGCATCAGACTATACGGGTAGGACTGACTACCAACTTCTGTCACATCTCAAAGACAACAATAAGAGGTGAATATTGAAGTCTGTCAATATGGAAAAATGTTAATTTCAGACACAATATCAATATATTTGTACATGTTAATGATGGACTTGTCAACATTGAATATTGTAAATGTGTAGCCATGCATTATCTAGTTAGACTACAGTATTTCTTTGGTAAAGCATAGAATATTTTTTGAGAATTATATTTGATTTTCTGAATCTGCCAATATTTTTATTATATATATATATATATATATATATATATATGGAGAAATGGCTGGTAGGTGTCATAGATACCCATTCTCTGTAAGCCCTGAGGCAGACAGAACTGTCAAATTTGAAGATAGGGCCGGTCCTTAGATTCGAGGAGATAAATTTAGTTTGGCTGTGTGAGGAAACGACATGAACTGGGGTTTTAACCGAGCACAAAGACCAACAACACCCTGTGACAATCACAAAACAAATCCAGATGGTGGAGAAAATCCTAAACAGATGGATGAAGCACAAACACGCCAAATGAATTTCTAGGCTCCATCAGGGTAGTGTGCACTTTAACTGAAGAAAAGGAGAAGGAGGAGCATGGAGCAACTCCTTGGCTTTGTTGCCAAAGATAGATCGTCAGGATGGCACATTTAACCAAAGCTCCAAGAGGCTGAAGGCATGATGAAATTACGCCCCCCGCCCCCAACACCACCATCACCACCACCCCTTCATTCCCCGAGTCTTTGAGCTGTGACTCACAGCTCTGGAAAAACACAATTTTATGCACGTGTTTACCAACACTTTGTTCTCAAACCCAGGAGGTTTAACGTTCCTGAATCGAGTCAGAGGCAATTCCCATCAAGGTAGGAGAACGCTGAGAGAATGTTCCCACACACTGGCAAAACACCATGGTTCTAATTTTCCACACAGACGAAAGAGAGGCTTTAGGGGGGATGCATATCTCGCAGGCTACATTTAGAGCCGCAAACGCTCACCCCCCCATTGGTCTGCAGGGTAATAATGGTTAATGAGCTGCGTTCACGTCAGCGGTGGGTTTGACTGGGACCTTAGAACACGGTGGTCCAGATTGGGTCCAATGTTTGGCAAGATCTGACCAAATTTGTAGAACACTAGATACTGTGAGATGCAACCATAAATACAATTTAAAAAACGACTTAGAATTTCTGATAATCACTCGTAGTTCTTGCCTCACACTTTCCGACACACCTTTCTTCTACGAAACCATCGCCATGGGAACCACAAAACTCACAGGCTCCAGAAACTCTTGCCAACACCTTCACTGGCAAACGCTGGGAATAGAAATGTATTTTTTTCTCTCTTTTTTTTTACATTTAATTTATTTTCCAATTTGTTTTTGCAGTTACATTTGATCCATTTTTATTTTTCACAAAAATATATTTTTATTGTGCAATATAGGTTCTGAAGAAAAATGTAATTGCATGTTTTTTAACGGGCATTTAAAAGTTACTGTTCGGAAAAAGAGCTGAACTCTCAAGAACTAAAACTGACGTTAAAAGATAGAAGGAAAGAAGACTGGATGGATGGATGGACGCACAGACAGACAGATAGATATTAAATAAATCATTGAAGTAAAGCATTTTTTCAATCTTACAAATGGTCTCCCAGCATCTCCACCAGCCTCTCTCTCAGACTTGATTAATGTCGCTGCTCCTCACACAGTCCTGTGCCACTAATCATTTTATGAGTCTAAATGCAAAGGTGTGAAAATTGACTAACCATTACCAAAGCATTTATTGCCTGGTGGATGGAATTAAGCGTCGGGCATTGACTTGTGTTTTCATTAGAGGCTTCTCTTCATTAATGTTTCATCGGCTGCAGGAAGACGAACCGTTCCGTGCTGGATGTGTTGGGACGAGAAGCTGAGATGGAAAAGAACAGTAAGAACAGAACGGCTCATGTTTGGTCCTTTAATCAGGGTTGGTCACAGCAGGAGTCCAAAGAGTGTTTGGTATATTCCAACATCAGCTAACGTCTCCCTCAATGCTGTGTTGTGATCACTGAAATATAGGGGGCGAGTGTGTGATGTCAAATATCTCAACAAGCAAATGTTCTGTGAAGCCAAAAGGCAAACCATTCCCAGCAACTGCACCATCTTTCTTTTTTTTTTTTTTTTAACTTCCATTCTTCTGTATACCTAAATACATACTGTATATACTGCGACACATAGTATAGCCAACTCCTTGTTGCTTCTATTAGGAATTTTCTGATAAGGTAACATTTACATTACTTTGACGATTTCCGTTACTCTTCACACAAAAGTACCAGAAAAATTGGAAGAGTTTTCCCGAGTATCTTAATATATTGATACTCTAGCGTTAAGGCCAGAATATCAATAGCAATGACATTATATCAATATAAGATTTCCGTTACTCTTTACACAAAAGTAACAAGAAAACTGGTAGAAATTGGCAGAGTATCTTGATATATGGCTATTGTAGCGTGAAGACCAGAGTATCAAAAGTAATAATTATATGTCCATATAAGAATTTCTTTAGTCTTTACACAAAAGTACCAAGAAAACTAGTAGAGATTGGCGGAGTATCTTTATTTATTGATACTCTAGCGCTAAAGCCAGAGTATCAAAAGTAATACTTTATGTCAATATAATATTTCCGTTACTCCTTACACAAAGGTACCAAGAAAACTAGAAGAGATTTTCAGAGCATTTTGATATATCAATACTCTAGTGCTAAGCCAGAGTATCAATCGTAATAATATTTTGTCCTTATAAGATTTTCATTATTCTTAGAACAAGTACCAAGAAAACTGGTAGAGATTGGCAGAGTATCTTGATATATTGATACTCTAGCGCTAAGGCCAGAGTAACAATATTAATAATATTATGTGAATATATGTTAACATTACTTAAGGCACCAGTTTGTGACGTGCACCTAGAGAGTATTTTTTTATAAATCCCCAAGTTTCCGTCCAGTTCTGCTTACTGCACCATCTGTACCAGTTTTCTTGGCCACTCTTTTAAGTGTTCGCTCCACTGGCAGCTCACACTTGCGCTGACAACGTTGCACTATATATTTTTTCAGCGAGAGAATGTGTGGGAGAAAATGATAATCTCAGACTAAGGGAATTCTCGCTGAGGCTGCGAGGCATTTTTGTGAGTAATCTGACCCTGAGGGCAGGCTTAGGCTGAGCTGCGAGGAGAAGGACAAAGACACTCAGCAGTGGAGAAACTCATCCACGGCAGCTTCCCAAATGACTTTAGAAACGCTTCTGTTCACACCAGCAGATTATTGCTGTTTATCCTCTTTTCACTCCCAGTTTTTACACCTGTGAATTAGAGGCTTCGGCTCAATAACGGTCTCTTCTTTTTCCATCACCTCCCTCTCAGCCATCGGCAGTTTAGAGGCTCCACTGTGTCGACTTAAAAAAAAAATCAATCTCTGCTGCTGTGAGGTGAGAGTGTAATACTGAATACATTTGGTGTTTACTCGTCTAATCTTCTACCTCTACCAAATCTGATACATCATTTTGCCACCGGTGTGTGTAGGTACAGTTGATAGATACAGTCTTCACA
Source organism: Paraplagusia blochii (assembly GCA_016785265.1). Classification (NCBI taxonomy): domain Eukaryota; kingdom Metazoa; phylum Chordata; class Actinopteri; order Pleuronectiformes; family Cynoglossidae; genus Paraplagusia; species Paraplagusia blochii. The sequence goes on along the minus strand of JAFBJS010054597.1, from coordinate 276,172 downwards.
CACACTGACAAGCGCTAAACACACACATGTCGGCGAGGACGGCCATGCAGGGGAGGGGGACCGTGATTGACAATGAAGTGAGTGAGTGAGTGGTAATCTCAGTCGGGAGAAGATCAAATATGTATGAAAATGTCATGTTATTTAAAATAAGGCCTTTACATCTGTCCCAGGAGAAAAGCCCCGGAGTCTCTGCTCTGCTTTATCGTTTCTCTACTTTAATGTTCCAGCTTGGGAAAGGTGAATGGAGTATCTGTCTGTCTGTCTGTCTGTGTGTCTGTCTCCACAAGAGGACAGACAGGATGGAACAACTGGAGAAAGGTGTCAGGAGTGACCTGTGATAGAAGAGAGTCAGCTAAGGTGAAGGGAAAGGTTTACAGGACAGTGGTGAGACCAGCCATGATGGATGGACTAGAGACACTAGGACACTAGCTGGAGGTGGAGAAGTTAAAGATGCTGAGATTCTCTTTAGGAGAGACAAGGATGGACAGGATCAGGACGGTTTGGAGAAAATGCTAGAGAAGACAGATTGAGATGGTTTGGACATGTTCAGAGGAGGGACAGTGGATACATTGGTAGAAGAATGATCCTAGAGATGAAGCTACCAGGTAGGAGACAAAGTGGAGATTGATGGATGCAGTAAGGGAGGACATGAAGGTGGTTGGAGTAAGAGCAGAGGATACAGAGGACAGGGTGAGGACGGAAAATGTTGACTCACTGTGGCAACTCCTGAAAAAAGGGAAAAACTGAAAGGAAAAGGAGATCCTGTTCCAAATGCACTTTGTTCTCTTAAGTTCAGGGATCACAAACAGCCTGATGAGTTGTCAAGTAGGACAGGCCAGGACAACCATAATGTAGTCCCCCATATACATGTATATATAAAACATAAAATCCGTCTTTTTCTTGGGTTTTTTTCTCATGTCTAAAATCCTCAAACCGACCAGACTGTACCCCCCCACCTGGCTCGTTTTGGCTCCTGAGCCTCATGTTTGATACCCCTGTCCTCGAGGTTGTAAATGTCTGGTCATAATCATGGCTGCGTGACAACATTTACATCACATGCCCACTTCCGCTGACTCCAGAATCCAACCAATCACATTTAACCGTACCACTCAGTTGTTTATCACCTTCAACACACTTTCCCCTCATTTCCTGCTCTCCGTATCCAAATTATACACAGATATATCCCCCATATCTCATGACAACCTGCCATGAGGTGATAACATTTTCAAACCCAAGTATTTAGCCTCTGCAATTACCCAGACAGGAGTTCAGTCAGCACTTCCACATGGACTGTGTAAGCTGATATTCTGAGCAGATTTGCTGGTTGCCAAAAAAAAAAAAATGATACGAGAGAAACTGCCTCAGAGACGTGAGGACCTTAAATAGAAGTGTTTGAGACAGGAAACGGGCAAAAAGGATGAAAAACACTGAGGAAAATATCATCACATCATGGGAGATGCCTCAGAAAGACAAAAATGTACAGTAATAACAGTAAAAGACATAAGAAAAAAAAGGACGTTGTACTTTTTGACATAGGAATGGAGTATCCTGGGTGGAGGAATAGTGACACTGAATCCATGGAACAATAACAATAAGCAGAGATGTGTAGACGAGGGGGACGGAGTGGATTGCAGATGGGAGTAAGATAAGGAGCAGAGTGATGAGAGGATGTGAGAACGGGGGTGGGGGTGGGGGAGTGCGTGAGGGAGAGTGGAAATGCTTAAAATAAAGGGGGAAAACAGTTGGGGGAGGGGAGCAGGGTAAAATCCAAGCTCAGCACTCCTGCTCAGGTTCAATTTCCCGGACATGATTAGTTTGAAGTGATGGCATGAAATGGGTACAGCGGGAAAAAAAAGGACTCCCTAATTCTCCCATTCCCCAAAGAATCATTCTTCCCAGAAATAGAAGACTGCGCAGGAGGTGAAACTCTGGAGGATTGGACGGTCCCGCTCGTCCCTTTTCGTTCCTCCAGAACCAGGACGTAAACCACGGCTAAACTGACCCAGTAAGAAGCTGCTTCTCTGCATCTTCAGTGTCTTTGACAGGAAAAAAAAAAAAAATCAAAAATGTCTTATTCTAAACTGAGACCTGTTCTTAAAGACAGGGAGAATCCACACTGGCAGGACAACACAGACGTTTCTTTTCACACCGCAGAGTCCTGTGGCTGCTGGTGGCACCATGTTGACGCCAAATTAATCCCTGAACATTCCTCAGGTTTTTTTTAGTTGTTCTTGAGAGAAACTATTGGTTTACATCTGCTGCCTCACCATCGTTTGGACACTGCTTGGACTTTTAAACTGCTGTTCAGATGGTTCCATGAAACATGGTCCAGGGAAGATACGATATGATTCAGTATTAACAGCATGGACACCAAATATTCAATTATTGTATATTCAATTAAGTTGATGTAAGTTGAGGATACAGAGGACAGAGTTAGATTGGCTGTGGCACCCCCTAAAAAAATGGACAAGCCGAAAGGAAAATAAGAAAGTCTTGGTTGAAGAGTTTGTTGGGAAACTGGACATTTTGGACTTATTTTCTTTAAAAGAGATTTTTAGAAACTGTCCATGTGCTTGTTGATGGTTTTAAGTGTCTCCTAGTGTCTCAATGTGTTCCCAGTAATTTGTCTATCGCAGGCCTGGGCAATTATTTTGTCTCGTGGCCCACATGTGGTGATAAAATATGAGTTTTGGGCCAGGTCAGGATCAGAAAGATTGAGTATTTGCGTGAACTATGATACATGATGAGTAAAGTATTGAATAAAGGCAATGTTTTTAGCCTCTTTGAGACTGTCCATTGGGGAAGTTTTGCAGGGAAAAGGCAGAAGGATAACAAAAAAAGTATAATTTGGACAAGTCAAGCAGGCCGGATTAAAATGGCAAACGGGCCGCATCTGGCCCCCGGGCCGTAGTTTGCCCAGATCTGGTCTATAGGAACACATTAGCTTAATTGGAAAATGTTTGAAAAATCTTTATGTATTGTTGTATAGGTCTATGTGTAAACAATGCCATTTTTGTACATGTTTTATTGACCATTCTACTGAGAGGAACTGGTCTCCAGAGACATTCACGCTAAATCCAACCTTATCTGATCTCATAAAAGCCTTATTTCAGGGACTTTATGGACAAATCAAATCCTGGCTCTAAACCAGGACAGTTAAAAACTCTCCTTCTATGACGTACATGGACCTTGAGTCTTAAAAACATCACTATGGCTTTTCCAACGTCTCCAAAAGCCATTTGTAGGCAAGGCAACTATAAAAGCACAACTTCCAGAGCAGTTACCTTAAATATTGGTGATGGACTCCAAAGACTGGACCATTATAATAACGGCAGAGCTTTGTCTGGGGAAAAGATCCCCGTCATTACTTCAGGGAGAAGTTGTCAATCAGTTATTCTGACTGAAAACCTCACAATACCTCAAATACAAGAACGTGAGAGTCTGGATCTAAGGCAAAAGAGAGACGGGGAGAAAATGTATCTGTTTCTGCAGGGAGTGTGAAAAAAATATGAACGTCTGAGTGTGAAGCACAGCGGCAGCTCAAGCTGAGAGCAAAGGTCTGATATAACTGGACTGGAGGAAGGAGGGAATATTTTTGAAGCTCCAATATTTTAATGGTATTTTTTTAACATAAGAGGACTTTATTTTTTTATTTTTTTAGGTACAAAATTGGGCAGTGGATGAATGTGGACCCATTACATATATAGTAATCTCATAATAAATGTCCTGCTTATTGTGTTTGATTTTATTCTATTCCCTTTTTTAAAATCTATTTAATATTTTATCTTCTGTTGGAATTTTCAAATTTTTTACTACTTTTTACTATTCTGCTTTTATTATTTATAATTTTTTATTTATTTTTTTTTCACTTCTTATTCAATGTGCTGCTGTGCCAAAACAATTTTCAATCAATCAATAAAGTTTGTCTAAGACTAAGTCTATCTAATTGTTTTGTATTGTATATTGTTTTTGATCCTTGATCTTTATCTATAACATTAAAAGGCTCTTGCTTTGAAAGGTATCTTGGCTCAAAAAGATACAACCTTTATGTGGGATGATCTTATTTCGGATGTTGAAATGTAACTTTTCCCCAAAAAGATGTTAAAACACAGTTAAAACAGCTTAAAATAATGAAATTCTGGTTTTATAACAGCCCTGGTCACTGCACTGTGTGGTGTGACCTCGGTCTAACCCTGACACAGACTGGACACCTGCTTTCACACCTCCTGTCCCTGCTCCAGAATCCTCAGACAGGCCACGCTCCGGCCAAGAGCTCACAACCTGTTCCTGGAGCTTCCGTCCAGACTGACAGTCAGAACCCTGGAGCTACTGCCTGGTCTGTAGATCTGCTGCGCTAATTCAATCCATGTATAGTGCGATAACTCATGTAGGGTCTGGGGCTGAAGCATGAACACGTGTGAGAGGGTGGGATTGGTGATCGCTATCTTCAAAGAGCAACGTATGGCAAATGTGATTAAATAATAACATCGGTGTTCGACCGATCAACGAAAAGATTTTTTTTTTCAGCTGCTCCCTTCAGGGTTCACATGCGGAGTCAGTACAACGGGGGCTCCAAAAGGCCCTGAAGGGATGGGGGGAGAATTTCATCCACCCACAGAAAAACTGTGGGTGGATGAAAGTGTTTTGTGTGAGTGTTCTGGTTCGTGTGACCAGGCACCTGGTCGCCTGTTTCTGCACCGACGACGTTTCAACCCTGATGATTACACCCACCTGCGGGCGACCCCCGCAAACGCAGACTTAAAACCACCTGCTCGTCTATGGCACGTCACCACATCGTCTGCTTTACCTACATGGTCATTTTTGGACTTTTTGAGTTTGTTCATGCTTATCCTCACTTTTTGCAATGTTGGTACTTATTTACTTTTCTGTCCTTCCGAGTTTTTGACTCGCGGGCCAAAAGCGGTCCTAAAATTGGACACAAGGGTCGCGTCCAGAGCAGAAAGATGGATTATTTGTTTGAACTAAGATAATTTGCAGGTAAAAGTACCGTATAAAACCTAAGATGCTACATTACTTATACCTTTTAAGACACCATTTACTGGGGAAACACAGATATTGCAAGCACAGGGCAGAAGTAAAATGATTATATAAAAAAATTACATTTAATTTGGACAAGGTTGGCGGGCCACATTAAGAAGCTCAACAAGCCGCATTTGGCCCTCGGGCCTGAGTTTGCCCATTTCTGCTTTACAGTATCTCCAGAGCCAATCGTTGGTAGTGGAGCTCCTGCATGCACTCCTGCTACAGCCACAGTCCCTGGTTCTTTCTTGGTAAATCCACCCCTGTGCTTAGCTACTCCTGTTTTTGCGCCTGCTCCTGGATCCTCCTCACGTCACTGATTTAATGCGACATAACAGATGGTTCATTAAAACCCATGAGTTGAGGTGATTAGCTTGAGATAAATCGAACAGCTTTTGAACTAATTCAACGCAAACTCAAGCATCGGCTGACACTGGCAGTTTGTACGAACTGCAAACAGTGAACAAGGAAAGGGAAGGGAAGGAAACTCATTGTGACATTGTGATTCTCACCAATGCACACAACGAAATGCAACCTTTGAATTTAAGAGCTGTGTGTGAGGACAGTGCCATGCTCAGTGGACCTCAGTAGTAACTTGGCAGATGGTGGAATCGAACCTGGAGCCCTCCGGACCCCAGTCGGGTTTCTTAACCACTGCCCCTAAGAGTTATAAACCAATGATAACTTAAAAAATAAATTGCTTAATTTGGTCAGGAGGGAAAATGTAAAAGTAGTAGTACTACCTTAGTAGTACTTTGTTTGGACCAGAACCAATAGAAAGTTCTTATTCCAAGATGTTTTAAAGTATTAATCAAGCCCCATGGAAATAATGTCCATGTTCTTGTTGACAGAAAAGATGATTCCTCTTTATCTAATGCAGAAATATTCTAAAAAAAATTCCATGTAAAAACTAAAACTTAACAAGTTCAGAAAAATAAAATCCCAGAACAAAAGCAGATTTATTTCATTATTTTCCATTTTCTGCTCCTTACATCACAGACTATCTCAAAAATTCTCAAACGAAAAAAAAAACATACCAAGCATTAGGGATCACTTAGATATGACGCAACACTGCTAACTCTCAGGCCCAGATACATTTCAGGGTCATGAAAAATACATCAGGCTAAATTGTAGTAATACCACGGCTACGCTATGAAAACTGCAGTACTGGGCCCGGATGTCGTTTCTAAGACAAGGGTGAAAATCATTCTGTCGTATTTTGACAAATTGGTGCCACACATTCCTTCAACTTCATTTTTGTGGAGCTACCTCACCAGAGTGCCGCAGATGGCAGGTTCTATACTTAGCAGAATTTAATGCATTTTAAACAAAAACCCTGTAAAGTGGATGAAGCTTAAGTGAATGCAAAAGAGCTCACGCTGCATTAGCATGTGTGTATGTGTGTGTAAAAGAATCAGCGTGCATGCAAAGTCCCTGACTTCGCACATCCTCCATATGCAGGATGATTTTTTTTTTTTTTTCTCCCTATAATCTTATTTAAATCCCCTTCACACACTATAATTCAATTCTCTACTCCAGACAATGACCATGTCATCTTAATCTGGCAGGTAGATTATTCGCCATCCCACACAAGACTGCTAACGCTGAAAGAAGCTGGTGTGGCCATTGTGCGCCTCTTCAGGGTTGGTTGACTTGCTGCTGATTGCTTTAGAGGATTGTTTCTGCTCTATGTGTTTTTCTACCACTGGGTTTTTCCTGCTAAATCTGAAAAGTGTTGCTGTCTTTTTTTTTTTTTTTTTTTTTTTTTGGG
>JAFBJS010054597.1:204166-262881 GCA_016785265.1 Paraplagusia blochii | reverse complement strand
GATGTGTATAAGAGACAGCGTGTGGGATTACTTAAAGTACTACATAAATTGGTTGATTGTCATCTAAGTCACAACACTAGACAAACAGATTCTGCTGGACTCCCAACTCCAATGGGGCTTCACATACTTTCTACAGATGTGTATAAGAGACAGCGGTGAGGGAGGGTGAGATGGAAATATTTTAATCGCTCTGGCAACCAAAAAGGGACACGCTGAAAAGAAGACGGCGTAGAAGATTCCTCAAAGCCAAGCTCAGAGATCCTAAAACATTAACTGAAATATTTGTCCTAAATAATAAAATTTATACCAAATGGACAAATCACTGTCTCTGCGATGTAACATCATCCTGAGCGAGACAGGACGAAGTAGACTGAACTCCCAGTGGTCCACAGGTTATTATGGTGACACGGATCAACAGCACAGAGAAAACTGTCTTTGTTACAAAGGACAAGGCTAAATATAACGTCCCATTTTTCACCTTTTACTCTGTCTGACATCAGTTCATGTCCCAGCTGTGGTTTGAACCAAGAGACAGCTGGCAGTCGGTTAAATTCCCTCACTTCACGGTCTAAAACAGGCTCCCACTGCACACAGCAATGTCAAATGTTCCATTCACAAACTCGTCTAAATATTTAATCAGGACAAGTAGAAGGCAATCGTCTACAACCGCTAGCATTAAACATTTAATACCCAGATGACACGAGGATCCAGTCAGGAGAGAATTAGCCAAAGACTCCAGTGATAGAAACGCACACACTGTCGCGCTTGTTTTTGTCCCACAAAATACTCAAAGGCAAATCTCTTAACAAAAGACACATTTGTAGATTAAAGACAACCCGGTTGGACACAAATATGATTTGATGTTATCTGCATGTTCAAACAGTAACACTCATCTTCACGGAGATCTGGTGTACCCAGTGGTGAAGTGGTCAACGTGAGGAACAGGAACTCCAGGTGTCAAACTCAGGCCCGGGGGCCAAATCTGGTCCGCAGTGTAATTAGATCATATCTAATTAGCAAGATCATATCAAACATGTACTACAGTTGGTCCACCTTAATGCCCTCACATACTGGTAGGATTTGTAGTATTAGTGATACATGGTCTTTGTTATGGCACAGACATTTTGTTTTTTTTAGTTGTTAAAAAACATTAAAACATTAAAATGATCTGGAAAGGCTACAGGCAGCGACAAATACCATTGCTGTGTGTTTTATTTCAGATATCTTTTCTCATGTGATGATAAAATCAAGCAGATGTTCAAGATATAATGTTCCCAAAACTCAGTATTTATTAACGGGCGACACTTGAAGACAGGCAAGCCAGGCAGTTGCTTGGGACTCTGGCCACTAGGGGGCCTAGTCAAAAAATTTTTTTTTTGCTTCGAGCACCGATAGGGGGTCCAACAACATCTTGCAAGAAACCCTAAGGGACCCTGGGACTACCACTGCATTAAATATCTAGAGAAGGTGAAATATTTATTTTATTTTATGTATATTTTAATATTCAGTCTGGCCTGTGACTAGATGTGAGTTTTTGATTGTGGCCCACAATCAGATTAAGTACTACACCCCAAAGCTAAGGTCTCTTAAGGAAATCTGATTGGACACTCAGCAAAAATGGAAAAAGAAATGGTAATGGAAGACAGAAATTACTCCAAAGACAATATTCGTGAGACAGCAGGGAGGGGTTTTAGCTTTGAAGAAGAGGAGGAGAAGGAGATAGGCTAAACATCTCAAGGTTGATCCTTTGCTCCTACTCGTTTAAAGAGGACGTGAACCTGGTGAACTGGTTAGGACGCCACCTGGATATCATGACTGGTGGATGTTTGTCCATCTACCCGAGACACACTACAGTAATTACAGCCTGGATCCAACGTGGGATGTCGTGGGGAAGGAGAATCTCAGCTATCTCCTCAGCTAAGGACGCTGCCTCAGCAACAGCACTAAATGGTTTTGATGCAAATTCACTGAAACGTTCTCATCTACTGATTTTGAAACCTAATCAAGAACATATAGAGTCGTATGAGTTCAACGTCCTGCTGTAGGTGTGTTTGTATGGGTATAAGGGTGTCTGTGTGGTCTAAATCAATACTATCCCTCGCTATCTCCTGTATGCAGATGTGTACACTGTGGTATATACTGTACTCTGCAGTCGTTCAGTTACACACACACACATTGATACAGATGCAGATACTGGAGGTGACCTGATGCAGTGACAGGACGGGACGTGACTAGATTAAGAATGTCGAGGTGAAAGTGATAAAGTAGAACCTAAATCCACCCACATCCTGTGACCCTGCAATAAGTCAAAGAACGGCGACGGCCGCACAACGACATAAATTATCCTGTCACCAGGTAAAAAAAAAAAAACCTTTTCTTTTTGCAAAGTTTACATTCACCGTGTGACTTACTGTAAATGGAAAGTTAAAGGATGTCAGAGCTTAACATAATCCATGATTTTTATTACAAATCTGATAGGAACGATCAAAAAAGTAAGGACATCCAAGATAGTTCCAGGGGGAATCCCAATGGACAACGATTCCTACAAACGATCGTAAAAAGGACATATCAGGCGAGGAAAAATGAGAAATTATAAAAAATACATTAGCAGTGTTTGAAAGAGTTTGTGCTGATGTTCTCTTTAGGGGGGACACGGAAGGACAGGACCAGGAACGAGGTAATCATGGGGACAACACAGACAAAAAGGTTTGGAGGAAAAGCTAAAGAAGACAGATTGAGATGGTTTGGACATGTTCAGAGGAGGGACAGTGGATACATTGGTAGAAGAATGATCCTAGAGATGGAGCTACCAGGTAGGAGACAAAGAGGAGATTGATGAAGGTAGTGAAGGAGGACATGGAGGTAGATAGAGCTAGAGTTGAGGACACAGAGGACAGGGGGAGATGGAAATAGTCGAAAGCAGAAGAAGAAAGAGTTTCAATCCACAAGGTACTGGTTGTTCTTGGTCACATGACCAGACACAAACACAGAACAGGCTGTTAATTGTGTTTTGCACTTGTAGTATCATAATTCTGGTAATTAAACACATAAAGTCTTCATGTGAGGTTAATAGAACAGGTGTCCACTGTCGAGGTCCAGACCCTTCCCTCCCTCCTCCACCTCCCCATCATTCTGTTACTAATTTAAATAAAATCTAAATAAATATATAAAAAAAACAAGCATTTGCTCAACCATTCAGGCTAATGTTCAATCTGCTGCTCTTTTGACACCGTGCCACCATTACCATCCAGCTCATTTCCATTCACCCAACACCAACACAACCCTGCCATCACGACTGCTGCGGCTGCAGCTGCAGCGGGGAAAGAAACGCAAAAGAGAACGGGAAATGAGAAATGTAATGACAGGATTATATTCCCGGCTCTGGAACAGCACCTGAGTTTTTATAAAGAAGAAAAGAAAAATATTATGCCACTCAAATGTGCAAAAAAATATGCCAACAGAGTATTGTCAAGGTCAAGGCAGAAAATAGAATTCAGTTTTTTTTTTAAACACATCTCCCAGGAGCAAAAGTGCTGCTATTTGACAGAAGTTAATGGTGTGGAAAAAAAAGGGGGGAAACAGAAAATTGTTGGTTCAGGGGCTGTTGATTCATGCAAACACTCACCATACCATAGGGAAAACAAAGGGATTTAGCCATGTTTTAGGTTTAATGCTAACAGAGAGACAAACAGAGCAGACTGTCAGCTCACCTGAAGGTGTTAACTACACCTCTTACCTTTTAATTAATTTAAACTAGAAGCAAATTACTTTTTTTTTTCATTCATTTAACCTAATTTAATCAGAAAGGCTCTTGGGATAAAATGACTTCTCTGAGGGAGACCTTGCCAATGGACACAGCCGTGTTATCCCTTTGATAAACAGAACCAAAAACTATCCTGCTTACATCACGTACAACAGTTCAAAGGAGCTGCTGCATTCAATGGTTGATCCGTTGATTAGATCTATTGTACAAGGAGGGAACCTTTCTGAAAATGAAGGGAGTCTTTCAGTTTCCATGACTGAGGTCCAGAGAATCTTATTTGGTTGTCTAAGATATTTTGCAATGACAATGATTCGCCCTTGAATCTGTGAATAGAGAAAAAGGTTTTTGTTTTTTTTTCTTCTTTCCATAACTGACTTCCAATTCGTTCTTTTGTAAATCTAATTGGAGCAGACATGGAGGTCAACTTTCTGGAATGTTCAAGTTTGTTAATAATATGTACATGTGCCACGCAGGCATGAGGCCCTGGGTTCAATCCCCAGCATCTCCGCATTAAAATTTGGGGAAGTTGGTGGCCTAGTGGTTAAGGAAGCCCCTGCTTCGAATCCCCCTACCACTAAGTTACGGCTGAAATTGAACAGTGGGCAGTGGGGAATAGTGGTGGTGCCTTGCTCAACCGACCTCATTGGCAAAAGTTGGTGTATTTCAGTGCTTCTCAATTATTTTCTGTTACGCCCCCCCCCCAAGACGAAGAAGTGCATCCTGGTCTGCTTATTTGTAGTCAACGCTTTTTACTTTACATGCAGCCTAGAGATAAGCTCCAGACTAATAAAAATGCAGATTATGAATAAATTCAGAAATTGGATGCAAATTAAGAAACTCAGGTAACTTACACTTAATTTCTGGAACGTATTTTAACTCATTCCAGTTGTCATCTCTCAACCACTTACCCTAATATGAGATCCCATAAAAAGAAAAGTCAAGAGATCCACACAGAAAATTAAGCAGCGTACATTACAGCATTGCCCTTTTCCCCTTTTACAAAAATCCTTGAACGCAACACCAGTCATTAAGGAGGAACGTATAAAAATAAATAATAGAGCAGGGATCAATGAGGAGGAGCCTAAAGCTGGAGACAATATGGCTGAATGGCAATAACAGCCACAAATATATGTCAAGTAATTTGATCCAACTGGAAATTATCCAATTACTTCCCACATGTATCGTGTTAAAAAATTCTCTTTTTGCATAAAAACATGATTCTTCTTCTCTGGTGTCAGTTGCGATGTCAGTGTTTTGTTGAGTATCATCATCAACATCAAGTCCAAACGTCTTATCAGGAAATCACACAGAGTTGACTCCGTGGCCCGGGTGAAATCTGACAGGTCAGAGCCTTAAATGCCTGTTCACTCTCTGCTATCTCAGTCCAATTACATCTACTGCTGTCAGGTCCATGCTCCATCTACACCCACAGCCTTCATACTCTGATACGAAGGTCGTTTTTATTTTGAAGGTTGGTCACACCGTCTTCACACTTAACCTCATTTTCCATCAGTCTGCTCTGCTTATCCCTGAAGAGGCTTTTTTTGATTGATGTCCATTTGAAAGACTTAGGCTTTGGGGTTTGGAGAACAGTAACTATGAGGAGATGAGAGACGGAGAAAAAAAGATTTACTAAAGCGCGACTCCAGACTGCAGCCAGTCATAGTGGTTTTCAATTATCCAGAGTGAACAGACTGAGGAAGTGAATCTGTGTCAGCAGCAGCGAAAGCAGTCATGTAATATTCATGGACAAAAACACCTATTTTCCCACAAATCTACTCGGAGGTTACTATTTGGATTTTGCAACAACATAAATGATTCAGGCAAAAGAAAGAGAACGTTAGGAGGTGGAAATTACTGGGTCACAGGGACAGCTGTCTCCACGACCACCACCCAAATCCACACCACTGCACACAATGAAATGCCACCTATGCAATTAACCCAGATATGGGCGAACTAAGGCCCGGGGGCCATATGCTGTCCGTCAAGCTTCTCAATGCGGCCCGCCAACCTTGCCTGGAATAATATTTTATTTGTATAACCATTATACTTCTGCATTTTCCCAGTAATTCCCACATTTCCCTAAGAGATGATGTCATAAAAGCTGTAAGAAGTTTAGCATTTTAGGTTCTATACATCAATTTTACATGACATTTATACTCGTTCAACGAATGCTCTGTCTTTGTGATGTTGACTCGGCTCTGTGTCCAATTTTGGGACCAATTGTGGCCCGCAAGTCAAACAGTTTGACCAAACCCATCACCAAAGTGAACAGTGGGCAACTTTGAGCGTCTGGGAAGCTGTGAGTGGGGACAGTGCCATGCTCAGTGGACCTCAATGGTAACCTGGCAGTTGGTGGTTTCGAACTCTCTGGACCGCAGTCCAGTTCCTTAACCATGGGCCATACCAGCCCCTCATGAACCTTCCTGCAGTTGGTGTCCACTAGAAGCCAACCAACGTAGCTATGATTCGGTCTTGCCCTGAAGGTAACACCCTTGACTTCCCCACCAATGACAGAGGATTGCATCTGATCCACCTCGTAATTTCTAAAGCAGATAATTTTATCTTAATGCGATTACCGTTAAGGAATTCTTCAAAAAAATGGTAAAGATGTAGTTAAATAGGATTAAAATTCCTTAATGAAAGAAAATGGGATCATGGGATAAAAAAGCCTGAGAGCGATACAATCCTCAAAAGAGATTAAGGGTCATCTGCATTTCAACGATTCATTTGCCTTAAGTTCTCCCCTCTTCAAATGACATCAATCTGAAAGGCTGATCTTGACAAATTGGTCTGCTGTAAACGGACACAACCTGCTCCACTGCTCCTGTGTCTGAGGAGGAGGCTGCAGCAGAGACAGCAGGGAGTCTCCTCCTGGACGGAGATACAACTGTAATTGGCTGCTACATTTATTCTCCCTCCAGTTTAATCTCCAACCACACAGAGTGGAGACGGCAGGAAATGGAAGCAGTGATGGAACAAGGCGACAGCAAAAATCCTTCTCTCCCCAAAATTTTCAATAAAGGCTCTACTGTTACGCATGCATGGGTGCATCAGAACAATGCGGGGAAAAATTCACCCATAATCCCCGGCTATTCGCAAAAGTCTCGGAAAACACAGGATTAACGTGTGACTGGACACAGCAATTACACACTGAGGAAATTCTAGTAGTTCCTACTCTCACCCATGATCGTGAACTTTGGGTCGCAAGAACGCGATCCAGGGAACGAGCGGCGGGAATGAGTGTTCTTCGTAGGTTGCCAGGGCGCTACCTGAGAGATAAGGTGAGGAGCTCTGTCACCCAGGAGGAGCTCGGAGTAGGGCCTGCTTCACATCGAGAGGAGTCAGTTGAGGTGGCTTGGGCATTTACATCGGATGCCCCCCTGGACGCCTCCCACGGGAGGTGTTTGGGTCATGTCCCACTAGGAGGAGTGTGACCTAGAAGAAGACCTAGGACACGCTGGAGGGACTATGTTGCCTGGCTAGCCTGGGACGCCACAGGATCCTCTCAGATGAGCTGGAAAGAGGGAAGTCTGGGTGTCTCTTCTCCCAATGCTGCCCCCACAACCCAGATAAACGGATGAAGACGGATGGATGGACGGAAACTCGAGAGAGGTATTAACATTGTTGGTCAAACAATCTAATGGTGTGTTTCGGCTTGAAATAACATAATTTGAATTTAATTTACGGCTGTTATGTTTATACATTTATAGACTTTCTGGAAATGCACACAACCTATGTTTTCATTGCTACAATGATTGTACGTGTGGTTCTGAAGGTCAAGACGTTGTATGTTGAAGAAACATGTTTGCTTCACTGAAAACATTAGTTCAGTGAAGGTGATTTACTATAGACGCAGCTACATTTACAGCTGCAGTGAATGCGCTTTATCCACGGAAAGTGCTAGATGTTGAAAATAAAAAGATGTTGGACATTTATCAGGGAATGTTTGGGTCAGCTGGATTCAAGTCCTTGATCTTCTAGGTAGTAAATAAACCACACAGGTAAGGAGGCCAGATTGGGAAATTCAATAACCAGCAGTTTTTTTTTTTCCCTGAATAGTCCTTTTTACCTTTTACTGCATGAACTTTTGGAAACCTAGAGAAAGAATGTTTTCCCCTTCACCGTCGCAGTAACAGATGTGAAGTAGAGAGACGTGCAGACGGAGTTAGGAGTTTCTGAGGAGTCCGTAGTAAAGTGAGGGTTATGCATTTCTGTTATGGTCTTTGACTCACCTTTCACGCACAAATCTCGAGAAAAAAACGCAGTATAATGTTTGAAAACACTCACAGAGTGAAAAGGGGGCTGAGAAGTTCAACAAGGGGGAGAAAAAAAAAGGTTGTCGGTATAAAGACGTCCACTGTACTCTACTGAGTAGTTCAGGAGAACACATGCTGTGTGACCAAGTTGGAGACACGAGTGAAAGGACATCAGAGTTTTACCATCTGATTGTGATTATGGGAGGACTTCACGCTGAGGCAGACAGATGTCTACACAGAACACCACGTTCTTTAGGTATGTCCAACAGCTACTGAGCTGCTGGACATACCTAAAGAATGTGGTGAAGGTTGATCTCAACACGTTCAACCTGGAAGACTCTGAAACAGACACAGGGAAGAGATCGAAAGACCGGTGAACTTTTCAAAGTTTGATGCAATTTTAATGACTGCCATTTTTTTTCTTATCGTTTTGTTTTATGCTAAAAATTTCTTTAAAGGATACTATTCATTATTCTTCTTCTTTTCCTTTCACCTTGTCCTTTTTTCAGGGGTTGACACATCAATTTCCATCTCCCCCTGTCCTCTGTATCCTCACCTCTGACTCCAACTACCTCCATGTCCTCCCTCACCGCATCCATAAACCTCCACTTTGTCTCTTACCTGGTAGCTCCATACCTACTAATGTATCCACTGTCCCTCCTCTGAACATGTCCAAACCATCAGAATCTGTCTTCTCTAGCTTTTTCTCCAAACCTTCCTGTCTGTGTTGTCCCTCTAATCACCTCATTCCTGATCCTGTCCATCCTTGTCTCTCCTAAAGAGAATCTCAGCATCTCTAACTCCTCCACCTCCAGCTCTCTCTCCTGTCTTTTACCTTGTCCTAGTGTCTCTAATCCATCATGGCTGGTCTCACAACTGTCCTGCAAACTTTTCCTTTTACCATAGCTGACTATCACAGACACTCATTATACATAAACCTAATCTTGTCAGCACTAAGTTGTATCTTCCATGCTATTCTTCCAAACAAGGAACAAAAAAACTACACAGAAATACAACATTCTACAGACATTAATGTATAATAATACTTCAAACAGGCTATAAGGATGTCAGGTACCTCATTAATTAAAATGCAAATACAGAAAACACCTTCAGGCCTATTCAAAGACACAAACCAGGTCAGATACTGGTTATTCCTATTTAGTTGAACACCAGAATATCTGCAAATTTATTCAATTTCCAGGGTTGATTGCCAACAGCAAAACAACACTACATGACTACGTGCTGTATTGACCCCAAGTCAACCAGCACTGAAACAGGACTTTACATTGGAAGTCCTGCAGCCCATTCTGGAAGGAACAAAGGCTCCTGATTGCCTTCACGTCACATCCGTAATTCCTTAGTGCGGCTTTAAAGAGATAATGGAGGATCATGGAAGAAAAGGAGGAGAATTCCCACTGCCGCCTATCCCCCCCAATAACACCCTGCCCCTGTGGGAGCAGCTTCATTTTCATTTGATAAGAACTGGAAAACCACCATCTGTAATTAGATTATACAGACACGCGAAAAAAAGGGGGTTCAGTTAATTACTTCAAACCATATTCTAATAAGGATTCAACACCCCCTCCCCTCCCCAAACATCTCTGATTTGAATACTCACAAATTCCCTGAGGAATCACCATCACACAAGAGAGACAGAAGACAGAAGAACACTTGAACCAGATCACTCAACACTAATTTCCTAACAGGAAAACACTTAAAGATGTAGCATTGATTAGAGTAAATTGAGCATGTGCATCGATTCTGATCAGAGTAATAGAAATCTACATATTTCATGAAAAGTCAAAGGAAAATATCACTTTTTGTATTGTGAGCCATTCCCCGACGCCGGAAACAAGAGCGATGAAGTGACAGGATGGAGGATCTGTAATTGCGGTGGAAGTGATGTCTCTTCACAAGTGAAGTGCCTTATATTCACATCGTATCTGTCAACCTGCCAGAGCATCTGTTGGTCTTGGGAAGAAAAGCACCTGTCCTGCTATAATCACTGCAACTGCAATCAGACTGAGGTCGACCCGGTTGAGGCTCTCGTCCCCTCAGTCATCGGAAAGTCAATACTTTTAGAAAATCCAGAAAATACGAAGAGAGAAAAACAGCTTCTGTGTCACCAGTGTAGCAGAAGGTGTCAAGATAGAAGACAGTTTGAAGGGGAAAAAAAAGAACTCTGTTGCTACGGAGTTGGAACTTCTGACAAAAAAGTTTTCTTTTATAGTGTGCACCATGGTTTAGACCAGTATTCCCAAACCTTTTATGTGCCACAGACTGGTTAAATGTCTGGCACTTTTTCCATCGACCGCTCATTAATTTGTGGCAGATAAATACCCCTTGATAAAATTAAATATCCGGTGTTCTGAAATATTTTCCTACCTATAATATCTTCCTACCCGAATTAACTGTGCATGGGCACAACAAAGATTTCTCAAATGCACACAACCTATAACTTTTTCCTACCAGACCGGTATAAAAGTTAGAATCTTGTATCAATGACTCTGCGTCATTTTGAGTTTATTGTTGAGAAAATATTTCCTAATCAAATAAAGTTGCATTTGCAAGTAGTAAGTAATAACCAGATGGGGCCAAAAGGAAACATTATTTCTGCACGGACCATAACCAGTCCCCGGCCCAGTGGTTGGGAACCACTGCTTTAGAAGAAAAAAAACAACAAAAACAAGAAATTATATATTCAAGAGGGCTGTACATTTCACATAAATTCCCAGCATCTGGCAATTATGCCACAATTTATTCATCGATTGGTATAAAATATTAGTCAGTTTTATCTTGTCCTCAGTGATTCCCGGTTTGTACTTTTAACGTAAGGCTAAAACCCGCATTAAACATTAACTTCGGGGATCCAGGCGTAAGAGCGTTGTCAACAGAACTGCACCAAATAGAATTTCCCAGATCAAAATTGATCCCCTGAGAGTAACACAACGTCCAAACAGCGAGCACTGCTTTAATTTATTTAAACACCTGCTTGTTCCCCTCTTGGACGAGGAGACGCGGGAAGCACACTGCAGCATCTCCTCCTCCCTGCTCCCACAAACAATCCGTACTCTGCCATTTCACTGAGAGGGGAGCACCACAGAAGACCCATTTCCTGCAAGTGTGTGAGTTGGCGTGTGTGTATGTGTGTCCATCAGGAGAGCTGCCACGTTGCGGCAGGCTGCACCTGCTCTGCCTGAGGCTCTACTGTGTTAGTGAGCACGGAGGAGGTGGCAGCAGCAGCAGCAACAGCAGCATTAGCAGCAGCAGAAAGGATGGAGCAAGTAGAGGAAGGAGTAAAGGAAAAAAATGTCACCAGATTAACTCAACAACAATTTTTGTACATGTGATGGACTGAATGGAGTAATCCTGAAATGAAAAGAAGATTTGGATCTAGGAATCTGTATTGTATTTTATCAAAGATGTTTGACAAATTAAAGGGATTTTATGTGTTCAAAACATTAGTTATTGTAAAGTTATTGTCCACACTCATTTGGCTTGGGACAGTTATTTTAATGTCAAGGCTTACCTTTAAAATATTGTTTTTGACCACGGTTGGTCTTAAAAATTGGACACGGGGGCCGAGTCCAGAGCAGAAAGATGGAGCCTTTGTTTGAATTAAGATTAATAACGTGTAAAAGTCATGTGTAAAACCTAAAATCCTACATTTATAATAGCTTTTATGAAGTAATCCACTGGAAAAATGCAGGAATTTCAGAGAAAAGAGAGACATATAATGATAATATGAATAAATTATTTAGTTTGGACAAGGTTGGGAGGCCTAATTAAAAAGCTCAACGGGCTGCATGCGGTCCCCGGGCCTTAGTTTGCCCATGCCTGCATTAAATGTTGGAGAACTGATCATATATATGTAGCTAAACCAGCAGTGGGCAACTGTTTTGACTGAAGGGCCACAAAGGGGGCCCCCGAGCCCGAGTCAAGACCAGAATAAAGGAGCTTTCGTTGAACTGAGATAAATACCGTGCAAAAGTCATGCATAAAAAAAAAAAACAAGGCTCTATTTTTACCAGCTTTTCTGACGTCATTTACTGGACATTGGCATGCATTGCAGGGAAAGGGCAGATGTATAATGATAATACAAATAAATTATTCAATTTGGACAAGGTTGGCGGACCGTATCGAAAAGCACAATGGGCCACATCCGGCCCCCGGGCCTTAGTTTGCCCATGCCTAAGCTATATGGTATCAGAGGGTGTTGTCATAAATAGACAAAATATAGAATTATTTATATATATTTTTTTTTTGCTGATTGCTCATGACCACCCAGAACTCTCCTTTCTGATCTACTGCTGGATCTATCTATCAAGCGTCCCTCATCTAAACACATGATCTTCCCCATGTCCCCTTAATCCCTCCTTGGGTTTCATATAGAATCCCACCTTAATAAATAATGCTCCTTGAGTAAAGTAAATAAAGGACTGGTTCTCCTTTTCCAGGTTATGTTGGCAGGAAGGTTAAGCAGTGGATCCACATCCGGACCTTCTAATGACAGGGGGTTTTAGTCCATTGAAGACCGACTCTGCTGCTGCTGCTGCTGCCGGTCAGAGACTGATGGACTGATACAGTGTAGTCCACTGACAGACTCAGCCAGGGCTGGTGTTACAATAAAGTCCCTGGGGCACTGTTGTAAAAACCCTGCACTGCCCAGCAGCAACAAACCAGAAGCACTGGGTGTCTGTAAAGTATAATCTGTCCATTCATTACAGCAGCAAGCTCAGCAGTTTGAGTCAGCACCTCAGTGCCCGAGCTTTACCTTCGCTTCATTCTGACCTAATGGGGCAGCTGTACTACACTGTTCCGTCGAAGATATTACTGCGGTACACAATCCTGTCACCGCCGCTGCTGCATTGCTACACCAATAAAACACCAGCACTGCTTCCTCTGCAAGTGGAAATAGACAACATAAAAAGAAAGGAGGGAGGTAATACATGTTCCCCAATGTAAATTAGGAGGGCAATTTCACACCTGAAGCATTACACCAGCTGTTGTGTGCCAAGTTACGCTCTTTTGTTCCAATAAGAGATTGTGTGTCTCCTCTTTTATTAAAGCTCTCACCGGAGCAGCTGGAACCAGAGCATCTAGTTGTTTTTATAGCAGGAGACAGAGATGACGCCTCAGCACTAAACATTCTCTGTTCTGCACCGTATTATGATGTACGACACTCAGACAGGTGGTAGTCAGCAAACACATTTTAACAAACTATTAGGCAGACATAAAAATGCATTAAAACAGCATTAAAAGTGTGTCGCATTAGCCAAGTTGATGCAGCAGCTGTTTTCAGTCTAATAGGCTTAATTTAAATATTTTTTTAAATTTAGTATTTGGTGACCTGAATATTTTCTCCTTTCTATGGAGCCAGAATACTGTCCAAAAGAACACACCTGTAAGCAAGGATCCACGAACAAATTCTGAGAAGAATACGCAAAAAACGCTTCACACATTAAAATACGTTAGGGATTCTTCGAAATTTTGCTACATCAGTCCGTCACCAGCCACTCAAAAGTCTCACTCGTTTGCAGGCAATCACACGGCAGCTTCCAGACGCCATTTTTGTAGGACATGAAAAGTGCCTTTGTTCAGGTGTTGACAAATTGAGTCAACAATTTCCATCTCCCTCTGTCCTCTCCATCTTCTTCTCTAACTCCAACTACCTCCATGTCCTCCCTCACCGCATCCATCCATCTCCTCTTTGTCTCCTACCTGGTAGCGCCATCTCTAGGATCATTCTTCTACCAATATATCCACTGTCCCTTCTCTGAAGATGTCCAAACCATATCAATCTGTCTTCTCTAGCTTTTTCTCCAAACCTTCCTGTCTGTGTTGTCCCTCTAATCACCTCATTCCTGATCCTGTCCATCCTTGTCTCTCCTAAAGAGAATCGCAGCATCTTTAACTCCTCCACCTCCTATTTTCTGCTCCTGTCTTCTGCCTTTTCCTAGTGTCTTTAAAGCATCCATCATGGCTGGTCTCACCATCGTACATTTCCCTTCACCTTAGCTGTCTTCCATCACAAATCACTCGTGACACTTTTCTCAAGTTTCTTTGTGACCTTGTGTCTGGGGGTTCCCAGACCACTAAATGGCAAAGCCCCCTACAAAAGAATAAGCTTCTGGGCAAGGGTCCCCTTTGTAAAATCAGATACAGCAACAATACTATATGTATATATACTATACATATATAATACTATATGTAGAAATATAATTTCTAGTCTTTTTTCCAATCTTCTCACAGTTCCCACAATTTTGTTGTACCCCACAATGTACATTACATCTCCGCGTCTCTACATCTCATAGTGACAAATTTTACTTTAGTCGAGACAAACTTTGTGGACAACCCTGCTTTAGGTGGGACATGACAGAGGGCAAATGAGCCGTACAAAAGTCTGGGAGTAAAGAGAGCAAAACAATATATCTGTATCTCTGATGGATGAGAATATTTTATAGTTCTCATCAATCAGTCCTATGTGACACCCCTACATAGCTCACTTGTCAAAAAGACCCCTCTCTGAGAGACTCAAAGATACACACACTTTGTGTGGGATACACAAGCTGACACGTGCCATATATTCAGAGGCTCACAAACAAATCTTTATGTTCTTTTTTGACGCATCTCTTTGTTCGAGGGGAGGAAGGAAACTGAATATTACTGGTCCTGGGATGCTGGCAATTTTATTCAAGCAAATTCAGATCTGTAAATCAAAATTGTAGTTGTCCAGGTCTGTAATGTAATGACAGTTGATTGAATATCTTCCATGCAGTGTTTTAAAAGTCAGCAGTCTGTAGTTGAATGTTGAAGAAAACATTGACCGTATTATTGCATGGAAAGCCCTACTTTAAACGCTAGCGTTATTTTTAGCCTTCGTGGATACGAGTTCAAAGCAATGATGGCTACAGCAGATCCCACACCTGTCAACGTCTGTTATGTTCTGTTTCAAAAGCTCTGTAGTGTCTTCCAGAGGGCTAAAGATCTAACATTTGATGTTCAATGAAAAGCCAACTGAGATCAATGGGGATGAGGTCTTGAAGGATGTTTTTTGCTTTCCAAGGGTAGTAGGCCTTAGTCTTGGGAAAGTTGCTTTACAGCAGATGAATCTTCTTCCTCTTCTTTGGCTTGTCCCTTTTTTTCAGGGGTTGCCACAGCCATAAAGTCCAGTCCCCTTGTCCTCTGTTTGTTCTAAACTAACTCCATGTCCTCCCTCACTGCATCCATCGATATCCTCTATGTCTCCTACCTGGTAGCTCCATCTCTAGGATAATTCTTCCACCAATATAACCACTCTCTCCTGTCTTCTCTAGCTTTTCTCTAAACCATCCTGTCTATGTTGTCCCTCTAATCACCTAATTCCTGATCCTGTCCATCCTTGTCTCTCCAAAGAGGACCTCAGCATCTTTAACTCCTCCACCTCCAGCTCTGTCTCCTGTTTTCTACCTATTCATAGTGTCCCTAATCCATCCATCATGGCTGGTCTCACAACTGTCCTGTAAACCTTTCCCTTAACCTTTGCTGTCTCTCTTCTATCACAGATTTACAGCAGTTGGATAACAGTAAGATATCTCAGGTAGATGGAACTCAGGAGTAGTAGATGGATGTTGTACTAGTAAGATTTGAGAAGAGCCACACAGCGGCAGATGTTGGTGGAAAACCTGGTAGATTATTGGTGTGAAAGGTTGAGTTATTTCCTTGCCCACCCCAGGGAAGAAGGTTGATGGAACATTAAAAATGCATCATAAGTATGAATGCCAGTGTGAATGGTTGTTCATTCTTCTCTGTGACCCTGCTATGGACTTGCAATCTTTCCAACCTTCTCTTACCCGAAGATGGCTGGAATTCCCGGAAGGGAAAAAAATCCCAAAAGGATAGATAATGGATGGAAGGTAAGAAGTAGGGATGTATTTTTAGTGCCTCCCTGAGGTTGTTACTTCAGGATGAGCAGGTGATGTTGGACCAATTGCAGTGTAGTTTGTGTCCCAAGTCAGGTCAGTACTGTATGGTGAGATAAGAACAATAACTGCTGTGTCATCGATGATCTTAATAACAGAGCTTACTTTAGTCAGTAAGGGTTTTATCATAGTTTTAACCAGTGGCACGCTGTGCATTTCATCTGTAGACCTTCAACGTCATAGTTTTGTGATGTCAAAGACGTACGTGTTACCTTCTAGGTAAGGCCAGCTAGAAGGCCTTTGACTTTTGATTCTGAAGGCTCTGGCAGATTTCATGGGAATCTAGCTAGCTGAAATATAATTGGCTAAAATGTTTTTATCTAACTTTTAAAATTTTTTCAGATCAATGAAAAATAAATAATAACAATTTTATTTTATAATATTTGTGATTTTTTTTTTCTGATTATGTTTAGGCCAGCAGAGAAGGCTTTGCTTGCCCTGACGGCCCACCACTGGTTTCAACGTCCTAGTTTTGTGGTGTTACCTTCTAGGTAGGGCTGACTAGAGGACTTTGAGGTGTCAATCTTGCAAGACGATTGGTTTGGTCACTAGCTTGTTTGGGATGACCTTATAGAAAACTTAGCTAGCTATTCCCTAATAGAAAAAGCTTTGTTCTATTTCCCTTGAGTAAGAACCCAGTAAGAACAGCATTCTTTCTAGACCTGTTTTGACTGTTGATGGTCAGAAGTCGGATGAATGTATATTTCCACTGCCAGGGTTTTGGATTGGCCAACATTTTGTTCTTCTACCAGAGAAGCCTCTGGGTGCATTTCCAAAGCACAATGACATAAAAGTCAAACTTTTTCAGTTGTATTCAAAATGTGGAGCAGACACATGGACTTGGTTCTCCAGGTGTCACGTCAACACACTCACACACACACCTCTACAGAGCAGATATTTTTTCCTCTTCTTACAATTACTCACACCAGTGTGGTTCTCTTCTGTGGTGCTGGATCAGTTTTTACTGGTGGCAGTAAAATCTGCCGAGAAAAGGCGAGCAGCGCTGCAGTGAACAGCCCACTGATCCTTTCACTCACAATGAGGTAAGGTTGACGTTTATCCCTGCAAGTTTGGACTTATTTAAGCGGGAACTAACAGTGAAATTCTAATTCCGGCATATGTTTTAGGTTGCTGGGAAATGTGGGCCAGGAGCACTTCATCCTATCCTCCATGGACTTCCGTCTCCTAGGGGGAATTCATGCATCCTACCACCTTAACAAGGCATACAGGCAGGTTGTGAGTGACAGGCATGCTGCCATAGGTTTAGTAATGAGAAGCATGGAACAAACCGCTGTGGCCCTCCTACTCCCTCTGCCTTCTACCCCCACGCTGAACTGTTTCAAATGATTCCATGCCTCATAGATTTTATATATATTTAACTAGAGCTTCTGTTGCCGACTAATAGAGCCGTAGATACTAACATTATAAGTGCTGTCTTGGCTTCCTCATCCTCCCCCTCACTGTGGCACCTCATTTGGCTCCTCGTGGCTGTTACCTCCTGTGACTTGAAACAAAGTGGGGGTTTTTTTTCATCACTAGTGAATGCAAACTTATATCTGAAATGGTCCAAAGATCAGGAATTGATTTTCACAGAAAACAGAGTAGTGAACACTACTTTCCGTAAACACAAATGTTCTGATACCTCCATAAAGGCTGTTTTTAGTTCTTTCCATTTAGATAGATTGGTAAAGAACTTTAATAATTCATCGGTAGTATACTTCTGGAAACGATGGTAAATAAAGGGTGCTGTTGTTTATCACATTTTTTTTTCTGAATTTTTTCCTCTGCAATTTACCCATCACCGTAGCCCAGTGAGCAGTGTGCCTAGTGCGGTATGGGGGATTTGAAGCAGGGGCCTTGCGGACCCGAATCCTTAACCACTTGGCCACCAAGAGCCACCAAAAATGGACAATAGAGACAAAAGATGCTTCCAAAGTGTGTATACTGAGACATAAGGGATTGTTTAAAGATTTCTTGGTCAGTTTTTTGGGGGTGCATTTCATCTACATTTACATCTTAGAATCAACTGTGAGACCAGCCATGATGGATGGATTAGAGACACTAGGAATAGGTAGAAGACAGGAGACAGAGGTGGAGGTGGACGAGTTGAAGCTGAGAATCTCTTTAGGAGAGACAAGGATGGACAGGATTAGGAATGAGGTGATTAGAGGGACAAAACAGACAGGAAGGTTTGGAGAAAAAGTTAGAGAAGACAGATTGAGATGGTTTGGACATGTTCAGAGGAGTGACAGTAATTATATTGATAGAAGAATGATCCCAAAGATGGAGCTACCAGGTAAAAGACGGAGAAGAAATTGATGGATGCAGTGAGGTAGGACATGGAGGTAGTTGGGAGTTAGAGTTGAGAACCATAAACATATTTTGAATATTTGTACGCCTCAAGTCAAATGATCAACAAAACTACAAAGGATTTCTTCTGGAGAACTAAGCCTTCATGGAAGAGCTTGTGAAATTAACCTCTGAAAAGAATTTTTGGAATCTGAAGGAGTCACCGTGAGTCTGGGTGGTTCTAATGCTCTTCAAAAGTCTCCAACCAGGCTGGATCACAGACTGCACAAACAGTCAATGTCTGTCACAACAAACAGTACCGCAATGGAAAGCTAGGAAGAAAAAGAGAAAGAGGGAGAGAGAGAGAGACAGCTGCTCTTAAGACAGCCCCATGTCCAGCCAACTGGAAATAGTCCAAAGCAGAGTTATAAAGGTATGTGGGGACTGCGGTTTTGGCAGCTGCAATCAGATAAATGTTGTGTAACTAAGAAGAGTATGCATGTTTTTCTGGCCATGTGCATAAGAGATATGTTTTAAGGCCACTGACAGCAAAAACTCAGGTTCTAAGATCCTGGCATTTCCCTGTTGTAGTATGTAGCAGGCTGAGCATATAATACAAAGGTTTAACCAGTAAAACCAAGAAAGGGAAGGAACTTTCCAGTTCAAGGAACAAAGAATGTTTTCACTATAAATGTTCCTCAAGTCAGGTTTCGTTCCCACATGAAGGCACCCACGCAAAGGTAACCAAGCCTTTGGAGCACACGAAGCAGTCGACCACACCTGTGGAGAAATGACCTCTACGAAATCCAGCAGACCTCCAACAAATGCATGGGGATTCAATAAAAAAAGATGCTGTAGCAACTAGGATTCCAGGTTCTGGAGGAACAACAGAGCAAATGGACATTTCTGCTCATAAATCAATCTCCACATTTATTACTGGCCAAACCAAAATCCACACTCACAGAGGAATGTGCAGGTCACTAGGAATGAGGATTAATGGGAGCAGGAGAGCCAAGTCACCGACGTTCCCATTGTTTTCTCCTGTTGTATTTTGACACTGGACTCCTGGGAGAGTTGTAGCAGGCAGATGCCTGCAGTCTGTGCAAATACCACTGCACATACCACTGCATCACAATAAGAACTAGCTTTCCCAGAAGCTTGCAGCGCTGCCTTCCATTTCTGTCCATGTATCCCAATAGGAAGAAAGAATTAGGGCTGCATCCAGCGCTAATCCATTTCTGTTCATGGCCTGTATTACTGCAGTGATTTTCACTCATATATACATATATATAGAATATATATATATAGAAACTGAAGCAAACTTTAGTGCTAAGTACATTTTAGTTTAGCCATTGTTTCATATCCTATACTTATGTATACAATATACAATACACTTGTATTGAACTTTTTAACTGGCAGGTCACAATTGGTCCAAATATTGGACACGGTGCCGAGTCCAGAGCAGAAAGATGGATCGTTCGTTTAAACTAAGTTAAATGGAATGTAAAGGTCATGTGTAAAAACCTAAAATTCTACATTTCTTATACCTTTTATGATGCCCTCTACTGGATGAAGGCATTATTGCAGGGAAAAGGCAGAAGTATAGTGACAATATTAATAAATTTTCTAATCTGGACAAGGTTGGCGGGCCGCATTTAAAAACTCAACGGGCCACATCCGGCCCCCCGGGCCCTAGCTTGCCCATGCCTGTACTGTACTATACAATATACAGTGTAGGGGCCAACAATTGCTCTCATATAGCCCAAAACTGTACTCAGTATTTAGAGCCAGAGTTCAGTTCTGAATAATAGAACCAGACTGGATCCATATCGTCATCTATACTAAAGTTTCTGTTTCCTACTGAATCTTGCCCACAACTCATTTTTCCCACCACAGGACAATAGGAACAAGGGGCGGGGCCAAGCAGTGACATCCTGTTCCACTCTGCGCGCTGGGTTGTAAATACCGCGAGCACCAAGAACAGTAGGTGCACACAACGCACTCATTAATTATCCCTGCTGCATCACTCTCAGGCCACTCTCAGCACTTCCAGAATCAACTCTTTCATCTACATTCTGTAGCTTCCAAGAAATTCACTCACGTTTTCTTGATTGTAACCATTTCTTGTTTTATCATTTCCGGCGGGACTCCAATCATTTGTCCCTGGTGTTTCCCTGTCTTTGCCCAGAATTCTCTGCAGTCTACCACAAATGTAATTCTTCTAGTCCTTGTCCTCAGATTCTGACAGCTTTTTTTTTTCCAGCTGTCTTATAAAAAAAAAAAATTCAACCACTGTGGAGCTGCTGCTGCTGCTGCTGTCAGCCAGTCAAGAGATGTCACAGAGGCCGAGTGAGCTCTGGAGACAGAGAGATGCAGGCCTTTGGCCTCGCGGAAAAGATCACAAACAAGAGTGAATCAAAGAAGAGAAGCAGCAGGAAAGAGTGTTTGAGGTGACAAACATGGTAGACTGTGTGACACACTGCTCAGAGTCAAGGATTATGTTTCTGTGGAGGTTTGTCCACAGGTCCAGGGGAGCAGATACATTTGCAGATGGACAGATCTAATTTGCCCCTGTACTCTTTACTCAAAATGTACCTATATTCCACTTTAAAGGGATAAAATCCTAGATTTTTTTGGGCTAACTAAAATGGGTTTGGAGTTTATAAACCCTTTCTTTCAACACTTCTCCTCACATAAATTTGCTTTAACAAAATAAGGCAAACATGTGTTATTGTCATCTCAGTCTGATGTCAACTGTGATGAACCCTAGCAAACATCTGGTCTAAACCCCCCACAATAAACACACCACAGTTGCTTCCTCTGAGTTTGGTGGCACAGCCACATGGCCGGAGGGGGAAAAAGAAGGGGTGGAAATATAGAGTGTATTTGTAACATTAGACCACCCCAAATATTAACAGGCTGCAGGAGGTTTTACTCAAGGTAACTCAGGGTGATGATGACCTTAAAACACAGATGCCAGCAAAAACTTGGAAGAGAAAGGAATGTTTTTCAGCTGTTGCAGGAGAAATTCAACGACCGCATTCAGAAAAAGGAAAAAAAAAAAAAACACAAAATCATGCCAAGCCACTGGAGGCAATAATTCATGTCTAAACCACTCTGGACTTTCATGTGCACAGGCATTACAAAACATACCATGTAACACAGAAACAGGCTTCTGCTGGTACCTTCAACACCATCAAAGATACAGGTTTCTGACCCTCTTGAAGCAAATCAAGTGTTGATGATTGAATACACACCAACAGAGGAACAGTTCAGAATCCTATCAATACCTTTAACTTCTTCTTCTCCTCACAGCGTGTTTCTTTTTCAGGGGTCCTCTGTGTCTTCTACTCTGACTCCAACTACCTCCATGACCTCCCTCCCTGCATCCATCAATCTCCTCTTTGTCTCCTACCTGGTAGCTCCATCTCTAGGATCATTCTTCTACCAATGTATCCACTGTCCCTCCTCTGAACATGTCCAAACCATCTCAATCTGTCTTCTCTAGCTTTTTCTCCAAACCTTCCTTTCTGTCTTGTCCCTCTAATCACCTCCTCCCTGATCCTGTCCATCTTTGTCTCTCCTAAAGAGAATCTCAGCATCTTTATCCCATTGTTAGCACAAATATCACTTAGTTCAGTTTTTTTTTTATTAATCTTGTATGAACATTTTTAGACAATCCTTCCATAATCCAGGTTTAAGACCAGCACTATTTGGCAGCGGGGAAGACAGCTTGGCCAAGAACAAAGAGAAACAATAAACAAATTCAATTTTAACCAAATTCTTCAACTCGAAAATTAAATTTCCATCATAACTCTGGTGCACTCACACATAATCCCTGATTTCAATATTTCTAAATAAATAATGAAAATGGTCTAGAGCAGGGGTGCTCGAGGTAGATCGAGTTCTAGGACAGGCTTTCCTGTTCCAAGAGAGAATTTGCATAATCTTTAACCCTTCTTTTAGGGGGACAGCATACATTCCAAAGCAAAAATACTCCAACACATCATGCAATGAATGGTAGGGAGCAACCAAAGTTAGTCCTACCTAACACATGGACAGGGACAGGGCTACGGCCAGGGCAGGACGCAGGTCCATCCAGAAAAGACGATAACAAAGAATTTGGACGGTGCTGTCCAACTGTCCAACCATCTATTCCTTTCCAGCTGCCAGTGTTGAGTGAGAATCTGAACCTGTGTGTGTGTCTTTCTATCTGGAGCTGTGGTTTTGTGCCAAGGATGTCTTTTGACAGAAACATTTGAAATTGCAGGCACAACTTTAGA
This sequence comes from Paraplagusia blochii, assembly GCA_016785265.1. NCBI lineage: Eukaryota > Metazoa > Chordata > Actinopteri > Pleuronectiformes > Cynoglossidae > Paraplagusia > Paraplagusia blochii. The sequence continues at coordinate 240,326 of JAFBJS010054597.1, read as the reverse complement.
ACACAAAGGCGTCCATTGTGCTGTGTCTCACACAGCAAAGAGAAGTCATTTCGTTGGAGAGTACTGCACTCTTTAGAATCCACACAGTGACATAACAATGTATTGTCAAAAAAGGTCCTTGATTTTTTTCTTTTTCCTTTCTCCATTTTCTGCTCAGCAGTCCTTCGAGCCTGTTACTGTGACCTGGAGAGAAGTGAGGAGGATAATTTGTTTTCCTGATTTTACAGATTTTTGTTTTTGGTAAAACAAGTGAGTCACTCTTGACAAGAACCTTGAAAGACGGACCATGGATGCGTCATAGGCCAAAATTAAAGTGTTTTTCTCCTAACATAGAAAGTCAGTCAAGTTAGTCAGTCGATCAGAATTTTTTTTCCTTAAATTAAACGTGAGTAATGTAAGATTTTAAGTACTTTGCAAGATGGCGGCAATATTTACGCAGTGTAGGTTTCATCTCACTCCAACGACTTCCAACTGAACGATTTTAAGTTTATGTTAACCTTTTTTGTGGGGCAATGGTGTCCTGGTGGTTAAGGAACCGGACTGTGGTCTGGAGGGTTCCATGTTCAAATCCACGAACTGCCAGCTCACCACTGAGGTCCACTGAGCATGGCACCGTCCACACTCACTGCTCCCAGGGCGCTCAAAGCTGCCCACTGTCCACTTTGGAGATGGGTTAAATGAAGAGATATCGTTGTGTGCAGTGGTGTGAATCAGAGAATTAGTTTCTTCAGGGTGTAATAAGATTTGGGTTGACTAGTGGTGGCACAACATGACACACAGTCATGTCATAAATTGAGTAGAATGATAAGAACAGTTTGGTAACATGGCTGCTTCCGTGGTCTTAGTCAAAGTAACTGATTTAAGTTTTTTTTCCCAAAAGTTTCTAAAGTTCTGAAGTACATTATACATGCAAAGCACAAAAAGAATTATGAGAAAAATGTATGCAATGTGTAAATATATACCAAAATATATGAGTGTAATTTGATATATAACTCTATAGTCTGCGATTTTGACGCAAATGTTTTCAGTCAGTCTGGTTACCAGAAACACTTTTCATTTAGTCTTACCTAAATTCTTATCTTTTATTAATATTTCACCATGAAAAAGAGCCCAACTGCACAACCTAAATGTAACATCACAGCCTCCACCTACTGCTGCCAACATCTGATGTAGAATAGGAGAAATACTAAAAGCAAGTCTCTCATCTACGAAGGTCCATGTTGGTTTGACGTTGTTAACCTCCCTGCTAGGTACCAAGTACAGGCCCATGTGATAAATTGCGTGGCCTACGATTGGGCCTCAACCTATGAGTAATGTGAGTTACACCGAACAAAATGAGATAATCACTTTCGTCTGCAACAAGAGCCTCCAATTTGAGTGATCTCATGTCTGTGAACTCTGGAGAAGGAGAAGAAAAAAAAGATAAACATGTGAAGGACACCATTACTTAAAGCATAGTTTCAGGTTGAGCACATGTGACTGAGATGTGACTGGGAATAAATTCCTGCAGTGAGGAAAGTCTTCTGTCCCCGGTGGTTGGGAGGGTGGGGGGGAGTTCACATGGATGACTCTGGCAGATACAGTGCACACAGCTGGAGGAATCATCAGGCCATGTAAATAGAGGGGGGCCAGGGGGGGTGTGGGGGCGGAGGGGTGTTCCTCTCTGTAGCTAATTCAACATTAAGACGCATGGTCTGATCATTTCAACTTTCATCTCGCCTTTCAGGATGAGATAATCCAACTTTAATGATTCCTGAGCTGGAACAAATGACACCCACACACTGAGGAATTCATTTAATCTAAAGTAGGCACAGGTCAATAAACTCATGAAAGGGCCTAGATGAAGACCAGAACCGCCAGAGCAATTGTGGTTCAACCACCTGAGAGGAGAAAATATCTGGACCGCGATGAAAAAGTCAAAAGTCTTTAGGGTGAAAATGTAGTTAATAGTGATGCAAAACAGTTGACAGAAGAGAGGGAAAAGGAACAACATTTTTTTTTTCTTCCCCTGATTCCAGACCACAGTGAAGCCCACCCTTACCAAGTCAGATAAGTGCCATCTGCTGGTAAAAATCCCGAATTCATTCAGAGCTAACATTTTTTTTATAGACTCCAGATGATTTTAGAATATTTTCCATGTTGTAATTCTCGCGGGCTACAAAAATGAGGCAGAAGCAGAGAGTAATAAGAGTCAAAAAAAAAAGGAAAATAAAATGTGTGTCTAATTATGAAAACACAAAGAATCCTCAGAAAAAGGAGGAACTGGTGGAAGGACAGAGCAGCAGCTTATTTTGGAAACGGACATGTGTTAAATGATGCCCAGCTTCATCCTCACAGGCTTCAGCTCCAGTTACTGCACACATGACTCAACTCCGTGCACAGCTCCAGAGAGTCGCTGCTCGCTACATTAATCACCCACGTCCTGATTAATCCAGATTAACAACGTCAGATATGGAGCTGGGGTGGAAACAGCAAACCAAACATTGGTCGATGAAGAGGAGGGAACCTTAACGCAGCAACACTGTGGGTCAGTGGTCTACAGAACATACAGGAGGGAAAGTTTCCGACTGATGTGCACGGACATCATATATCTGTCAGGGTTTTTCCTACTGAAAACCTAATGAACACAGAAGAAACCAAGTGGAAAACTCTCCGCTCTGGTCACACCTCCTTTTTGACTACTATGAATACTCTGGTATTTGTTGTCATAGTACAGTGTGTTACATTTCCAGAAAAATCCACATCCACGCTGGTTATAAAATGATCAAATGGTCAATACTTCTACATTCCAGGTTATCGCACGTTCTGAGATATTTTGTTGACTTTTGGTAAAGGTGTTGCATTACAAGGGTGGCCATCTTGGACCACCAAGTGAGGGTGATCAATATAAAGTACAATCTACATCAGGGGTCTCAAACTCAAATAACTTGAGGGCCACCACCCACACCATCATTTCACCAAAGGGCCCTGACAGCTTTCAGTGTTCAATACAAAAAAAAATTTAAATAAAAAATCAGTTTCCCATAGATTCCATGTAATACAACACTGAACCAGAAGGAGGCTGTGGATCAGGGTTTTGAGAACTAAAGGATTTTCCAAAAAATGTGGAGAACAAATCTATAAAATATTATTAGAAATTCAACTTTCACATCAGGGTGGGGGCCGCAAAATATCCTTCCACGGGCCGCAAATGGTCCACGCGCCGCATGTTTGAGACCCCTGATCTACAGTCTCCAATGATGTCAGACTGCAATGGTTTCCAGAGATAGATGGGTGTTGGTCAATGTTGTTGTTTGGCATTTTAAATATTGAAAAAAAAAGGTTATTTATTACACATTTTGACTGGCAAAATACCAGATCATGAACCAAAAAAAAATGTGAAAACATTTGCTTGACATTTGCAAATATTAAAATATTTAATTATTTCTACGCAATAAAGTATTGTAGCGAATGGGGTGTGCTGGTGCCCCAAGGGTTCATGGGAGCACAGTTAGGTGACCCTTTATTGCTGTTCAAATGTTCCTTGTAATGTTCTTGTTACTTTTCTTGTACCCTCTAAATGTCGTTAATTAGTTAATGTGCCAAATATGTATTTGCAAGTGTAACACCGTGACTCAAATGGTGGGCGCAGAAGTTGATGTTTGTGTGATAATTGTGTGAGTGACGGGTGTGTGTCGATGGTGTGAATCTCTATTCAATTCTTAAATAAAGCGTTCCTTTGAAAACTTCGTCGCAACTCCAGCTCGCCACAGTATTAAATTATCCGATTTCTGCCCAAAAGTCTTCAAAATGTTAACAGGTGACCTTTAAAACCACTAAATCCAAACGCAGCACAGACCTGAGGACGCCCAACTGTCCACACATCTACGTATACATTCGTGTATAGGAACCGCTGAGGAACCTATGAGTGTCTGCTGGTAGAAGATGAGAGACGAGATGCTGGACTCACCTTCTTCCGGGGCTGCCATTTCATCATATTTGTAAAGCAAAATGGACCAGCATTAAGATGTTGATGTTTGAGATTGAAATGTAGATTCCAACAAATCCAGCGCGCGCGTCATGCTGCTCCTACACTTCTCCCCTCGCCCTTGATGCGCATTTTCTGCGGCGCATGGAGATGTTTGCGGTGATGTGAGTAAAGAGCAGAGATTCAGAGGGACAGGCGGAGAGAGAGAGACCGGGGAGAGTCAGGGAGAGAGAGAGGGGGGAGTCCAGGGAGATAAGATGAAAGGGTTAAAATCCACAAACCCCTTGACTCGGACTGGCAGAATAAATCAGACACACATGGTGTCGACTGACACTGTTCTTCAAGGTTTTCTCTCCGTGCGTAAATTCCAAAGTCTGCTCCGATTCCAGTCTCTCTCCACTCGACGGGAAGCTCTAGTCCAGCTTCTCCAACTGTTCGAAAGGGACAAGGATTATTCCTTCAAACTTTGCCCGGATTTCTGGAACAGTTAGAGGTTCAGAGAAGATCAGCTGTGTCCAATCTCCGAGAGCCGAAAATGTCCCTGTTCTGCTCAGAGGCAGCGGCACGGAGGCGGAAAAAAAAAATCTGTGCGCAAAAAGGAATCTCCTCAATAAAGTGTGGACGAATCCCGGTTTTTATCCAAAGGAGTTTTCTGCCGAAGACGAAGAAGGAAAAGGAACATCACAGTCCGGGCAGAAACGCGTCAAGATAAGATGAGCTTCTTACTTTTAGTGAGAGGAGAGGAAAAACCGTAGAGGAGGAGGAGGAGGAGGAGAAGAGGAAAAGAGCGGAGAAGAGGAGCGAGCGACAGAACATGAAAAACTGGAAGGAAAATCCCGAGAATCTGTGTCTGAGGAGTCGCTGGAGGAAGAAAATCCAGATTCCTGCAACTGCAACAACTGGACTGGAGGTCTGATGACTTCCTCCTGCTGCGCCGTGCACGCGCGCGCTCCCGTACACTTTACTGACTTGAAGAGAGAGTAGGGGAGAGAGAGAGGGAGCGTCACCAGCAGTGTCACGGCGCCCCTGGCGGCCTGGATGTGAAAACCGTCTTGAGGGCAATGTGGCAGAAAAAATTAATTTGTGCAATTTTTATAAAACATTTTTCAGACAAAAACCTTTGTGAATAAATGACACTATTATTATTATTATCAATATTGTTATTATTATTATTATGTATATTATATATACTGTATATATACGGTATATATAAATATATATATAGATATATACATACATATATATGCATATATATAACAACTGGAGAGAAGGGAAAGGTTTACAGGATAGTTGTGAGACCACTAGGAATAGGTAGAAGACAGGGGACAGAGCTGGAGTAGTTAAAGATGCTGAAATTCTCTTTGGAAGATACATGGATGGACAGGATCAGAACTGAGGTGATTAAAGGGACAGGAGGGACACAGACAGGAAGGTTTGGAGGAAAAGCTAGAGAAGACAGATTGAGATGTTTTTGACATATTCAGAGGAGGGACAGTGGATAGAAGAATCATCCTAGAGATGGGGCTACCAGGTAGGAGACAAAGAGGAGATTGATGGATGCAGTGAGGGAGGACAAGGAGGTAGTTGGAGTCAGAGTAGAAGATACAGAGGACAGGGGGAGATGGAAAATGTTGACTTGTTATGGCAAGAAAGAAGAAGATTTATATATGCATATATGGAGGCCAAGTGGTTCAGGAAGTGGAATTGGGTCCAGAAGGCATCAGGTTTGAATGCCCCAGCTGCCATGTTGCCACCAGGGTGCTCTGAGCATGGCACTGTCCCACAGGATGTTACCGTGTGATTGCCACACCCTTTGCCACCCGGTAAGACATAAAAGGATGTAGGCGAATGAATGAATATTTATATATGTATATATGGCATATATGTATATAAACCTACATGCTGAATATTCTTCTACTATCTAATTTGAATTGTTTCAAAGTATTCCCTGACGATGATTGGAGGCAATAGGACATCACTGCTGCAGTCCTGATGAGTAGCTTTCAAGCATAACGGTACATTTTTTTTGAGTTCCTCCTTTAAAAAAACTGCACTCAAAAAGAACACAGAGCCCCAGGCAGTACACAAAGCCAAAGCTGTTCCAGTTCACAGCAGCTGTGCTAGTTTTATTTTGTTTGGCACCATTTGGCTGGGATGAGAAAAATATCTGCAGCTCTTCCTTTGTGTAAAAGCGACTTCTCATCATTAGCCGCGGAAGCGGTTTGAATCAAATCAATCAAAAGAGAGGATGCAGTTATTCTAGTGAGAAACTGCTCGCCACAATAGAAGAAGAGAAACCCGAATAAAAACTGTCTGAGGCAGAGAGGCTACTGACAGCTGAAACAGATGAACAAACGTTCCGTCCAGTGTTTATGTGAGATGGAATTTTCGGCATGTGAAAAGAACTGCTGAAGCTGTTTGCAAGAATTTAACCTATATTAAAAGCCTAGATATTTTTTTTACCAATCCTTGCACATGTTTGCGTCCAATTTCATTTCCGACATGGACAAACCAACAATCAACCTCAATCCACCGCTAATCACAAGACATTAGCCCAGCATTAGTTGAAAAATCACTGGTAGACTAAACGTCCTGAACAAAATTCAAAATGAGAAGCATCAGAATTATTAACACAACTAGGAAAACACACACATATACAGTATATATATATATGGATATATATATACATACAGTATATATAGTCAAGCAAAAGGTGACTAGGGGGACAACACAGACAGGACTGTTTGGTGAAACAGCTAGAGAACCCAGATTGAGACGGTTTGGACATGTTCATAGGAGGGACAGTGGATACATTGATAGAAGAATTATCCTAGAGATGGAGCTACCAGGTAGGAGACAAAGAGGAGATTGATGGATGCAATAGGTTCGACCATGGAGGTAGTTGGAGTCAGAGTTGAGGGTACAGAGGACAGGAGGAGATGGAAATTGTTGAATCGCTATGGCAACACCTCAACAAATGGACAAGCTGAAAGTAGAAGAAGAAGATATAGGAGAAGAGGCGTTTACAATTTTTTGGTTTGTTTTTAAACATCAAAGCTGATCATCCTTAATATTAGTCTGGAATTATTCTCAATTAATAAAAAGAAACATGGTTCAATAAATTTCTTCAAATTATACAAACGTAACAACATAGACATTGATTGATACCAATTTAAGGTGAAACAAGTTTAAGCTGTGACCACTGATTTAAGATAGTTTGACGTAATGGAGTCCGTGGAGCTCACAGGTCAATAAACTGGTGTGTCTTCAGGGTCAGTGAGGTCCACAGGCTTCTATACAGGTCACCCGGGAAACAAAAGACCAGTGGGAGGAGGGTGGACAGGTCGACATATGGGTTGGTGCATGGACCTCCTGCTGCGCTCACAGTCCAGGAGATACAAATCCATCCACATGAATGAACTGGAACAAAAAATGATTCCAGTGACACAGCTGGGAACCAAGGAGCAGAATGCTGGTGTCAAAATGCAGGTTTGTGGCCATACGGTGTGTTTGTTGTCATGAGCCATTCTGCTAATGCACATTATTGATCTGAATTCTTTAAAAAAAAGGACGCCAGCTCCCATTAGCATATATCTGCGATATATGCTAATCAATTGAGTAGTGAAAGAATGTATTGTTATTTCCTACAATAACATGGATTGTTGTTTTTAGTCAGGATTTCTTTGACCAAAATCCCTGTTGAAACATGATGACATTGCAATCAGTCTGCATGCATTAGACCAACACTTGGGTCGCAGGCTAGCATTTGGCCCTAAATCAGTTGGTCCAGGGCCACAAATGAATAATAAGTTGTTTAAACTTATAGCCATGCATGTTGAAATTGTTCAAATCCAACAGAAATGCGTATTTGTATCGATTTTTATCAATTAAATAAAAAAGGCCAATGGAACCTGCATTAAGGAGGATGCGACAGGATGCTAGCTAGATGCTACCTAGACCATGAGGACTCTTACCTCAGGGCCTTCTCAGGTGCAAACGCTAGTCTATAATTATAAATAAGAAAAATGCACCCCAGTGGCCTACTGGATAAGGCACTGGACTCCTACGCCTGAGATTGTGGGTTTGAGATCTGAAATACATTTATTAATCGAATTAATAAAGTTCTATCTATATATTAGCTCAACAAAGTAACCATGGGACAACACACTGTAGTACAGTAGGTGGCGATATTATGTGTGTTCGTTGTGACCTACTATTAAAAAAAAAAAAACACGTCCCTATAAAGCGTAAGAGACATTTAGGTGTTCAAACAAAAAGTAGGTAGAACTTGTTCCACAGACAAACTGTAGAGAACAAATCTTTTAGCTGGGTTTTGCTCTACATCCTAACACTGATATACTACACTCCTGACACTAGAGCATTTCTAACTACAAGTGTAGCAACTTTTCCAACCAGGTCTGTGAACCCAAAGGCAGAGTAGGACAGAAAATAATGATGGTGCCACCTCGTAATGCGCTGCAATGCTTTCAGTTGCATCAGAATTATTGACCTATTATTTCCAAAGCACCACAGAACCATAGTCTGAAACTGGGAGACAATTTCATTTGACAACGTCTGCTGATCACGCAGAGACCACTGTGGTGTCAGTGTGTCAGACAGACCTTCTGCTGGTCTAGTGTCTAGTCTAGTATGTGAGACAATCTGCTGGTCCACCATACAAACAGCAGACCCACATAAGTAAGAGCTCTGCTTTAACAATCACAGCTGCACAGGAAATCAGACTCCTGCCCTCAGAGAAAAAAAAAAAAAAACTTTCATTTTACACAACTTCTTGCTGTTTCCAAAGTTTACGCTTCCATGCTTTGTCCTCAGAAAATAACTGCTGTTCTCGGCATGATGGTTCGGAGTTGGTTTGGTACAATCAAAAAATGTTCTTCACCCCACCGCAGGCGATCTCAGAGCTGAGGTTCTTGAAACTCTTTTCACTACTTACAAAATGAGGAAACTGTTGCTCACTGGCGTGCTATAAATACTGCAGACGAGGCATCGAGCATGGAAATTGTTTTTAGACTTTGGAGTCATGCTTCAGGAATGTAAGAGGCATGGCCTGGCTGCATCACATTTTGCCTAAAATGTCCTTTAAACTGTGATTTCTTTCCACTACAGTCAGTGGTTCTGTGGAGTCCAGGGCACTCTGGGTGTCTTCAAGCGCAGTTGTGAGAAGTATTAACACTGACTCAACACTGACCACTGTTGCCGGAGACCACAATGGGACCAGGACACACACGAGGCACAACACAAGGACAAAAGAAAAGAACAGAATTGAACCGCAGAACAGAGGCCTCACCAATAAAACCAAGAGTTGCTGAAGTTAAAGACACATTAACTGTCCACTCTTTTATTACATCCCATGGAAACAGGACCAGAGTCAATGAAGGGAAGCCGGTTGCAGAGTGACCGCAATCTCCATCAGTGCATCCGCATGTGTTGATGTTTTAAATAGTGGAATTCAATTAACCTCGGTCACACGGAGACAACAAACCACAGCACAGGAATAACAGCTCCTGCAGTGTCTCCGCAAAATAAAACCACTGATGTTTTTCTATGGGCTTTGGTGCAGAGAGGAGGAGAGTGGCTCAGTGTCTGTTAATTCAACTGATAGAAGACTGTGAGGAAGCAAAACCAAAGGCAGGTTTTGATGGCGTCTTGGTTTTGATCAAATTTAATTGTTTCCTCTTATTTGTAATAGCATCTTTGGTTTCACATGAGCTTAGAAACAAGCAAATAAGCCATGGTTGACTTTGAGAAAATGTGCAACACAGTGCAGAACGGGTCTTATGAGCAAAGAACCAGTATGATAATTTGTCTCGTGGAGACCTTTTCGTAGAGACATAGATGGCAGTTTAACTTTCATCAAACTCTTAGAGGCAACTATAAAGCACTTTGCACAGACAACAACGACTCTCACTTTGCAAGGACCTCATTAACAATACCTAAAAGAGATGCCTGACTAAAATTCAGATATTTACTGATGTGTTTATGAATGTATGATGCATATGAACTCAACTTAGTATGATAAAACATACAACATAATACTCTTCCAACACTCTTTAACATTTCTTTCTATCCAGGAAACGACGGGTGTCCATTATTTAAGTTTATTTTTTTGCCTAGCTTTCCACATGTTCCTCCCTATTTAATTTTCTAATTTACGAAATACAATCAGATTAAAAAGACACATTTAAATGCTTGGGTGGAGCTATGCTTCATTCTACCATCCACATAAGTACTTTCGCTGTAGTACACAATACTTACAAATCTGTTATTTGCACCTAAAAAACAAGGGTCTGTTTTGATGAAGAACCTGGAAATTGAAAAAAATACAGGGCAACTCAGCAGTAGGGGGATTCAAACCAGGGGCCTTGCGGACCCAAGTCTGTTTCCTGAACCACTAGTCCACCAACTGCCCCAAAGAAACCTCCCCGTCGAGGAATTGAATTGAATCTCCCACTTGACAATACTAATGAAAAGCTGTGATGAGTAAAATGGTGCCATGCATGTGGCAATGGTGGAATTGAACCTGGAACCCTCCAGCCCCAAGTCAGGTTCCTTAACCCCTAGGACACCACTGGACAGTGTATTTTGGACTTTTATTTCAACTTTATCTTGTTTCAAGTAATTTTATTTTACTTGACGTTTACCATCATTTCATTCTATTCTGGAAATCACGATGTATAATAATCCACAGTATCTGCAGATAATCAGATTAACGTTTTCAATCATCTGACAGCCCCAGTTTTCTCTATTTATGGCCGACGGGGGGTAGAACTGTTGGCAGATGTCCAGTAGTTGCATTCACATTTCGCAGGGGAAGTGAATATCATTCACACTGGTTGACAGATCACTGGCTCCGTCAGACATGGCAGCACGATGAATCTGTTTGGAAATGCTTACAACATTACAGCAATAAAAGCATTGAGTGGTGATGACATCCACCCTCTCTGTTGTCCTGCACATCAGCGGAAACAAATAGCCCTCGTCACCGTAGCGCCTCCTTCTACTCTGCTCCTTTCTGAGGTGATGTCATGTCAGAAATTAACCTGCTGCAGTGACTGGCACTAGGCTGGGTGTGTGTGTGTGTGTGTGTGTGTGTGTGTGTGTGCTTTGAGTACATGCCCGTGTGTGTCTTACTTTGAGCTCAGTGTTGATTAAGTGTCTAGAGCCTGAGGGAGGATAATGAGAGCCTCTAATTAATGAGCCTGTGCATATCACGAAGTCACAGGGCCCTATCTGCAGAGAACAACGATACACACACACACACACACACTCACACATCTGTGTTGCACCATGGGGATCTTTTCCCCAGCTCGGCCTAGCCTTTTCTCCAGGGAAGTCCAGCTGAGACCGTGTCACTCTGACTGCTGTCCTGATAAGTGTCCTCTAATCAGAAGGATCAAGGCGACGTAGCCTTGCGGTGAAGAAAGGTCACATAACCTATGTACCAAATTACTAATTTTGGCTGGGACTCTCTTTGCTTCAACGATAGATGAGAGTTTTCTCTTCTTCTGCCCGTTGCTAACCACAATCCTCTTCTTCCTTTCTGTCTAATACTATCCTTTTTTCCTACCTTCCTTCGATCTAACTTTTCCTGTTCTGTTCAATTATTTTTGTCTTATTTTCCTAAGATAGATGGCAATCTTCTTTGAGGTTGAATGAAAGTTTTCTTCTTTTTTTCTGGCCTTTTGACTAACTACTCCTGTTCCATCGAATACTTTCTATCTAATCTGTCTAAGAGAGATGTGTATAAGAGACAGGTGTGTGTGTGTGTGTGTGTGTGTGTGTGTGTGTGTGTGCTTTGAGTACATGCCCATGTGTGTCTTACTTTGAGCTCAGTGTTGATTAAGTGTCTAGAGCCTGAGGGAGGATAATGAGAGCCTCTAATTAATGAGCCTGTGCATATCACAAAGTCACAGGGCCCTATCTGCAGAGAACAACGATACACACACACACTCACACATCTGTGTTGCACCATGGGGATCTTTCCCCCCGCTCGGCCTAGCCTTTTCTCCAGGGAAGTCCAGCTGAGACCGTGTCACTCTGACTGCTGTCCTGATAAGTGTCCTCTAATCAGAAGGATCAAGGCGACGTAGCCTTGCAGTGAAGAAAGGTCACATAACCTAACCACCCCCGGTTGGTCCACCAGGGACAAGGTGATATTAAAGGAGCAAATCCTCATCATGGAGCTTTTGTTTCTCTCCGTTATGCAACCAGGAGTTATTTGACAACAGTGTGACAAACTGATGATGACATCAACCTATGGTATTTTGTTGGTAAGTCACTGATTTATTAAGAAAGTCTGGTTGCACCATTTATATGTGGTGGTTGGTGGTCTAGTGGTTAAGGACACGGACTTGGGTCCCCGGTTCGAATCCCCTTTCTGCTGGCTCAACTGGCTGCCCCCAGCTAGCTTCAGTATGGGAAAAATGCAGAGGAAAGATTTCTCCCAAAAAACTTTGGATGACAACATCCTTTTATATATATATATATGAAATACCTGTCTCTTATACACATCTAGATGTGTATAAGTTTATATATATATACAGAATATCCAAATTTCCCCAACCACCCACAGGAGGGCTAACTGTTTGGTTCAGTGTGATTTGGGTGGCAGTCATGGAGACTGGTGCCTCTGAGACAGTAATGGAAAAGCAGATGAAGATGATTGAATGACTGGATGGATGCTTATAATGTACTAGGACTTCCCATGCAATTTACTGATTGGAACCAACCTACTGACTACACAGCCCTACTGTAATGAATATATGAATAAGGCCTATTTTCTAAACTGAGGATAAATAACGTTAAAATATTGCTTACAATTTTTTTATAAAAAAAAAAAACATTCACAGTAATTCACCGTTTCCTTCGCAACCACCACAATTGAAATGCTTTTAAAGCATCAGCGGTTATTTTGTTTTGTATAATTTTGTTGGTGTCTAACGAGAGTAAATGGGAAACACATGTGACTCTTCACACAGATTAAGATTAAGTGAAATGAAAAGGGATTTTTTTTTTCTCTTGCTTCCTCTCATTTTCACCTTTTCTTCCACCAACTCGTTCTTTTTCTTCACCCAATTACTGTCATAAGGAAGATGTTGTTTATGCCTCTGGAGCTGCTCCTCACTAACTGGGTTTGTGTGAAGACATTATGCAGAGAGAGAGGGACCTTTGTTTAGAGGCACGTTTAATAATTCAGTGGATCTTAGGTCGGGTTGAAATAAGCTGCGGCGCATTGTTTAGATCAGATCAGGAGAGGAATCAGTGCAGCGTTTGAGAACCCAGATCCTGTGTGGTCCTCCTCAGATCTAAAGTTCTAAACTTAGCTTCAAGACAATGCCTTCTGATGTGTTTGTCTCATTCTGTTTTCACAAAAACACAAATACACACACACACACACACACGTACGCATGCGCAAAGTGATAAAGACACACAGAGAAGTATGTGGTTGACTCCACCCATCTCGGCTCCCTCATTTAGAGAAACCCCAAAAACCAGAGTCAGGCCTCTTCTTCTTCAATAACCTCTCTTCCCACTATCGTCACCACAGAGTCCTTCATTCAGCCTCAGTCCCACTTTCTTTCTTTTTTTTTTCCATTCAGTATATCTCTCATATCAAGTACATCCATGTGTCACTAACACACACATAGACACACACATGAACTGGTAATGAGCAGATTAGAGCTGAGCTCATCACTGATGAAGCTTCTCACTGGGCTTCAGTTTAAACTGTACAACTGTGCAAATATTAAGCAGCTTCACAGATCTGCATCGGCTTAACTCGGTTTGTTGGTTCCGTTAATGTGCTGAATGTCAGTGCGTGTAGCAGGGCACGACTGTACACGCCCATACACTGACGCACCCATGTATATTTACCTAATGGCTCCCAGCCTTTTAATTAGTCGATGAAATAAACATTTGGCTAAATATATTTGGTTAACCATTAGTGGTGTTAATGTTAAGAATACAAATTATTTCTACCATCAGTTCTGCCTTTCAAATGACCAATTACTATGATTGACCTACACTACAAACCTACCACATATACTGATATAAACCTGTTTAAATACACTGCTGTGTTCTGTTCAAATGGTGGAAGTCATATTAAAAATATTATTATCTTATTATCTGTATGGGATGACATGTGATAGAAGAGAGTCAGCTAAGGTAAATGTTTACAGGACAGTGGTGAGACAAGCCATCGTGAATGGAGGCACTTGGAATAGACAGAAGACAGGAGACAGAGCTGGAGGTGGAGTAGTTAAAGATGCTGAGATTCTCTTTATGAGAGACAGGGATGGACAGGATCAGGAATGAGGTGATTAGAGGGACAACACAGACAGGAAGGTTTGGAGAAAAAGCTAGAGAAGCCAGATTGAGATGGTTTGGACATGTTCAGAGGAGGGACATTGGAGACATTGGTAGGATGATGATCCTAGAGATGGAGCTACCAGGTAGGAGACAAAGAGGAGATTGATGGATGCAGTGAGGGAGGACGTGGAGGTAGTTGGAGTTAGAGTTGAGGATACAGAGAACAGGGGGAGATGGAAATTGTAAACTCATTGTGGAAACCCTTGAAAAAAGAGACAAGCTGAAAGGAAAAAAAAAGAAGATCCGTATGGGCGGACTCTGACCCTAGTGATCTTGAAGTAGCATCTAGAAACAGAACAAAATGTATTTCTTTTAGGGTTCGGCAAAACGTTTTTTTAGTCATTATTAATAATATAGTAATATATATTTTCATGTATGTATTATATATTTCAATCATGAATAATAACAGCAATCACGATAAATCAATTCAAAAGTAGTAAATATTTTGTTTAAACCTCAACTTTCATTCATTCATCTTCATCGGTTCACAGGATCAACAGTCTCCACAACTGCAACCCAAATCCCACTGCACCATAATGTGATCCTTCCTGCGTAAACTTAATGCCACTGCCGGGGCATGAATGTTGTCCTAGTGGTTATGTAACCAAAAAAAGCCTCAACCACAATCATAACATTAAGATAAGGCCATTTCTGAGGTAACAGGAGCCACAACTTTTATTTGCAGTACAGCAGTATAACCAGACTTCAGTATCAAATGCCCGTGAGTGAAGTGAAGCACTAAAAAGTTCACAGCTGGGGTTTACTGTCCAAGGGACTAGTCTGTAAAATCCATGATTTAACAGGATTTAACCGGTGTTGACACCTGCAGTCTGCTGTTAGTTCTGCTCAGCGCCATCAGCCCAGAGCAAGGAAGAAAACAGGGAACCAAGACTGTTGTCTGTTGATCAGGGAAAGAATAAAAAATCTTAAAGTACTTTCTTTATTCTACGTTCAAAACAAACTAATTCTGCCTTTGTTGTAAATCAGTAAGAAACAGTTGACATAGTAACGGTTGCTTGAATCTATGATTGGACAATGACCATGTAGTGCTGGGTTTTGTAAAAGGTGATTTTTTTCTGCCCTTCCTGTTAGCGCTTCAGCTCCAAGCAGCAATGATAAAAAAATGTGTTGAAATAGGTCAACGTGTGGTAAAATATTTGTTAGCGTTAACTAATTATCGACTTGACACATTAAGTTGACATACCGTTTATGGAAATGCTAAGAATCTTCTGGCACTACAGGTAGAGTGTGCTATAGTGAACAGTACTTCACCTCACTAGGCTGATCTTCACAGTAAGTTTTGGATTCAACCGCCTGGGCTCTCAAAGTCAAATAAGTTGAGGGTCACCACCCACACTATCAATTCACCAAAGGGTCAGCTTTCAGTGTTATACAAAATACAAAAGTAAATATTTAATTAAAAAAAAAAATCAATTCCCCAAAGATTCTGTGTAATACAGCACTGAACTAGACAGGAGACTGTGGATCAAGGTTTTGAGAAATTATAGGATTTACCATAAACTGTGGAAAACAAGTCTATAAAATATTATTATAAATTCAACTTTTACATCAAGGTAGGAGCCGCAAAATGTAATTCCACGGGCTGCAAATGGCCCACGGGCCACGAGTTTGAGACCCCTGGTGTTGAACAAGTGTTTGTCTGAGGAATCGGACAGAAAGTAATTTCTTTTTTACACTTAACTAGAAGCTGCAGAGGAACAAAGTGTTTTTTCACTGATTTTCGGTCATCATTATTAAGAGTTTCAAATCTGACCACTGACACCAAAGGCTCTAACGCAACAGTAGGATCACTTCATTAAGATGCCATGAACGTTAACAGCGAGATCATCCATTTCCAGCAGCTGTGATCTCTGCTCCCCGTGAAACCGGGCTTTAATAAGCGCCGCGTCTCTGTTTGTGAGCCGTCATTAATGAGTTGTTTTCAGGACTGGCCCGGGGCAGGGTGCAGCCCACACTTTAGAGGAAGCCAAACGTTGATCAAGGAAATGGATAAACAAAATCTTAAAGTACTTTCCTTATTCTCACTCAAAAAAAACTAATTCTGCCTTTGTTGTAAATCTGTAAGAAACAGTTGACATAGCAACGGTTGCTTGAATGTATGATTGGACAATGACCATGTAGTGCCTTCAAAGTTAGTTTTGGATTCAGCAGCCAGGCGTCTCAAAGTCAAATAAGTTGAGGGCCACCATCCACACTATCATTTCACCAAAGGGTCAGCTTTCAGTGTTCAATACAAAAGTAAATATTTAATAATAATAAAAAATATCAATTCCCCATAGATTCTGTGTAATACGATAGTGAACCAGAAGGAGACTGTGGATACCATAAACTGTGGACAACAAATCTATAAAATATTATTATAAATTCAACTTTTACATCAAGGTAGGGGGCGCAAAATTTCGATCCACGGGCTGCAAATGGCCCACGGGCCACGAGTTTGAGACCCCTGGTGTTGAACAAGTGTTTGTCTGAGGAATCGGACAGAAAGTAATTTCTTTTTTACACTTAACTAGAAGCTGCAGAGGAACAAAGTGTTTTTTCACTGATTTTCGGTGATCATTATTAAGAGTTTCAAATCTGACCACTGACACCAAAGGCTCTAACGCAACAGTAGGATCACTTCATTAAGATGCCATGAACGTTAACAGCGAGATCATCCATTTCCAGCAGCTGTGATCTCTGCTCCCCGTGAAACCGGGCTTTAATAAGCGCCGCGTCTCTGTTTGTGAGCCGTCATTAATGAGTTGTTTTCAGGACTGGCCCGGGGCAGGGTGCAGCCCACACTTTAGAGGAAGCCAAACAGGGAGCGTTAAATGATGAAGCTGAAGGGGCATCATATAGACTTTAGTCCCTCTCTCAGGACAAACTGCCCCCCCCCAGCCTCCCTGTGCTGTCAAATCCCTTCTCATCTGTTTTGACCTTTTACTCCGTGCTCTCCATCACTGCTGCTCACCTACATGTACTTTATAACTCCAGACACAATGGAGACAAATAGAGTTGGTTAATACAGATGCTCTCATAGATACAGTACTTAAAGTCAGCCTAGTGTCATGTATTTCTCACCCAGGCCTTGGGTGGCGTACTGTTGAATAAATCCACATCTTAATAATGTCACTGTGGCTATAAAAACATCAATATTATGCAGAAACCTAGTTTAATGACTCGTTATATCTTGAGTAACTCAAGTAGCTATAACAATATAGCTACGTGAGTTAGCTATAACAATGCCATAACTACAACAACAAACACATGAAGGACAACAACAGACACAACTTAAATAATAACGCGATAAAAACTACAGTACACTGGTCCTTGACTGACCTCACAATTCCATTCCACCAATCCTGCACTTACTCATATTTCTCTAACGCCGCAGAACTTACAGCCACAGAGGTCTCCAACTCATGGCCCGTGGGCCATTTGCGACCCGTTGAATGATATTTTGCGGCCCCCACATTGATGTGAAAGTTGAATTTATAATAATATTTTATAGATTTGTTCTCCACTTTTTATGGTAAATTCTATAGTTCTCAAAACCCTGATCCACAGTCTGCTTCTGGTTCAGTGTTTTATTAAACAAAATCTATGGGAAACTGTTTTTTTACCATTTTTTTTTCTTTTGTATTGAACACTGAAGGCTACCAATAACTAATGCTGTAAATATTTACGGATAAGAGGATAAAAGAAACCGGATTGGTTGAAGGCCGGGTAGAATTTATATCCGACATTACTATTGCGAAGTAAGCTGTTATTTTTAATGTTCTCTTAAAAACATTAAGAGAACAACATTAGGCTCTTGTATTTGTTGTTACTCATTTGATCTGCTAAGGGCAGCAGTGGATGCTCCCCAAACACAAAATCCCAGAAAGTTGTTGATGCGTGCATTAAAGGAACACATTTAAGGTGGATAAAAACAGTTATATTTAAAATGTGTGAAATAGGAAATCTCAAAACAAAATAGGTGTGTGTTGGTCTGTGGAGATATCAGATGAAAGGTGTGTCTGGGTGATGAAAAAAGGAAGCAGGAGTTATTCCCCTAAACAGCACATTAAGTCAGCTCAGTGGGAATTTGCAGTTATGTCCAACAAACGCTTCTCCAAAGAACAAATGAGGGCTTTAATGAGATAATACAATGTAAATGACTTAAAATGTGGAAGAGGATTGACAGTGACGTGAATATAAAGACAGATATTTCAAGGACATTTTGTCCTGAGTCCTTGCTGGGATGGGATTAAACCTTAATATAGTCTAAATCCACAATAAAGCTGTAACGAAACTCAAGAGCTGTCACTGCCTCTACTATATATATATATATATATATATATACCATTGGCTAATTAGCATTTCCTCTGAGCAGGAGGACATTATTGTTAAAAAGGAAGCTGCTTCTCACAGAGTTTCTGTCTGTTTTCTGCTCCTGCAGCTGCTGCCTGACCAGAAGGTCCAGGCCGGGGCTGGACGTAGCCATCTGTCCACTCTGGTGCCAACGGTCCCTTCTATAGATAAGGAGTAGGTTGGAGGATGGGGAGGATGATGATGATGGTCAGGTGGCAATGCATAGTGACACATGAACGAGTGGATGAGAGAGAAAGTCACAGACAGAGGACACATTTTCTTTTAAGCCACTGCCCCTCGGAGCCACTCTGTGACTGATGAATGTGTCTTTACTGTCACACGCCAACACACTCGTGTGTGTGTGTGTCTGTGTCTCAGTGCATGTAAGCATGTGTGCAGACACACGATTACAATCCTCCCTCTCTCTCAAACGGATCATGACAGCCTCCCAGCAGCACACAGACTGTCCATTTACCAACAATTCTGTGGTAATTTGCAGCTTCACAGCAGGACGCCTGGTGTCCGTGACCATTTGCAAGGTCATTAGGAATACAGTGAGAAGAGGAAAAGAGGAAGCGAGAGAGAAACGGGGGGAACAGAGATGTTTGTGTCAGGATGAAAACAAAGATAAAGAGAAAAATCAACCAAAGTCTGTCTTGTACTGAAATATTCAGGATTATACAGTATGTGTACTTAAGGATCAGAATAATACTCGACTTATTTAACTGTGCTTCAACAGTGAATCATCTTGCCAATACCAAGATTGAAATGATTATTTTGAAATGATTGAAATGACATATTTTTCATAATCTCTGTCAAAATACCCATTTAAATTAGCTTTGTTTTTTTATTTATTTTTGTTTGATAATTACTAGCGATGCACAGAAAAGATTTTGGGTCGCAGGGGCAGCTGGCACCACCCAAATCACATTGCACCATATAGTGAGCCTTCCTGTGGGTGGTGAGCCCACTGGAAGTTATGTTGGTCGGGACAGAGCTATGCTCAAAGCACCTCAGTGGCAACCTGGCAGCTGGTGGATTCGAACCCTAACCCCTGCAGATCCAAGTCTGCTTCCTTAACCACTAGGCCACCACTGCTGACATAAATGTATTATTAATTGCCAAAAAACAATTGGTTACGTTTGTCAGTCAGAATAAAGTTGTCTACTCATTCTTCTTAGTCCTCTTATCCAATACTATGTCTTAGGGGCAGTGGTGTCCACGACTGCCACCCAAATCACACTGCACAATACTGGGAGCATTCTGTGGCTGGTGAGCCTACTGGAAGTTATTTAGGTTGGGACGGTTCTAGCCAAGTCCACTTCCTTCTTTGCTAGGCCACTACTGCCACTTATTATTATTATTATGAATATTTGAGGAGCGCTGTAGCAGGATCTGACAGAACATACCAGACAATAAGGCACAGTGAGATGAATCATCTGCATCTGCTCTCCTGTGCTTCTCCATGTCTCTGAGCTGATTCTCAATGTCCATCATATCCTGGATCAATTTCTCATTAACAATACTGCGCAACATATTGAAATACTCCAAACATTTCAGCATTCCCAATTGTAATGTTTTCTCCTGTTTTTGTTAAAGTGGCATAGGTATTTTTGGCCGAAATACCTAAAATCGGAGCTTTCTTGCTCTTTACCTATTGGTTTGTCAAGATTAGCCTTTGTTGTTCTTACATTTGCCTTTGTGATAATTTCAAGTGTCGTCCCGTTAATCTTTAAGCTATACTTGTGCAACCCTTGTTTCAGAATTATTTGTCCTATAATTCTTCCAGTTCTGATGCGTGGACTGACACGTTGACCTTGACAGCTCTGACAGCCGAGACAAAAACGTCGCCTAATCTCACTTGAGTTGATGCAGATTTCAAGTGTGAAGCTGCAGCCTGGCGCTGACCAGCAAGCATCAGCAACTTTGGGAAAGATCATTGTGTTTTGTCTCTACTTTTTCTGTGACCCTTGTTTCTCTTTGCTCTCAGTCTCTTCATCTCTGTCTCTGCGTCTCCTCCTCCACTGACTCACCAGGACTCCAACGTCCTTCACCCTCATTCTATTTCATGCCTTGTCTTTCTTTCACTCGCCTCTCATCCATCACCACCCGCACACTGCGTCTCACCACTCCATACACACACACACAAATGCATGGACACACGCATGCACCGACACACAGAGACAAACAAAGGCGTCTCCTTCTGCTTACACATTTTGCTGTGACACATCACAAAATCTGACTTTGTTCACTCATCATTTATCAAATCCCCAGGCTCCGTCACCACCCCGCTGAACACATGACTTAAATATTACATTCATAAATATCACGTGTTCTTATTCCAGGAAATATAGGTGCATCAAACTGAGGCCATACAGTTTTCAGATATTGTAGCTTTGCATCTTTTTTCATTCTTTGGCTGAGTTGTGAATTTTACTCATGTGTATAATATATTAAAATACATATATTCACAAGTTTGTTACTTTCACACTGACTAGAGTCACCCTCTTGCTGGCTGGTGCGACTTATATTCCAGTGCGATTTATAGTCTATAGTATAGAAGTCTTATAGTATAGAAATATGGCACTAAAGTTAAGGTCCACGGTCTCCTTCTGGTTCAGTGTTTTAACCCATTTAACCCATCACCGTAGTGAGCAGCTGAGCCAGTGCCCAGGGAGGAGAGTGGAGGGTCCATGCTCAGGGCACCTCAGCCCTACCTTGGCGTTAGGTGATTCGAAGTGGTTAAGGAAGCGGATTAAGTCCGCTTCCTTAACCACTAGGCGACCAACTGCCCACATTCGGCTCACATTATAAGATCGCATTTCCAATGCTCTGGACTTCTGGAGACTAATAGGTCTTTTTGTCCCACCTGAAGACTCCCCTCTAGATTACATAGTTTCCATTATTACCTTTTTTGTTATTTTATAATGAAAATCAGATTTTGCCACTTGATGGAATAACACATCAGACATTTACCTCTGTTTCGTGGCCAAATGGCTGCATTTATCAATTCTGATTGATATCAGAATCGGAAACTGGGTGTTCAGATATGAACAAAAGTGAATAGTAGACAACCGTTTGAACAAACTCAATGTTCAAATAACAATTAATAAATAGTATATAAATGTTTTATAGTACTAACTGCTCCAGACTCTCTTCATAAGGTGTCAGTGGTTAAGGTCTCAGGGCAACAGACACTCTGAACTGAGCTCCCCCCTACAGCAAAATCTTTAAAGTGGTAAAGAAGAAAATAAAAACGCCAGCTGATGATGTAATTCTGGTCCAGTCATGAGATTTTAGAATTACACTGTATTGAAGCCAAACGCCGACAGCAGCTTCCCACAGACCGGCATCATCTCAGCGGAGGCTGACCATCCCTCAGCTCAGCCCTGCGTCCTCCTCCATGCCTGAGGGCCACAGCAGATGTGTAGATGCTCTGTGCTCATCAATTATCCAGTGTCTTTCATCACACTCTCTACAATCACAGTGTGTGGTCCATGCGCAGATAAGCACCGTGATGTAATGTGCAGACTAAACAAGTATAATCCCAGGCATTGGAAACTAAATGCATGAACACCACAGCCAGAAAAACACAAAATTATCATGGAGACCTGTGAAAGTTTTATCTTCCTAAACACAAGAGAAAGTCCTCAGACACCGCAGACCACGACCAGGGCAACTCAGTCTTCCCACAGTAAAGGGCCCAGAGGTTAGATCACCAGAGGAAGGGTTCCAGCAGAACATGTACTGGCATTGAGATACTGCAAGATGCATTTCCAATCCAGTAACTACTGAGAGAGAAGGCTAATGAGAAAAACAACATTCTAATATGGACTCCTCAAGATCACTGAAAAAACATTCTCACGATGAATTCCTTACAAAAGCCTCATTTGCAGTATTATTTGAGATATAATGATAATCAA
The DNA here is from genome assembly GCA_016785265.1 of Paraplagusia blochii. Classification (NCBI taxonomy): domain Eukaryota; kingdom Metazoa; phylum Chordata; class Actinopteri; order Pleuronectiformes; family Cynoglossidae; genus Paraplagusia; species Paraplagusia blochii. Next base: position 217,691 of record JAFBJS010054597.1, on the reverse strand, counting down.
CTAAGAGCAAAATCTTACTTTGGTGAATACTACTGCAACCATGTGATTGGGCAACGGCTGCAGAGACTGCTGCCCCCATGATCAAGAAATGGATAGATGGGTGAAATTGGATGGAAAATATTACTTTTATGAATCATTGACCATGAAGGAGACATCGTAGGTCAGGGGTCTCAAACTGAAATAAGTTGAGGGCCACCACCCACACTATCATTTCACCAAAGGGCTGCGTCAACTTTAGTGTTCAATACAAAAGAAAAAAAAAATCATTAATAATTCCCATAGATTCTGTGTAATACAACACTGGACCAGAAGGAGGCTGTGGATAAGGGTTTTGAGAACTATATCATTTACCATAAAATGTGGAGAACAAATCTATAAAATATTATTATAAATTCAACTTTTACAGCAAGGTAGGAGACGCAAAATATCGTTTTCCCCGGGCCGCAAATGGCCCACGGGCCGCAAGTTTGAGACTCTTTTGGTAGGGTGAATAATATGGCAAAAAATAAATGTAACCTTCACATATTTTGTTCAAACATATCTTCAAGTTATTTCTTGCATTGACCAAATATTGTTTTTTCATCAGAAAATAAAAATATTCAATTTTTTTACAATAATATTTTGTATACTGCAAAAACCCGCATTATAGTGAAAAATCAGCAACACAAAAATATATATTAAAAATATTAAAAACTGCAGCTGCACTGAGAACACAACTAGGGACGACTTTTGTACCAAATGTTTGATAAAACTCTACATAAACGGTTAAAAATACAATAACACATCAAGTCAACTGCGGAGCTGAAAGTTACAACCAGCTTTAAAACACAGACTGCACGCTCCAACACCTACACAGAACATTTAAACACACGTGTACTATTGGAATGTGTTAACAGCGCACAGTGTTCTCATTAGCAAAGACACAGCCTGATTTAACACTTGGAGGTAAAATCAGAGGTTTGATTACTGAAGTCACAGCTTCTCTTCTGGAGTGAGATGCTCATTTTCACGTGCCGCTTAAAACAATCACGCAGACAGACAGACAGGCAGGAGAGGGTGCTTAAGCAGCAGAGACGCAGTCAGTGGCGTTAAAACAGCCAGTGGCTAGAATTAAAAACTGTATTTTCACAGAATTGTTCTCTCCTGAAACACTTAGAACCCAGGAAGAACATTTTGAAGCAGTTCCTGGAAATCTTGTAAATTCCTGGGCACATCTTTCAGCTGTTATTGGCCAACTAGAAGCAATTTATCAACTCCTTTTTAACTGTCTTTTCCAGCTCAATTTTAATATAATATAATATATATTTTGGGTCGGCTATCAAGCTATTTAATAAGTTTTGGGGGAAAGTATATAAGATCTTCAAGGATACAGAGACTTTATTAAATATTTGCCTATTACCAAAATGTGTAGAGAATATTAAATGAGAAATTATAAGATATATTTGGGTTAACATTTAGCACATTTGTTTATGTCTTCTTCTCCTTTTGGCTTGTCCCTTTTTTTCCAGGGGTTGCCACAGCGAGTCAACAATTTCCATCTCACCCTGTCCTCTCTATCCTCAACTCCAACCACGTCAATGTCCTCTCTCACTGCATCTATCAATCTCCTCTTTGTCTCCTAAGATCATTCTTCTACCAATGTGTCCACTGTCCCTCCTCTGATGTCCAAATCATCTCAATCTGTCTTCTCTAGTTTTTTCTCCAAATTTAATGTATTCCTTGTTGTTTTTATTGCTTTATTGCTAAAAACCTATTGTATTGTGTATTTGCAAAACTGCTCTAAGACAGAGTCTCTCAGTGTGGAAGGGAACGTCAACACCCTGTCAGAGAATGATGGCTGTGAATGTAATGCAGAGCTGCACCTTCAGACAGCTGATATCAGAATCCTGTCCTTTTCTGTTTGGACTGTTAGTGAAGCATCAAAGTGTTGAGGCCAATCATGTTCACACTCTGAGGAATAATGGAGATGCCTTTCAACTTTTGTTTTTTGTTCTTACATCCAGATCATACAAGTGTATTCCATTTTAGATCAACATGGCACCAGAGCAAAATGTACCTTCTACCATCTCATATTCTCTCCCCTCTCTCTCTCTCACACACACACAGACCCTCACAGTCACAGATGAGTCATCAGACGGGGACCTGAACAGGAAGCTCAGGACCATACACTGAAAGTCTGCACAGTAATATCTGCTGCAACAGAGTTATTACTGGAAACAAGTTGTCTGAAATGAAGGCGTCGCAGACGGACTGTTTGAACACTATCACCTCAGACACTGTGCCTGCTGTAGAACACAGCTGAGGAAATGGACTGATTTAGGGCCTTGAAATTGAGACCAATGAAGTAGGAGATGTAAGATCCACAGAAAAATACACAGAAGTCAAGGCAGTAAAATAAATAGTTCTTCTGCAGCATTACATTTCTTGATCTGGTTGATCTTGATTAGAGATCACCACAAGGATCAGGGTTCTGAGAACTATAGGATTTACCATAAGGTGTGGCCAACATATTTATTAAATATTATTATAAAATTCAACTTTCACATCAAGGTGGGGGCCGTAAAATATCATTCCACGGGCTGCAAATGGCCCAAGGGCCGCAAGTTTGAGACCCCTGGTCTACAGCGATGCATCACGTCCTCTTAGTCATTCTCTCTTCTAAATATTACGTCGTGAAATTGGTCTTGTTTTTGTCTTCTGAACTTCACACCATGCTTCACACCATAAACTATTTGGTGGATTGTCTTCAAGTCCATAAACATGTAGGATTTAGTCCAACTGGATGTGATCACATAATAAACCAGAGCAGAAGTTATCACCTCTGTCATCTGTGCTCTGAATATTTAAGGAGGTGAAGGAGCTTCATAAATTCTGTCCAATGTTGTTTTTGCTGCATGTAAAAAGCAAGAAACTAAAAGGTGATTTTAGATTAAAAGATAATTTTCAGGACATCAGACAAAGGCAGCAGAGTTGTGGCAGTTTAGCTGATGGACGGTTGGATGGTAGGAAAGATGGATGGATGGATGGTTGGTAGGACAGATGAATGATAGATGGATTGAAAGATGGATGGAAGTATGGATGGATGGATGGGTGGGTGGATGGATGGTAGTACAGATGAATGGATGGATGTGTATAAGAGACAGGCATCACGTCCTCTTAGCCATTCTCTCTCTTTCTAATTCTCTCTCTTTCTAAACATTACATCGCGAAACTGGTCTTGTTTCTGTCTTCTGAACTTCACACCATGCTTCACACCATAAACTATTTGGTGGATTGTCTTCAAGTCCATAAACATGTAGGATTTAGTCCAACTGGATGTGATCACATAATAAACCAGAGCAGAAGTTATCACCTCTGTCATCTGTGCTCCGAATATTTAAGGAGGTGAAGGAGCTTCATAAATTCTGTCCAATGTTGTTTTTTTTCTGCATGAAAAGCAAGAAACTAAAAGGTGATTTTAGATTAAAAGATAATTTTCAGGACATCAGACAAAGGCAGCAGAGTTTATGGCAGTTTAGCTGATGGACGGTTGGATGGATGGTAGGAAAGATGGATGGATGGATGATTGGTAGGACAGATGAATGATAGATGGATTGAAAGATGGATGGAAGTATGGATGGATGGGTGGGTGGATGGATGGTAGTACAGATGAATGGATGGATGGATGGATGGGTGGGATGGATGGATGGATGGATGGATGGATGGCTGAATGGATTGATGGGTGGGTGGGTGGATGGATGGATGGATGGATGGATGGATGGAATGACAGATGAATGGATAGACGGATGGATAGATGGAAAGAAAGATGGATGGATGGATGGATGGATGGATGGGTGAATGGATTGATAGGTGGGTGGATGGATGGATGAATGGACTCTCTGACTGTTTACGTGGAATGTAATTCAAAACACCAACTACAAAGTGCCGGGGTTTTTGAAAACACCATCGCTTTGAGTCTGTTTATTAAAAACACAACACGTGTCTGACTCAGAGCACAAGGGACAAGGACAGACAACAGATGTTCCACAACCCAGCCCGGTGTCTCTGTGAGCAGAACCGAGGCACTTGAAGCAGTTGGAGAACAAGTGTAGCCCAAACACAACCTCATCAATACCACGGCATCATTACACCCATCCTTAGTAACCAAGCCATGATCGCGTTCCGCGTACAATCGCTGCGAATCGCAATTCAGATCCGATTTGTAACAGTAGGCTGTCAATGACACAGCTGAAATGATTTGTATTTATGTAGCTGTGAAAATGTAAAACCACATCTGGATTTCTGTCAATAAACTCCACTGAATGATCCATGTTGATAATTACAGTGCATTACAGTGTTATACGCTATTGAAATTCCGAGCTTTTCTCTGTCATAGCTTTGTGACAAACATGACAACAATGGGAATGTGAAGAAGCAAACAAGCAGTTTTCACCTTTTAAAAAACACGGTGTTTGGAGCAGAAAATTATCTACACTTAAACATGAAGTCCTTACAAATGGAACAGCAAGAAAACAGAGCAGCACCATTCAGCTGCTGCAAAGGAGAAGTGGCAATGTGCAATTACTGCCTCCAATAGTCAGTTCAATAACCACAATCATGCAGAGATGGCTCTGACGCCTGCAGACTTTCAGCATCTGCAGAAACAGGATATACGAAGTAGGGGGAGAGGGGTTTCAAAGCCCCCAGGGTGGGACATAAGGCCGTTAATACACAGCAGGGGATAAGACAACACTGCTGGAGTCTTTATTGATGGCTTTGACAGTAGCGCCTGTGCTGATATTGATCAGATATTGACCGCGACCATTTCCCACTGGTTTTATCTCTTCTACAAAGCACTGGTTATGACTGCACACACAGAGGAGAAAGGACAGCAGGTTTCCTGACCGTCTCTCTGCAAATACACAGACGCACAACAAATATTTAGATACAAACTGAGCAGGGAATACAGCAGCCAGTTTAATGGCTGGTCACAATTTGATCATGTTGATGTAAGTTGTGCAATAATATAATATATTGTTCAATTTGAGGGGTCTGATGTAAAGAATTTTCCGATATCCCACAAGTTGAAATACAGTTTCGATATCAATATTTTGATATTTACATGTATGCAACCCTTTGCTCCCAAATTGAGGCAAACATTTCAGAACCGTTCAAATAATTGTTTCATAGTTGTAAAAATCCAGGAATTGCATTATCAGACTATTTTCAGGACTATAGAGCACACCGGGATATTAGCCACACCCACTCAGTCTTTAAGAACGTTTTCAAGTTCGGGTTTTATTACCTCTTTAAGCTTTTGTCGTGTTTTTGATTTGAGTTAGTTCTTCAAGCTGTCATCTCTAACGTTTCGCGCCACTGATTTGTTGACGCCAAGTTTACGTGCAGGGGCTATATAAATAACTGATAACTGTGAAGAATTTAGTGCACATAAAGCACGTTTTTCTTTAGCGGCACCTTGAACAGTTTCATTGGTTCACCTGTGACCTGTTTGGTAATTTTATTAATCCACTTTGAACAGACAAAAAAAATACGTAACGGAGGTATGAAGTTATATTAGCCGCGCCATTGTAAAAGTCGCAGGGTTCCAACCTAAAGAAAAAAGCAGCGGTTTATAATCCGAAAATAAGGTTATACCTACATTACGATAAATACATTTATATTATACGATAAAATCATTCGGCTGATATCAAGGGACAAACTTAGTTTGATTCATAGTTCATGCTGAACTGGTCCACAGTATCGAACAGCTCCATAGAAACATGGGTCATCTAGAGTTGAGATGATTGACCTGCTGGTGGGGTTGACACTACCAGCCCAACATGGCAATGGACTACATCCAAATACATTAAGACCTGTCGAGAATGTGTCATGTGCAAAACTCCATGAAAGAGTGTTCTGCACCGCTGTGCTCGACCACCAGCTCCTTAAAGAGCACAGACATTAGAGTAAAGCAGTAAAGCCTGTCAGGGAGACACCGGCGGAGGAGACATTTGTGTGGTTCGGCTCATTCATCCCACCTAGTTAATACGGGGAGGAAGAGAGAAGAGCCACCGCACACCTGCGGCACCTGCTCCACCTGCCTGACTGAGCATGAGACCAGTGTGTATTTGTTCGGTGTTCATGAAAAATGCTGCTCTGGTTTGTTACTGCAGTGCGTCTGACAGGGGGTTCTTTATGCATTATTTTGGTTAATAATAGTATGCTACCATTAGTTATTAACACTTACTTAGGGTTTAATGAATTATAATTAATTCTTACTTAATAAATGAGCGTTAAAAAGTGCTTTATCGGTGGAGTCTGATTCAAAAATATTCTTGGTTGGGCTATTTTTAATGTCAAAATTGGTCCTAAAGATGATTCTGTAGCCATTTTGCCCAAAAATTTAATGATTTATAGTTTATATGTGACATGTTATGGCACATTTTAAACACTTATACTCAAAATGAGACGTTAAAGTTGAATTCACAACTGATTATTTGATAATACCAGAGAGAGGCATCTTGACATCCTTAACGGATAGATGATAAATTAGAATATATCAATATAAACGTATACTGTTTGAAATTTATTGTTCGGTCATAATTTATCGTTACATTTGGTCAAATCTTCTTTCGTTGGTGTTGTTTTCTATTTTAGTCGTATAATTTACCTTTGGTTTCTATTACAATATGGTTGAAAAATTGGCCATCAGTTAAATAAAACCAGCCACTAGGGGGAAACCAGCCAGTGATTTTCTAGTGCCAGTCACAAGCCCTGATAAATAGTAAGGGTTGCGTCAGGAAGGGCATCGGGCGTAAAACATTGGTCAAATCAAAGATGTGAGAAAACAAAATGAGAAATTGTTGACTCGCTGTGGCAACCCCTGAAAAGAAAGGGACAGGCTGAAAGGAAAAGAAGAATATACCTTTAACATTGACCAAATTCAAGCCTTGACTTCTACAAGGTGTTTTTGTTGTGAAATGATAAAAGCAAACACAGTCACAGACATAGAAAGACACCACCTACTGGGCAGCAGCTGAAACGTCTTCCCTGATGTTAAAGCCTCACTTAAATAGAGAAATGCAATCATTTCCTTTCTCGCATTTTATGACTTCACAGTAACGAAAGACAGACACACACTGTATATGGACAAAGTCACACAGATGCTCAGGCCTGAGTCTTTCCCTACTGTCTCAGCTCAACCTCGTCCTCCAGCTCCTCCATCATCAGGCCGTGACAGACCCTTCACTGCGTCGCCACCGTTGCCTTCACTGCTCACCTCTCAACAACAGGAGAGCCAGACTCACCAAATGGTGCGTGAAATAAAATAGTGGCACACGCCCCAATGAAACCTAATAAGACATCACATTATGGAGACCAGGAATTCTGTCATTACCATGGCAACTGAGAGGCGCAGAGCCACGAGCTGGCTGGGTGACAAGAAGCAGGCGAGAGGAGAAGGAGGGACGGAGGAGGAAGTGAAAAATACGTAAAAACAGAAACATGTGGTGTCGTCAAGAACTTACATGATAGTGGAGTGTAGATGTGGGTATTGGTAAGAAACAATAATTCCAAAAAGTGGAAAAAGTTCACTAAAACCACAATATACTGTTTTGGGGTTTTTTTTGGATTCTTTATACTCAACAGCTGAATCAGAGATCAGTGGATGCATTGGTAGAAGAATGATCCTAGAGATGGAGCTACCAGGTAGAAGACAAAGAGGAGATTGATGGATGTAGTGAGGGAAGATATGGAGGTAGTTGGAGTTAGAGTTGAAAATGTCTTGAAGAAGAGAACAGGTTGAGATGGAAATTGTTGACTCACTGTGGCAACCCCTGAAAAAAAGGGACAAGCCAAAATGAAAAGAAGACTGTGTAAGACTGTTGTCTCCCATTTGGCTGTGTATCAGTGCTGGGCAAATCTCCAGACCACATTCAATCCCAATATTTCACAGGACGACAGTGTCAGGTGTAAGAAAATGGGAAAATCAAGAAACCCAAAATCTTGTCTTCTGGTTCCTCTATCAGAGAAAATGCAGGCTTTGTCTGAAACAATCACACCTCTGTAGCATTTCACAGGCCAACAAAAAAAGGCCTTCGATGACATCATAGTTTTGTTTTGACGTCCAATTAATAAGCCTCGTAATATTAGTAGGACACCAGGACTTGAAAATCCATCTATCAAATCTCCTAGTTCTGATTCAAAATGTTGCAAGATGACATTGTCAGACTCCCGGGAGAGCGTATCCAATCACCAATGATTGTAGGTGTTGCCTTCTACATAGGGTCAGCTAGAAGGCCCTGAGGTCACAATCTCGCGAGATGATTGGTCTAAGTGCTGTAAACTGAACGGGTTGTATCCATTCACTTACAGTGGGCAGAGCCTTCACTTTTGATTCTGAAGGCTCTGGCAGATTTCCTGAAACCTAACAACACTAGCTAGCTGAAATATATTTCAGATGGGATAAAAAGTTTTTATACAACTTTTTAAACAGAAAAACTCTTTTTATTCTAATATAAATAAATAATAGTACAATTTTGTTTAAAACTATTCATAAACAAATGTGTTCTTCTGAGTATGTTTAGGCCAGCAGAGAAGGCTTTGCTGGCCCTGAGGGCTCAACTCAAGTAGACATTCTGTAGGATTTCACGGACCAAATATAATTACACAGCGGGCCAGATTTGGCCCGCAGGCCTGAGTTTGACACGTGTTGTAAATGATCAATGCCTGTCACTGTTGACAAAAGGTCTTCAGGTCTTAAGGTTTCAGAAATTCCAAAAATAGAACAGAACGTTTACATGTCCCATACTGCTGACAGGCCACAGGGAAAATGTTTAGATCCACGATTACAATGTTGTTTTATTTGTGAAAAGCAATTGGCTCCTGATGTTCTGAAGGAATCTGCTCCTATGTGTACCAAGCCAACAATCTCAGCATAAAATCTTTCTGAAGCTCCAGGAAGTGTTGCTTAAGGCTCCGGCCGTAAACTCTCGCATCGGATCAAGCCTCTTGAAAAACCAATCATAATAAATTCTGGCTATAAATGTCTGTATAATGCAGGCAGCAGTAGGAGAAATAATGCCATGTCCGGTGCCAAGTGTGATAATATCAGCATAAAATCACTAAACCTGACCACATTATCAGGCTCCAGCTCGCACTTTGTCCTTGAAAGTGTCAATTCTAAGTGCTAATTAGTGTGGGGGATCATTCCAGTACAACACGCTGCCATTGTCAGGCAGGCTCCAGGTGATTGGCAGGATTAATTGGCATTGTACTCTAAAATAACCGCCCCACCATTACTGAAACTGGAGTCCACTCTAAGCGTCAGCAAATGCCAAAGTGTGGCAGAACAAAACCAGGAATCCTTTTCATCTTAGCTGTGTTTTAATAATTGGGGCGATTTGACTGCAAGAAGCTGAAACATTAAAACCCCCCCATCTGTGCTACGGCATCTTCTGCATCCATTCATTATCTCATTCAGATATGTGTAGGGCAGCCTTTAGGAGGTGGGTTCTGCTTGTGCTGAAACAGCAGCAAACGCAGTTTAATTTTGTGCACACTGCCCATGAAGAAATGCAGACAAAGCGTCTTTAAGTCCCAGCCTTTCAGCAGCAGCTGTGAACAGTTCGCAGGAGCCTGGAAGGCTGCAGTGTGGATGGCGTCATTTCAAGCCCCGGCAACGCGTAAAAACACCACCCGCGTTATTTTTACACCAGCTGATGGAGGAAGAGGAGGCTGAGGGAATCAGCCGAGCCGTGCGCAGGCTGAACAATAAGGGGAAAAGAAGAGGAAGGTGAGGATCTGGGAGAGGGAAGTGGAAGAGTTGGAACCTGCTGAGATTTTATACACAAATACAGGAACTGAGTTTGACAGGTTATGGTAAATAAAGTATATAGAGAAAGAATTGCATTGCAACATCACATGAATTCACAAACCTATAAAAAATTATATTTTCTGTATTCCAACTTCTTATATCAAGGGTATCAAACCAAAGCTAGTTGATCAAAATACAGCCAACCAAGTCACTTTGTGTGACCTAAAAAATTAATTCCATTATACAGAGTTTATTAACTTACTTTTATTTACAGGGAGCACTGCATTATCTTAAATAAATAATAACAAATCACACAATTATGTACTATGTACTATGTTATGGAATAGTTACAACTAAGGATGTTATCCAGTTATCCAGGTCATTTAATCCAAAAATAGTTACTCCAAGGGCAAGAAAGTTCTTCAGTTCAGCAGAAATTCTACAGAACTTTACATGGTTCTTTTGTAAAGAACTTTTACAAGGAGTTTATTTTGTTCTGCAGAACCTTAGAATTTAAGAAGACTCTTGGATGAGAGGTGAAACGTCTTCAAGAAACCTGCAATGAAAGTTGCCCTGAAAGTAACTATTTTTGAATTACAGCTACAGTTTTAAAGTTATAACCTGTTCGACAATTTTTGTTTGGGAATAAATGACCACATTAATAATCTCTTCTTTTCCTTTCAGCTTGTCCCTTTTTTCAGGGGTTGCCACAGCGAGTCAACACTTTCCATCTCCCCCTGTCCTCTGTATCCTCAACTCTAACTCCAACTACCTCCATGTCCTCCCTCACTGCTCCTCTTTGTCTCCTACCTGGTAGGATCATTTATCTACCAATATAACCACTGTCCCTCCTCTGAACATGTCCAAACCATCTCAATCTGTCTTCTTTAGCCTTTTCTCCAAACTCTCCTGTCTGTGTTGTCCCTCTAGTCACCTCATTCCTGATCCTGTCCATCCTTGTCTCTCCTAAAGAGAACCTGAGCATCTTTAACTCCTCCACCTCCAGCTCTGCCTCCTGTCTTCTGTCTATTCCTAGTGTCTCTAAACCATCCATCATGGCTGGTCTCAACTGTCCTGTACAGCTTACCACCTGATTAATGTAATAAATAAATTGATAATATTTTAGTGTAAGACTGACAAAATTGCAGCATATAAAACTGGGGCAGCGCTGCACCACCCTAACCTTCAAGTGAATTGCCAAACATGTTATTTTTTGTGTAGTAAAAAAAATAACAGTAAAGTAAAAAAAAAAAATTACACAAATACATTTTTTTACTGACACGAATTGAAAGGGTCTCTTCTTTCACTTTGCCCAGAGGGAGTAACGGCACAGCAGGGTAACAGCACAACACATTACTGTGCATGAAATTGATGCAGAGGAAGAAAAAAAAAACCCAACATTTGAAGGTGTTAAAATGACAGGCGGTTGATACAGAGGAGTGTGAAAATGTCTGCCACTTTGTACGCATTTGTTTATTCCAGCCTCAACAAACTCAGGCTACGACAAATGGCAGGTGAATGTAAATGAAGGCGAGACGCGGGTGAAGGCCTGAGGATGGCGCCAGTCTTTATGCTGCCAACAGTTTAATATGTATGCAAAAAAAAAAAAAAAAAAAATGTTTACTGTGCAGATAATGAATTTCAAATGAGGTCACAATGCTTTTCGGTGGAATGCATTAGTGGCAGAGTTATGAAATTCAATTAAGTATTTGAATGACTGTAAAATGGTGGGAATGTTGTAAAATGTAGTTCCATCTTTTAATAGATTTTTATTTTGGTCCGTTTCCGCCTGGGCTTACAGAAAAAAAAAATGAAATAACAGCTGGGGTAACGGACCTTAGGACAAATTGTAATACTGCAGCAAAATGTGTGATGATAACGTTTTTTTGGTTGGGCCTAGTGGTTGAAAAAGCAGACTTAGGTCCGCAAGGCTACAGGTTTGAATCCAGCAGCTGCCAGGTTGCCAGGTTGAGTCGCTCTTGGCAAAGCGTCCGGACCCACAACTTCCAAGATGTCTACAGGAAGGCTGAGAATGGTATGGTGCGGTGTGTTTGGGTGTCAGCTGTGGAGATTGCTGCCCCTGCAACCCGGCAACAGATGCATGGATGAAGATGAATGAATATTTGCTAACAACTGGTGTTACACGTCGACATCACCAACCTTTTTTTCCACTGATAGCAAAATCAACTATACTGATTAATATGAAGAGATTGGTCTTCACTTAACAACAAATAACAATGACTCCGATGCACAGCAGTCATTATACTTTTCCTTTTAGAAAAAAAATTTCTGTTACGATTGTCTCAGTTATGGCTTCTTACATTCCAACCATCACTAAGATAAGAAACCATGTAATATTATCGATAAGTGAGGACTCATTGGAACGTAATTAAAAGTGTGTAAAAAAAATTAAAATCTAGCCTTGTTGGCTAGTTTTACTTTTAAAACAAATTCAACAGTATGCTAGCTGGTCCTTGAGGGTGCCGAGGTACCTCAGGGTACCACACGAGTATGTTTAAAGAGATAAGGTAAATGTGAAAATGTGAAGTGCAGCGATAACACCTTTCAACATTTCCAATTCTTTCTTTTATTCATAGATTCATCTCATTCTGTTTAATCCTTCTCAGGACCAGGGGCAGAACTGGAGCCAATCCCAGCAGGTGATGGTGAGGTATAGAGCGCATCACCTGATGAGCAGTCCACTTCGTCCATTGAAGGACTGCATGTGGAAGATGGAATTATACACTCAAATTCATCCCTTTGCTCAATTTCTTGTGAAGGGAAAGGTTTACAGGACAGTTGTGAGATGTACAGATTAGAGACACTAGGAATAGGTAGAAGACAGAAGACAGAGCTGGAGGTGGAGGAGTTAAAGATGCTTAGGTTCTCTTAAGGAGAGACAAGGATGGACAGGATCAGGAATGAGGTGATTAGAGGGACAACACAGACAGGAAGGTTTGGAGAAAAATCTAGAGAAGCCAGATTGAGATGGTTTGGACATGTTCAGAGGAGGGACAGTGGATACATTGGTAGAAGAATGATCCTAGAGATGGAGCTACCAGGTAGTAGACAAAGAGGATTAATGGATGCAGTGAGGGAGGACATGGAGGTAGTTGGAGTCAGAGTTAAGGACACAGAGGACAGGGTGCGATGTGGCTGTGGCAACCCTTGAATAAAGGGACAAGCCGAAAGGAAAAGAAGAAGCTCAATTTCTTTCATTTTCTAAGAAAAAGTTCCATCATGTCCTTGAAAGACCGTCTGTAATTGACCAAGTATAAGCCTCTGTGAGGGTAAACCAGGAGGCTCAGGCTGATGTTCTCCACTACACTTCATAGTTTAGCCCCTGCAGTTCATTATTCATCCAAATTTTCCACAGAAACCCATTCAGGCAGCAGATCCAGCTCCTTCAACAAGGTATTTGCAAGTCAGCGTAAAAAACAGACTTGAAATCCAAAGTAAAATATCCAGTGTGTGTTGCTTTTTATTGTCAAATGAACACTTGAAATTGCAGACAAGAAAACAAACCCCTCCCTGGATTCATTTTATCGGAGTTGACACACTTCCTAAGAAGGAAGAGAGGAAAGGAACGTTTCTGTCAAGTTCTTCATGGCAATCACGAAGTTTTACAAAAAAAAAAAAAAATGCCTATATTGTCCAGACACCGCTCCAGCTCTGGAATCAAGGAAATAACAGGAATGAGCCATAACCCATCTGTACAAACAAACAGATTTC
>JAFBJS010054597.1:155676-204086 GCA_016785265.1 Paraplagusia blochii | reverse complement strand
AATCTCTAATGTTTGGTCACCATAAAACTGAAGCTGAAACACCTACAAACCTACCCATGCATACTGCACACAGAAAGACAGCCAGTTACCATAGGTGTCCTTCTCGTTGTGAGGCCAAACCACCCTGCAGTGTCACCAATTTGTGTATTACATGTCCTCAAAGACGATGCAGGTGAGATACTGAAAAACTAAATGCTATTACATTCCCTTTGACACTAAAAGCAACATCCTGACATGATGGCCACCTGCGAAGCCCAGACACAAACTCTTACCAAAACCGTTCTCGCGTTGCATCAGCGGAGAACAAACGTGTCTGCGTGTTTTATCAGCCACGCAAAATCGCTTTCTTGCTGTACACTTCTCTCGCAGACCTCTAATTAAAAACCCCGTCTGCAACAACATTTTCATCTTCATCGGCAGGTTGCACCATCTCCTACTGGTGCAGGATTCAGCTTTTGGGCATCAAAGGGAAAAAATGTTTCTTAACAAAGTGATTATAAATGCATGAGCATTGTTACCCGAACCTCTGCCTCACAAAAAGCTGTTTCATCACAGAGTTACTGTGTCGGTTCTCAGTCAACCAGGTCGTCTAATCCAAAGCAGTAACATTGAGGGCAACTGGAGTGTTCCGTTCCACCTCTTGAAAAAAAAACGGATTTCTTCAGATTCAAAGCAAATGCAGTTGAAATGTGTCAAAGAAACTGCTGAACAAAAGGACGGTTCTCTCCACAGACCAACACAACACATTCTGATGAGTCTAAAGGTTGTAAGTTTAAAACTTAACTTCCTCTGAAACATTTTGCGTAAGTACTGCGCCGACTTTTATTTATTATTTCAAACTTTTGTTTCTACTACTTTTCTCTTGTAAGAAAACCACTATAGGCATCAATTTCAGCTGAAACTCAATTTCAGTCAAAGTAAAACTTTTCCTCCTCGGAGGCTTCTCAATTCATTTCTTACCACAAATAACAAAAAAAAAAAGTTTTCAGGCAGTTTCCTGCTCTCCTTCTCCACAGAGTATTACTGAACATAACATTTTTGCATTTGACAATGTTTTAGACAGATTTTTTGTTTTCTATTTCTCACCTGATAAATATTCAACTGAATTTTTGTTGCCACAGTGAGTCAACCATTTCCATCTCCCCCTGTCCTCTGTATCTTCTACTTTACTCCAACTACCTCCATGTCCTCCCTCATTGCATCTATAACTCTCCTCTTTGACCTTTCTCTTCGTCTCCTACCTGGTAGCTCCATCTCTAGGATCAGTCTTCTACCAATGTATCCACTGTCCCTCCTCTGAACATGTCCAAACCATCTCAATCTGTCTTCTCTAGCTTATCGGACAAACCTTCCTGTCTGTGTTGTCCCTCTAATCACCTCATTCCTGATCCTGTCCATCCTTGTCTCTCCTAAAGAGAACCTCAGCATCTTTAACTCCTCCACCTCGACCTCTGTCTCCTGTCTTCTGTCTATTCCTAGTGTCTCTAATCCATCCATCATGGCTGGTCTCACAACTGTCCTGTAAACATTTCCCTTCACCTTAGCTGTCTCTCTTCTATCACAGATCACTCCTGACTCTTTTCTCCAGTTTACCATCCTGTCTGTCCTCTATTCCAGAGTCTCCACTGCTCTGAAAAGTCCTCAGTATCTAAACTCCTGCACCTTCACCACCTTGTCACCTCACCTTTCCACTGTTCTCCCTTTCATTCACAAGATATTTAACTATATGTGTGATAATGGGCCTTTATGCCATAACACGTGTATATAGCACAACCATTGATTATCAAACACATATTTTGTTATTCAAGGAAAACATGCAGCAAATGCAGTATTTCACCTCTTTGACCTAAGTGATTGAATCACCACTGAAGAAGTGATAGAAGCAGCAGCAGAAACATCTTTTGCTGCAGCAGAAGCAGCATCAACATGAGCAGCGATGATGCTGCCGTAGATGCCTGTGACCTCATGTGTAACCTGATGTCAGTAACACTTCTGTCTGCGAAGAACTTCATTATGACTGGAAACAATTAGTGGAAGCAACATACGTAATAGGCTTTCAGCTTCCAACGGCGGAGTCAATAGTCTGGAAATGGAAACTCTGCTCTAATCACTAATGAGAAAATTGTGCTGGTTAAACAGTGGAGGGAGAGGGGGTCATTGAGGAGGGAGGGGGGGCGAGGACACAGAAGAATTGATGCACAAAACATATTTTAGTTCTATTTTCAATAAAATATTAAAAGTCTGCTTAGTACCTGGATTGCAGTAATGATATTTCCATGATGGCTCAAGGTTTTTTTTCAAGAAAAATGATCATCATATCACATATTAAACTGTCCATCCAGACATTGTTTGTCTCTTGATGTTGAACTGATTCTTTGGGTCAAAGGTGCAGGAAACCATGACAGAAATCACAATTCTAATCATCAGAGCCATTAAAGATTTAAACCTTGTTTCCACAACAGGAAACCAAGGCTGTTCCTAGCAACTATAACAGCAGAGAGCTGGACTGGACAAAGCTCTTTAACTGAATCAGAAATTACAGGTTAATGTTGGTCAATCCTCAGGTCTCAGTGAGGAATTGAGTGTTGAAAATGTGACTGACAATTCCATCTACAAAGACACCAGAGCAGAGACAGAAAAGAACAGACAATTGAACTGAAACAACTGCTACATAAATCATTTTAAATGAGATAAAACTCTAATAAAAACTTAATTTAATTATAATTAATATCACTGAAACCACTGAGAGAAAAAGAAAAGAAAGCAAAGCTTCTGTAAAACCAATCCCGTCTTCAGACAATTTTATGTCCTCAACCCATACTCATCTGTTATCTATCTGTGAAATGGTATTAAAAAAAAAAAAAAAAAAAAAACGAGTGGGCCTCACTGTCGTAATTCACAAGAGAAAAAAAAAAGAAAGAAAGCTTTTATTTTATCTGTATTTCAGCGTAACCCCTTCAACACCTTCAAATACTCTTTCTCTAGCAATAGGGCTGTGAATTATTGATGAAACCACCATGTGTGTCACCCCTTACCCTCCTCCCTCCTCTCACCCTTCACACCCCGCTGTTGTAGGCATCTCCATACTCCAGTGAGTCTCGAAGGAACACTCCCATGCACACAATCCCAGTGACAATATCCAATAAAGCAGAGCAGGGGCTGGTGGTAGAGGGATGGGAGGAGAGAGGGAGTCGTGGTAGCAGTAGTGGGGGAGAATGTGCTCCCTGACATTTAAATCAATTGCTTTTTTTTTTTTTTAACACCAACAATATGATTCTCAATCTATTTTATTATTTCCATCTCTACGACGTCGATGATAAAAGCCCTGAAGCCTGGTACTGTTTTGTTATTGTTAAAATTATTATTATTATTAATTTGGTGCTGTGTTTTAATTTAATCAAAGCCCCAGTAATGAAGCTCGAGTCACGCTGGGTTTTCACATTTCTGCTGTTGTGAAGGTTTGACACAGAGAGGAAATCAGTGCAACGCTGGTTCACAGGGAAGGTTGAAATGTGTAAATGCATATGTGTGCATTAGCGTTGTCATTGAAATTGTGACCATGGCCTTCGCTTTCTCCCAGTGACAACGTTTCTCTTATTGTTGTGAAACAGCAGGATTCACCACTTGATGTTCGAATCCCCGGTAAGGACTCACCCCCAGCAGGGGGGGTACATTCCGCAAAAGATAAGTGAGTGAAAATTGATGTATAGATGGATGGATAGATATTAACTCTGGAAATACATTAACTTTCACCTCTATCATAGGAAATGACATGTTTTCCTTTAAACCTTGAGACTACACCGGTTTTACTTAATGTTAAATAATATAATGTAATAACATTATTACAATTCCACTGGATCAGCAGTGGAGGCCTAGTGGTTAAGGAAGCGGACACCAGGTTTGAATCCCCCAGCTGCCACGTTGCCACTGAGGAACACTGAGCATAGCACTGTCCCGACCCACATAACTTATTCCACAGGAAGGCTCACAATATGGAGCAATGTGATTTGGCGCCAGCTGCCCCTGTGACCTGGCACCGGACAAACAAAAGAAAAAGAATGAATAAATGAAACTGGGCTCATCACCCGGAGGAGGGTTCTCAATATGTTCCATGTGATTTGGGTGGCACTCTTGAAGGCGGATGCCTGTGCAACCCGGCAACGAATATGCTGATGAAAATGAATGAATCAATAAATATTGACGGGATACTGACATCATATCAACAAACAAAAACTAAAATTGGACGGAAAAAAATTACCTACGTAAATGCATTCAACAGGGTAGTGAAATACTAAACATTCAATTATAAAAGTAAAATAAATTTAAATTTTTGTCATTGTGACGTCGTGATTTACATCACAGTGCACAACAAAATTTGGCCTGTGCATTTAACCCATCACCAAAGACAGCAGTGGGCAGCTTTTGAGCACCTGGGGAGCAGTGTGTGGGTACGATACCATGCTCAGGTCACCTCAGCGGTAACTTGGCGGTAGGGGGATTCGAACCAGGGGCCTTCCGGACCCAAGTGCCCCAATTTACAACCAATTTATTAAAACGAAAACATGTTAGACGGTTAAACCTGTGGAATTATCACGATCAATCACTATCATAATCTGTTATGGTTAACCCAGAGAGACAAATGCTAAAAAAAGGACAGCATTAACCAGGGGATTCCTCTGTTGGTATATCATAACTCCATAATTTTGACAATCAAGGACAAAATACAAATGCATGGGCTTAAAATCTGGCCTTAGAATATGAGCCATATCAATTATATTTCATGTGTTGTGGGTCCTTGGCTCCAGATTATTTCTTTCCCCAAACACATTATTAAAGACTCAGTAATGAAACCTGCAGGTTGTTTCATCGTTGCCGTTAAAAATTATCATAAAGGTAAGGACGCCGTCATCATCTTTGAAGCCGTCTTGACCGTGGGAATCACCATCAAAGTCTCTTGTCTAATTTGAAATGTAAACAACGTTGGCACTTTGTATACAAGGTAACAACAAAACCTAATCATGGGCTCCGAGTGAGCTGATAAACAGCTTAGTGTTACCGTCGCAACTCTTAAAAGCCCGGAGTTACGTGAGAGCTCCGTGTAAATGTAATCAGTACAGAAAGGAAGAATGTGCAGCAGATGCATTGGCCGTCACTGTTAGCATCTATTATTTATTCATCGGCCTTGTTTTATGAGGCTGTTAGCACGAGCAGGAGGGGAAAAAAATGGCCGACAAGAGCAAAGAAACTCCTCACATCCCAGCTTTAATATTTGATGAGGCTCAGAGAAACAGTTGAAAACCAACAATGAGTTTAAACGGCAAAAATAAAAGCTTTTCACGGATGAGTTTGGTCATTGTGACCTGTGTGTTGATTTACGTGGACGTGTTATGTGAGTGCTCCATTGACATTTATTCCCAGGTGGGACTCACTCATCGGAATCTCTCAGGAAATCAAGCCCTTTCAGTAAATTGCTACGGTAAATACCCAACAATATATATTGATTGTGCGTAAAGAAAATATGCAGCAATTAAATGAGACAAGAGCATCACGATGTTGCTGTCACGCTCAGCAGAGGGAAGAAGGTGAGATCTTCATCTTAGGTGCTATAAAATACTCACTTACAGTAGAAAAAAAAAACAGGCAAAGCAGAGGAGGAGGAGGAATCAGAAGATATTTGTTTGTGCCTAAGGCTTGGCTTTCACACCATTAAAAGTTAATAAGTTGGCTTTGCAGAATAGCGGTTAGCCTGCCTTAAATATTTGCCGTACAAGCAGAAGGTCCTGGGTTCTGGGCCCAGAAGAAACACATATTTGGCACCTGCTTCACAGCAGATCTACTGTGAACACAAGAATCAAATTAAATGGGCTTCCTTTACATTCCCTGTATTTTGAGTTTCATCCTTTATGGCCAGACCAGTTGTATCTTAACAACAAATTGACAATAACAAACAGCTTAAAATTAGTTATCCCTTCATTCATTCATATCACTGAAACTTTAAACCTTGTTTGTTATAGGTTTTAGTTGTAATTCCTCACTTTCCATCCAGACCTACTTTATTAAGTTATGAGATTTCAACAAGTATGTGCAAAAAATAAATGATAAAAAATCATACACATATGTCTAAAGCAGGAACACAGAAGCACTTCATGTTCATGATTTTTTTTTTTAATTATGTTATGTTATGTAAATAGGTTTGTAATAAAGTCTAATACAGTTGTACTTGGTGGCATGAAAACAAAGGGAAAATTGTGGGCTAATTCTATGTGTTATGACTGGATCACCTCACTTGACATCTTGTTAGGTTGTTCTAGGGACCAGTGGACCCAAAAAAATTTTTGACAGCCTTGGTCTGAAGTCTTCCAAAAGTGACCACAGTAGTGTATTATTTAGGTATGGAAAGTTAACCTCTGTCCACAAGGTTTCAAGTTCTAATGCAACGGCTGCCAGTTTGCCACTGAGGTGCTCTCAACAGAGACCCATCCCACCCACAGGAAAGCTCACAGTATGGTGTAGCCTGAGCCTGAGTCTGCAGTGTCTCTAAGATCTATCTTATAACACAAACATTAATCCAGTAACTAATGTGCATCAGAATACTAAAATCAATAACTTCATATGGACTTTGGGGAAAAGGGGAGTTTCTGTGAGCAAATTGAATTAACCAAGCAGAAAATTGCAGTTTAAGGACAGAACAAATCAGGAAATTGTTTACTAAAGACTTTGTAGACCTTAACACAATTTGTTATGTTGTCTCTTAGGTGACTTCAAGTTGTCCTGCATTCATACTGATAAGGGATTTTGTCCATAAAATCGGGAGATCTGTCCAAACCATGTCTCTCAAACAAAACAAAACTATAAACTAACAAAACCCACTTGTTATATAGAGAAACCAAAAATAAATACACAAACATTATGTTCAGGTAATTAATTGTTGAAATATATTTTATCTTATATGATGATATATCAAATGTAATTTTTGGCATAAAAACAAAAATATTTATATGTTATAACTACTGGTCTGGCCCCTGTACCAATAACATTTGGACAACCCTGATCTCAACAATATGTCTTTACCGAAAATACTTTGAGAAATTAAATTAGTTATGTGAAAGTATTTTATAGATTTCTATCTTATTTTCATTGGAAGAAAGAAGAAAGAAATGGAGACGGATTCAGTTCTAAGGAAAGAAGAACAGCATGAAAACCATGTAGAGGAGAAACCTCCAAACGAAGCTGTGATAAATGATCTCATTTGTCTTAACAAAAAGACTCCTCAGGGACAGGGACTGTCTGCTGTGCAGATTCAGATCCTCCTTTCTGCTCAGACTTGAATCTGAATCTCCATCAGATGAGATATAGGTAACATTTTAACTGTAGTTGCCCCTGTGTACTGCCCCCACATGGTGAGGTAAAGTCATCGTCTTTGCACGGATACTTCACCTTTCTTTAAATCAGATGCAAATAGAAAAAATAAGACGGAGGAGAAATAGTTCAGTCTCTAGTTTGACCTACAGTGAGGTCACAACACCACATTGGATAATCAACAATCAAACTGTTTAAAGGCCAGTGTTATATTTTAAAACCCTCGTAATCCAAAGAACAGTTGGAACAGAACAATTACCAAACAAATCACCAGTGTCTCTCAGTCTTTCACCCCTCACTACAGCTCAATCGTGACAACCGGTGGTTCAGTATAAACACATTTATTACCCGCTTCTCAAAAGATTGTATTATCCTTTATAGCCAAACTGACACAGGAAATATGATTAGGTTATAAAACATGAATGATAATGTCCCGGTCTTTCCCCATACCTCCAAACAAAAACATCTCTGCGGGGCAAATTAGGACTCCTAATAATCCAGACCTGGCAGCTCCACATCTGACGTGACTGGATTTATAAGGAGATTTCAGGAAAAATACAAAGAGCTGTTTATGAGGGAAACAATGCCTCAGGAGACCTCAGCTGTGGATTTACAGACCAAAGAGACCACAGAGAGGGGTGCAAGGGAAATAAAAACAATTAGAAAAAAAAACCCTGCATAATAAAAGCAAGAAATAAATCTACCGGCTGTATATAGTGTAGCTCTAATAAACCATGTATTAACCAACTCACTCTTTCTGTAAAGGCTGGTTTGCATTAAGTACTTGTTTGTCATAAGAGACTTAATATTTACTATATTAGGCTAACTGATTACAGTTCTTAATCAGACAAGAAGGTTTGGAGAAAAAAAACTAGAGAAGCCAGATTGAGATGGTTTGGACATGTTCAGAGGAGGGACAGTAGAAGAATGATCCTAAAGATGGAGCTACCAGGTAGGAGACAAAAAGGAGATTGATGGATGCAGTGAGGGAGGACATGGAGGTAGCTGGAGTTAGAGTTAGAGATACAGAGGACAGGGGGAGATGGAAATTGTTGACTCCCTGTGGTCACCCCTGGAAAAAAAGGGACAAGCCAAAAGGAACAGAAGAGATTATAGTACTTAATTGACCCCATAAAGTGCTTATGTCCAAGATTTATAAGACAGTGAAGACATTATTGGTCTGCCTTTTTAATCTCAGTTGGTCAGTTATCTTTTATTAACCCATGACATCATGATCATAAAAATAATTTTCTAATTCAATTTTCAGTGTTTATGCATTTAATATGTCTGTTCAATTCTTTATATTTAGGTGTTATTAAGGAAAACAAAACACTATTAATAAAAATAAAAGTAATAAAAATAGGAGATACAAAAAAGCAATAAACAACAAGAATAAAAGAACAGTTTTCCCTGGACCTCACTCTGCCTCAATCTCTAAATCTTATTACTTCTGCCTAATTAGATAATCAAGACTAGCCCTGCACCACACTGTTTTCACATTTTAGTGAGCAGGGAATAATTAGACACAGATGTGAGTGAATTCAGGTAAAATGATAAAAAAGCCCGCAAAGTGAGGGAAAGACGGAGTGAGACGTGCGGAGACAGAGACAGATTACCTCGTGATCCCTGAGCATCTGTTAACGCAGCAGACGTCTTGTATGACTACATGTCACTGCGCTTATGTGCTGGTTTTTAGTGCAGCAACTCCTGACAGCTGATGTCACACATGGCTGAATTGACAACTGTGCAGTGAATAATGCATAGCCATGTTAAACGTTTATTCTTTTTTTCTTTTTTTTCCTCCCCCTTCTAAATAAAAATGGACTCCCAGGGACCTGCCTGCACAAAAATGCCACAAAAGCTGCAGAAAGTCCTAATTAGTGACAGTCCCTGATGTCCCTGGTAGAGGAAATAACAAAGAGAACAATAATGTAGACTTAAAAAAACACAGAGAAGGAAATGCTACAACACTGCTGCCTCCACAAAGGGGTGTTGGGTACAATACAATATAAAACATGAGAAAAAAAAATACAACAGGGGACTACGGTACACTACGGTACACTACGGTACACTGCAGTAACTGAACACATGTGAACTGGTCCTGGCCCAGGATTGACCGTACAGGCACCAACCACAACCACTGCGACAACAAAAGCTGAGGTTCAAACTAAGTCGAATACACAACATTTTTGTTTACATAAACTGGTGAACCTGGAGAGACACTGTGTAAAGTTTTTCTCTTTTTGCCCATGCAATAATTCCATTTCAATAATTGTAAAAAAATGTATAAATTGAATTAAAATACCACAAGGTGGAGTTATTCCCATGTTGTTGGCCAAATAAGCGTTTGTGAGCCCATAGCAGCCCTCAGGCCAGACGTTTGACACAAGTAATCTCAGGTGAAACTGTACTTTTCACGCACATTGTGGCTTTCCAGCAGTGTAGAGTGCTTAGGGTGTCAAACAGAGGCCCGGGGGCCAAATCTGGCCCGCAGTGTGCACTTCAAGACGAGAAAGCTAGGCAGTTGCTTGGGGCTCGGCCACTAGGTGGCCTGGTCAAATTTTGTCTTGGTGCTGGTGCTGATAGGAAGGGGGACCCAGCAATATCTTGCTAGGAGCCACAGCAGACCGTAGCACCGCCCTTGTGTTTATTATCTGGAAAAAGGGAAATATTTTAAATTTATTTTTCAATAAATATTCAGTCTGGCCGGTGACTTCATGCTAGTTAATTGTGGCCCACTATGAAATTGCGTTAGACACTCCTGGTTAAAGTGATTTTTTTCCCAGTTAAAATTTTATTTTCATTATCACACGCTCAGTGACAAAATGCTCGTGGAATCCTTTATCTACTTGTCCAGGCTGAGATCATTTTGAGCTTTTAAGGAGTTGCCCACTTTCCGTTGTCCTTTATCTAATGTTCATCAAATCAGTCCTTCATCCTGGGCAGATTGTGTTTTGACTCATATGGATTTCTGTCTCATTACAGCTTCATTTGAAAGAGTGCAGCAGTAAGTGTGTCAGATTAATCCTCGGGAATAGCTGCATCTATAATAGGAGTCTAATGAGCTGTTTGCTATTGATTAATGCTAACTAATTAGCAGCCGACACCTAGCCATGTTGGTAAATGATGCAAGTTTGTGAAAGTCAATCTGAAAGTTGCAAGAGGAAAATCGGTAATGAGAGTAAATGGGTTTGTGGTGGAGTCAGCACCAGATTTCCACAGGCAGATAACCACAATGACAACAACAGTCAACACTTAGTGCTGTTGATGCACAGCCTTCAGTCCTCGGTCCTACTCCTCCATAATTTCCCGAAGGATACAAGCCATGGACAAATAAAGTCTATCTATCTCCCCATCTATCTATCTATCTATCTACATGGAGTCCATCAACATACATAGGAGATGCAGCAGTTACGATTGTGACTGATACACTCAAGATATGATCCATCCATCTATCTGTCTATCCATCCATCTATCTGTCTATCCATCCATCTATCTGTCTATCCATCCATATATCCGTCTATTCCATCTATCTACATATGTATATATCCATCCATCATACTATTTGTCATAGAAACACTATATCACAACAGAAAAGCATTTAAAATATGTTTTTCAAAATAAAACTCATCGGCCACAATATAGAATCACCACATAAATTGTATTTAGAAACAAAAAGAACCCCAGTATACCAGTATCCTTGTCCTTTCAGGACAAAACAACTGTTTTACTGTGAATGGAACTAAACAATGTTTCCCCTTTTACTGTAGATGTCCACAACTCTATACCAAATAAAAAGTGCTTGATATGTTGCAGGTCAGACTACAATCACCCCAGTCCTTGCCAATCGACAGGTCATTGCTGAAGAAAATTAATATAAAGCTGTTTGGCTTCAGGACTATGTTAAAAATACTCTGAGTGATTAAATATTGTTTACATGCTTTAATTCGTCCTTCTGTAAAGTCACTGCTGCTGTTGCTTTTGATCTGATTAGGCTCAGTGGCTGATGTTTCACCCAGCACAGGACTGCAATGAGAAATGAGCTTCTGTCTCACAGCACACAGTCCAATGGGCCAACATGAAAATAAGGTCAGAGACGTCAAGGTATGTGGAGTATTTTGAACCAAACCATAATATTCTCAACTTTTTTTAGGATTTCAGGGGTTTGAGGACATGGAATGGTAAACACTGATCATATTCATCATGGACACATTCAGTAGGTTAAATGTAACGCCTCCCAGGTGGTCTTGTGGTTTCTCTTAGATTTTCAAAGTTTGGCGCAACCCAGGTTCAAATCCCAGTCCAGGGAATATGTTTCAAAGGTTTCCCCAGCGAAGGACCAATCATGCTCAATCTTAACTCAACACCCAACCAAATACATCCTTGACAACAACAATCTATTGCATATTGTAGAAGAAAAGAAGATATTGCATTGATAACCATCCATCCATGTTCACTCGCTTGTCCACTGATGGGTAGCAGTCTGCACAACTGCCACCCAAATCACATTGCACTACACCCAACTTTCCCGCAGGTGTTTAGCCCACTCGAAATTAGAGTGATATTGACAAACACATAAATATGTAAAAATCATATCTTAAAATCCTAGAAATGATGAACTGCATGAAGCCATCTCTTCTATTAACTACCAACACTGTGTAAACAACTTTAAACAGCAACACTATTCAGTCCAGTCTCAAACTCAAATAAGTTGATGGTCACCACCCACACTATCCTTTTACTGAAGGTGTAATACAACACTGAACCAGAAGTGGATCAGGGTTTTGAGAACTATACGATTTACCATAAAATGTGGAAAAATATCTTTCCACGGGCTACGAATTTGAGACCCCTGATTTAGTACATCTCTTCATTCATAGACAAAAAAATAAAACAATTAAATATCCACAAACACATGAGCAAGGATTAAAATAACATTATTTTCACAAGCTAATACAAAAAGCAAAGCAACTGTTTTTGTGTTAGTTTGAATTTACCGGGCGTGTTCGTAAAGGTTCTGCTGAAGACCCTCATGAGTCAACACAACATTAAAAGATAATAACTTATTATAATTACTTTGTCCTCAATTAAAGCAACGCCACATAGTTGTGGGAGGTTTTCGTTTGTGAGTGTGTCCATAAACCTTTATGAACGGATCTCATTTTTTAATAACTCAAACAGGTTTAATTGCACAGTCACTATTTAATAAGTAGGCTCAGCGTAAAAGCTATCAGCATAGATTATGTTGCAGCCTCTGTGAACAGTGAGCATCACAATAAAATAATCTGAAAGTGCGGAGTGTCAGAATGTTTCTAATTACTTCCAGACTTTTTCATGGACTCATAAATAGAATAAATTACTCCTTTAACCTCGAGCAGTGACATGTTTATTTATGATGTCATTTCTTTTCTTTTTTCTAATCTACATACATCACACTCTTAGTGTAATTGTGTGTTTGCATCTACAGCTCTGAATTCCCCAAGCATCACTCGTGGAAGGGAATATTCTTTCATTCATACCACATGAAAAATTTCCGCAGAACAAAGCCTGTGGTTACACACTCAAACGTTATTTTGCTCTGTTTGTGGAAAGACTTGGTTTTTAATATGGCAGCAGATGTGAGGTGACGGCTGAGGGTTGCACAACATGTCTTAAAGTCATTTAATAAAGAGTAGAGCATGAGGAGGAGGAAATGTTTTCAGGACAGTATTTGGATGTTTAGTGTTTTCAATAAAACCATAGTGTGGGAACGGACATAATGCACAGCATTTTCTTTTTATGGTCTGCAAGACTACTCACTGTCTGAGTCTGTGTCTGCGGAAACACAATACACAACACATGGCAAATTGAAGTAGAGTATTGAGACCGACAAAGCCCTCAAACAGAGAATATTAATAATTTTGTAAAGCAGCAAAAGCCTATCAAGGTGACATGAGAAGTGACTGTTTCTATGCGATACGGAAGTTTTGTGGATTACATCCCTTATTACTACTTTCTTTAGTACTACTCAAAATTAGAGGTGTGTTTGGAATATGTCCATTCTGTTACTCAGGTGGTAACATGGCCCAGTGGTCTAAAGCAGTGGTCCCCAACCACTGGGCCGGGGACCAGTACCAGCTCGTGGGTGAATTGGTGCCAGGCCGCTGAGAAATAATGTTTCCTTTTGGCCCCATCTGTCTATTACTTCCACCTGATCCATACTCATATCAATAAAAGAACTGAACAATAGAATGCCTAGGATTCCATCATCAATAATGCAACTATATTTGATTAGGAAATACTTTCTCAGTGAAGACAACAACAATAAACTCAAAATGACGCAGAGTGATTGATTTTAGATTCTAACTTTTTAAAACGGTCTGGTAGCAGAAAGTTTTAGGCTGTGTGCACTTGAGAAATCCTTGTTGCGCCCATGCACAGTTAATTCAGGTAGGAAGATTTTATAGGTAGGAAAATATTTCAGAAAACTGGAAATTTAAATTTATTAAGGTGTATTTATCCACCTCAACTTAACGACTGGTCCATAGAAAAAAATACCAGACATTCATCCAGTCCAAAAAAAAAGATTTAGGCACTGGATTTAGGCTGCAGTCATTTCGATGGCGTGATTTCAAATCCCACTGCTGCCAGAATATTTATAGAAAATTTCCAAATTGTGGGATCAATAAAATGAAACTTTTTTTTTTTTTGCTTTTTAACTTGATATTCATTGTGAAGCCTTGTCCACATAAACTAATTTAAAAGAAACAAAGACTAGGAGTCTATCAGCCTTATATGAAATAATATTTGTCTAATTATGGAGCATGAAGGCATGCCACATAAAATTCTTATTATTCAAAAACATTAAAATATTCGATCCGATTCTCCAACGTAGAAGGTATTCTAGGACATAAAAAAAGACAACAGTGAAGCAGTGAAACCCTATCATCCTTATAGAAATGTGTGAAGCCTTAGTCATTGTTGCATCTAAGTGCTTCAGTAAGGGATGGGATTTTGTTGCCAACACTGACAATAATGAATCTAACGGTTTCTGGCGGCGGTGCTCCCAGTCTCATCATTGTTGATCTATTCCCCTGATAAATGCTAACTCACTGTTGGATTGCTTTGCCATTTCTCATTTTTATCTCCACCGTAGCCAAATGGTCAATACCCTGGACCATTTGGTGCCATTTCACATGGACGCTTCTATTATGATGGGCTGAAATGTAATCCATCTGTGACTGAGTGTGTGTGTGTTTGCCGCTGTCTCTGGGTATTTTTTAGGGGAATATTGGAACAAATGAAGACAAATAAACAGACATGGATTTAAAGGAAAGAACAATTCAAAGGGAATTTGAACTTTTTCTGGATGAAAATACAGTCTCTGCCTCTGTGGGCAAAGTTTTATTGTCTGCTTGTGTTGTTTTTTATTTGTATTTATTGCCCTGCATTGGCCTAGAGAGGAACATCTGATCATATAATCCGTTTATTTGTGAGTTAGTTTAGTCCTGAATCAGATATTGTGCAGTACTGATCTTAATGTTGTCTTTTCTCCTGTATTTTTCTAAGATATTTTATACGAATGGACATGGATAATAGTTATCGGCAATCTAGAACAAGGCACAATGAATTTGGAATTTAACCACCTGGAATTCACATTAGGTGCTTTAGTCCAAAAGACGTTTGCATTTTACCCCTCAAACTCCTCGTCCCTTTCTCTCCCACGCCCATAATTACACCAGGCCAGTTTTTCTCAGGGATCCACAAAATCCTCTGTTTACAGTACTTCACTCAGATTTCTTACAATGTCGCAACCTGAAAGAAAGGGGCAGCAGTAATCCAGAAGGTCCTACTTTTACACAAAGCTGGAGTCACTGAGGTTCTTTGTCATGAACATATTTCTTTGGAAACTGTTGGTTTCCTGCTTATAAACAATCCAATTTCATCTTCTTAGGTAGGCAAGTAAAATCTTAAAATGTTTGATATGACTCTCAGGACATGACATATCACTCACAGGCTTGTTGCTGATGGTTGGTTGTCTACGATTTGCTACCTGGTTGATGAGTTACAGAACTGAAACATGTTTCAGATGTTTCAAATTGTGATCTTCCTATAATAGCAGACAGGTGAGGTGTCAAACTGGCAATAACAGTGGAAATGAGCAGCTAAAGTTTTTTTTTTTTCTTTTTTTTTCAGCACCTATGTGTGTGGGAGAGAAGTATCAGATAAGCCAGACTCAGGTTTATGTCACCCCCACTGGGCCAGGGAAGGGAAATGACACAGGATTACAGTATCTCAGTATTGTGCTCTGTCCATCACAGACACACTTCAGGGATTTGGGGAAAGACACAAAAACAGGAGACTAACAGAGGCTCCGAGAAGGGGATAAAAGATCATGAATCGAGTTAACAGAGAAAAATAACATTGTCCAGATAACACTTTGGCTGTAGACACATTACGTCAAACAATACCATATTTGGTCATCGGTTTTCATTTTAAGGCGAGATATGGGGAGGGGAAAATGAAAATTGTTGAACCCTTGACCTGATCCACACAGAACAACAAGTGGGTTTGCAGTTTAGTCTTGATTCCCTCAGTGTCGTGACTGTAAATATCTCTCAGATGTGAAAAATGGAGCCCAACTCAATTCACTGTCACCGTCTTTGTTGTTGAACTCATTATGATGAAGTGAGGCTTACTGCTCATTCATTTTAAATGACCATTTTACAGGCTAATCCCCCTGTAAGAGGCCCTGCTGGTATAGACTGTTGGTAATGAAGAAGGATATGAGGGTGTAAGAATTAACTTGATACCAATCAGTCACCACTTGTTAAATTAAACATAACAAATACATCAATGAGCCTCACGTTGATGGAAGTGCATCATGTGCAAGTCAATGACTAATTTCCAGCAGAAGGTTTGATGGAGCTGCCCCAACATCGTTACCTTATGTTGTCAACACTTGTATCATTAATACAAATTTAAAATGCAGGACACAACAACCTCTGACATTTAATGATGTGAAGATCCAGGGATGTGGATTTGTCAAGAGGGGTGTGTCAAGTGCAGGAGGGTGTGGTCTAGAGCAGTGGTGCCCAACCACTGCGCCGGGGGCAGGTACGGGAACCATGGGTGAATTGCTGCCAGGCCGCAGAGAAATAATGTATTTTCTTCAACTTCAACTTTTATTTGTTTATAGTGCCACATTATAGCAACTGTCATCTCAAGGCACTTTACAAACAAGCATGCATAAAAACAATAAAAAAAAAAGAATATATAAAGATACCCCCTGCCCCTATAGACCCTCACACCGACTAAGGAACAACTCCCAAAACCCCAGAAAGGGAAAAAAAGGAAGAAACTTCAGGGTTTTCGACAGTGGAGGGGATCCTCACCCAGGACGGACAGGCAGGCTAACTAAACATTAGCAAGTAAAAACTAAAATTTATTTTAAGTCTACTTCTTGGACCCAACTGTCCATTACTCACACTTTATCCAAGGCCAGGATTCCATCATGAATAATGCAACTATATTTGATAAGGAAACAACAAAAATGAACACAAAATGACATAAATAGATTTAGACTCAATTTCAAAGATTTGCCATTAATACAAGATTTAAACCTCTTATGGTAGCAGAAAATTATAGGCTGTGTGCTCTTCAGAAATTCCTGTTTTGTGTATGCACAATTAATTGGAGTAGGAAGATTTTATAGGTAGGAAAATATTTCAGAATACCGGACATTTCATTTTAATTAGAGGTATTTATCTGAAAAAATATAAAGACTGGTCCGTAAAAAAAAAGTAACAGACATTTAACCAAAATGGTTGGGGAACATTGATGTAGAGAAGTATATCTACTAGTGTTCCCTCTAACATCAACCAGAAACTGATAAAGTTTCTCAGTTTAGAAATGAAACTTTCAACTCCAAGAAATCCAGATGTTGACAACTAAACAACTTTTGGATATATGAAGAAACTGTATAAATCTAGTGTGATGCTGGTTAGGTATACGTAGTCTAAGTGACAGATGGGCTTAATCCAGGGATGGGATTACATCGTGGAATATCATGGACAAAAAGACCAATGAGGTCAGTTAAAATGCAATGTGATCATAATCTTAGGAGATGACATTATAATCTATAATTTTTATGTTCTGAACATTATGTTTTAAATACTTAATACTTAGAAAGCTTCAATTTGGGCCACAAAGATTGATGTTTTTTTTTGTCCTTGAGTTTGGTTTGATATCGAACAGACTACATCATTAAAATGGTAACATAAGCACGCTGTTGTATTTTATTACTATTATATTTAAATACTTAACTGTAGCAGCATAGCCCCTGGTCAAGTACTGAGATTACAAGCAAGTCATTAATCAGCCTGCACACATAAATACACCACCTGCATCCCCTGCTTTTCTTAGCTAATACATCTCCTCCAGCATTTCATCTCACCGCTGTCGTTATTGCTGCTACAGTTCCTTGTAAAACTCATTATGGAGAAAATAGAATTAAAGGGAAGTATGTAGGTAAGACAAGGCACTCCAAGAGGTGATTGTAATAACCTGACAGAGGTGAGTAATTTAGCTGCCAAAACATAAGCATGGAGATCTGGAAGAAGTGCTTTAGAGATAAGAATTGGGCTGCAGGCGTTTAAAAACCAAGATATTAAGACAGAAAATTAAAACGTATCATTAGCAGGAGTGGACCAGTTTATTAATGTTTCTGTGTGGCTTAGACGGCAAAGACTTGTACTGTCATCACAGTATAGCTTCTAAATGACTACTTATACACTTATCAGAAAAGAATCTCAATCCACTTTAATGCTATTTACCTTTAGTCTTTTGATGACTACAGTGAATAAACGTGTTTTCTTGTGTGTAACAGGAGTTCATAAATTGCTTTCTTTGTTCTGTATCGCCCCCTAGATCTTCACCATTGACTATTAAACATTTATTATTACTCATCGACTCTTTGACGCACCAGTTGGTTCAGTAATTACTGAAAACAACTTGTCCATGCAGCAAAGGCTTTGTGGACAAAATTAAGTGGTTTTAAACTAATTCCTGATTAAATGTCATGTTGTGGATACACATGAGGGACACCGGAAATTAGGACTATGTCCTAATCCTGATGTGGAAAAGTCTTTGCCTCTGAGCCGACGCACTTGAAGTGACAGGTTTTCGGAGCAAACATGTGCTGTTAACACGCACTGACATTTCACAGCGGTGTAAACCCCAACTCCCACAGTCAAGTTCCTGTTTGCAACGATGATGAACGGCATCATCATCGCACCCTACTGGTCATGATTAGTGAGAAATGTGGGTTTATTATTAGGAGAGACAATCCTCCCGCCCATTTTATGACATTTATAATGACAAGATGAAATGGCCAGATCCACAGTGTTTCTAACTTCTATGACAGGCATTGGCAAACTAAGGTCCGGGGGCCAGATGTGGCTCGATGAACTTTTTGATGTGGTCAGCCGACCTTGTGCAAATAAATTAATTTATTGATATTATTGTTATACTTCTAGCATTTCCCTTCAATTATGTCTTTTGCCATTAAATGATGTTAAAAAGGCTATTGGAAAGTTATGTTTTTTATACATGACTTTTAGATGATATTTATCTGATGATGATATTTTATTCTACTACTCAAAAGTTTGCCCACATTCATTCTATAGTCGGGGAATTTCCTTTTTCCAGTTTTATCCATACAAATTTACCATATGCATCAGTTTTATGTAGTTTCGGGATTTTAACAATAACACACTACAGCTGCGGCAGCGCACCACATTTTTTTTTTAAATCAAGAACCGATATTAATTGTTGCTACTTATCGTTAAAGGATGTACTTTTCAAAATAAAACATCTTTTACAATTTGTTCTGTTTGTATCAGATTCTAATAACCTGCAGTTTTAATAAAAAAAAGTTTAGAATTATTTAAATAAGTCAACATTAACGTAATTATTTCACTGACACTGCAACCCAGTACCAAAAGAGTCTTGTACCATCAGTAGCTTATTAGCCAAATAGTAAAAGGAATTTAAAGAAAGTTAAACTGACAAAGAAGCAGACCAGATACACAGAGAAAAAGGAAAGAAAAAGAAGCATATTTAGGTTCTGACCCACTTTTTAAACCTGTTTCAGGTGAAAGAAAAATAGTTTACGATACGGTGATAGAAAGAGCGACTCAGCCACCTGGAAAGCGGAATCAGCGGCACCTGGCAATTGAGCCATTCAGAGAAAGAAGTTGCTTTATCCCAAAATTGTGAAGCAACAAAATCCAACCAGAAGCTGAAGGCGGGACACCATCAGTCCAGACTCTGTTTCTTATCTGAGAGGTGACAATAGATTGGTGTCACGGAGCGCCAGCTGTAAAATTCTCATCTGTTCTACCTTATTATTCTAGGTCTGCTGGTGTTGGAATGTTTACATGACAGAGAGAGAAGTGTGCTGCTGTCACATAAAAAGGTCAGGGGTGGGGATTGCATTAGTAACCAGAGCAGAAGATCTGCCATTTATGGCTGCATATTCAGCAACAAACACTAAGGGGTTCCTGCAGAATTCTATCAGCACCCTGATGACCCCAGGTCTTTAGCCTTCTTTTCTCATATTTTCTTTCATTATTTCCCTTATTTCATGTCCACATTTTTTCTTTTACACCTTGCTCTATGATGCACAGTGCCCCCTGGAACTCCCTCCCCACCACCACCTCCTATTCCATTCCATTCTTTCCTTCCTTCCTTCCTTCCATCTGCTTCCACATCTTATTTTCTTTGTTCCCCCATTCCTGGCTTCCTCATCCTTTCTTTCTTACCTTTCTCTACACTAAATTCAATGTATCACTGGAACTCAAAAAGCAGGAACAAAAGCAAAAGGCATTCAGAATCCGAGAGAAACCAAATGATTCTTTTCCTCATTTCCCCCAAGCCTGCAGAGCTGGCACCAGGCTTCACCATGAGCATTACAATGAGTCACTTCTCTCTGGGCCTCTGTGACATTTTGTTGCCATGTAATAGCAAGTAAAAAACCATTAAGCAGGTAATCAAATAATGCATCCGTGGGGAAGAGCTGGTTCTGAGGACATGGGCAGATCTTCAGCTCCGACTGAAAGTTTCTTGTTTGTTTTTCTTTTTGTTTCTTGGATTTGATAAACTTTATTTCCTGAGGGACGGAGGAAGTGTGGTATTTAATTTTCTAAAGGGCTTATCTGTCCAATGGCATTTCCAAGCAATAAAAGATTAAAAAATAAAAATAAACCATCATACACTAAAAGTTCAGACCTGACAAACACAAACCATTGGACTTGGGGAATAGATATGGATTCAGGGATTTTGTTCTCTCTTTTTATTGTTTTTATATTTTTGTGTCAGGTCCAGACAAATCTTTTCAAAACTATGACTGTCTGTCTGGATAAGTGTAAGACCTTTTAGATCAGTGGTCCCCAACCACTGGGCTGGGGACCGGTACCGGTCTTTGGTTGAATCGGGGCCGGTCCACAGAGAAATAATGTTTCCTTTTGGCCCCATCCGTCTATTACTTCCACTTGATCCATACCCATATCAACAAAAGAACTGACCAATAGAATGGCTAGGATTCCACCATCAATAATGCAACTATATTTGATTAGGAAATATTTTCTCAGCGAAGACAACAACAATAAACTCAAAATAACACAGAGTCATTGATACAAGATTCTAACCTTCTATACCAGTCTGGTAGCAGATAACTATAGGCTGTGTGCACTTGAGAAATCCTTGTTGTCTATGCACAGTGAATTCTGGTAGGAAGATTTTATAGGTAGGAAAATATTACACCAGAAAATTGTTTTTTTAAGGGGCATTTATCTGCCACAACTCAATGACCGGTCTGTGCAAAAAAGTACCAGACATTTAATCAGTCCATGTTGCAAAAGAGGTTGGGGAACACTCTTTTAGATTATTTAGATTATATTACATTTTATCGCTTATTCAAAACAAAAACAAGTATGAAGACAATTCCAGACCATTTCTTCTAAATATCTTAAAGAATATCTTAGCAAGTATAAATACTTTATTTCACTGCTAAATATAAAGTAAACAGATTACTACATCAAAATAGTGGCATCAGAGTTGTGTTCTCACTCAGTGTCATCAACACATACCAACCCTAATGACATCATCAACCATGAAACAAAAATATTCTTAAATTATGTGTTTTTAGTCAGTTATAGTAAAAAATACAGCAGTTATACCACATATGTTTGTGTGGATGTAAGAAAGAAGAGGAAGAACTTTTTTTTCTTTAGTGAATATATGTGTACGTCAACATTTTTTTTTTTTTTCAAAGCAGATTACGTTTTACTAAACACTACAATTTGGTGGGGCGCCTGGGTGGCAGAGAGGAAAACCACAGCGACATGGCTGGAGTAAAGATCTGAAGAGCTCAAATTTGTGCAAAAAAAAGAGAGAAAATTCATGAACTACATCAACAGTATTGAGTTTGCAGAGTGAAAATATATATATATAAAACTCCAGACGCTTTAATGGAATCTGAGCTGCATATATAAGTTAGTGGCGAGGAACGAGACAGAGTAAAGGGATTGGTGATGTTGGCTGAGTCTGCTCTCTGAGCACAGGCTTCAGAGAGACTTCAACAAGAAAAGGAAAATAAAACTAAGCTGTAAACAAATCTTGGAAGTCTTCAGTGATGCTTTTTAATATTTTAAGAACTGAAAATGATGTTTATATAAACGGAAGAAGATGATGTGAAAATGAATATGTTTTCAACCTAACTAAGTCTAAGACTTTAGCTATGGTTAAGTTATTATTAATATTAACATTTCTGGGGTTACATTTTGTATAATGCATATAAATATTTGCGTTTATATGTATCTTTTTAACATATTTTGCGATAAATGTGTAGCATTAAGGTACAAATAAATTATCACATATGCTTATCTCTATCTAGGCCAGAAGTGGGCAAATATTTTCACTCCTAGGTCATAGAGCAGACATGGGCTCAGTCTAGGGCCAGATGTGGACCTTTGGACTTTTCAATGGCCCGCCCATCATGTCCAAATTGTATTATTCATTTATAGTATCATTATCCTCCTACTTTTTTTTCTGCAATCCCAGCATTACCCTATAAATGTGTAGATAAGGCAAAAAGCCATTTATTCCTGACTATCGCATCACCATTTCTCTTAGTTCACACAAATGCTCAATCCTTCAGCCCCTGACCCGACCCATGTGTCAAATTTTACTACCCAATCTGGCCCAGGAGTGAAAATATTTGCCCACGCCTGTCATTGAGGATACTAAAATCTGACAAGGGGCACAGGTTTAAAGCAGAATTTGAACATTTGTGCGAACTGAATAAATGACATTTAAAAGTCATGAATAAAGGATAAAGCGCTTTTGGCCTTTTCTACACCATCTATAGCAGCGGTCTCGAACTCAAATAGGTTGAGGGCCAAGGTCCCCAATGTCACTTCACCAAAGGAGAAGTTACATGGAAATGAATGTTCAATATAGAAAAAAATGGTGAAAATGAAATAAAAAAAAGTTTCCCACTGTAATACCATTTATCCACAGTGGAGTCTACCAATGAGTGCATCCAACAAAACCATTTTTAGCATTGTCATGCAGAAGAATCATTCTATAAATCTAGTGGGGCCCCTCTTGTGGGCCACAAAATATCACTCCATGGGCCACAAATGGTCCACGGCCTCAAGTTTGAGACCCCTGATTTGTAGGGAAATGCTGCCATTGATAATATAAATTAATTGTATAATTTGGACTAGTTTGGCAGGCCAAATTAAAAGCCCAATAGGCCGCATCCATTTAGTGCCAGTAGTTTGCCCTGGTCTGAGCTGAGCCAATGTTTGTGGCCATTTAAGCAATTCTGGTCAAAATTAAAACTACTCTTGTATAATTTAGCTAAGGTTTGTTTTTACTGTAAGGTTATTTTTAGCTTATGATTTTGGAAACATTTGACTCTTTTTGTTTTTTTCCCTTTCCTGATAACCTTGAATTTCTTTTTTTGTCATTTCTTTTCCAAATCACTGGAAATTCCTTTGAAGGTTGTTGAAACATATTGACTGATATGTAATTTTCCAAACTCAAAAACTGTAATTTTACATCTTTATAATCATTAATTCTAATTGTAACGTTAAAAAAAATAATCCCCACATCTGCATATTTTTCGGTCCAGTGTGTGTTCGTGTGTGTCTGCATGGTCACCCTCTCCCCACCGTGGCCAGTATGTCCACCACTGTGCTTAGCCACAAAGACCTTCCCCAGGAAAAGAAGAAAATTCTAAAGTGCTGTCACTCATTTCACAGATTTTCCAGACAAATAATTTCAGGTTTGTGCTCCACTAGCGCCAGCCCTCCGTCCCGTCCCGCTCCCGCCGACCTGTAATTACATGCCATTCACTTGATTTGTTCATTAGTTCAAGCCTCAGCTCAGCACAGAAGAATCGGAACCCTCTCATTAGTGGTTCATGACTCTGCTCTCCCTGTGGTGAGCAATAGAGCAGTAGTGGAAAACAATGGTGGAACGGAGGAAAGTGGTGAGGAGACCTGGTATTAACCCAGTAGAAGGAGAAGTACAAGACAGAGAGAAAGATGAAAAAGGGGGAACGTTGGAAAAAACACAGGAGCAGACGTGGATGTCATAATATTAGTTGATCCTCTTAGTACTAAATCTTAAAGATCAACAAACTGGGAATATACTGAAATCACTTGAACCTAGTACTTTTATCTTACTCATGTTCAACAAAGTTGACAGTTGTAAGACCAGCCATGATGTGGGGTTTAGAGACACTAAGAATAGGTAGAAATCTGGAGGTGGAGGAGTTAAAGATGGAGAGACAAGGATGGACAGGATCAGGAATGAGGTGAAAACACAAACAGAAAGGTTTGAAGAAAATGCTAGAAAAGCCACATTGAGATGGTTTGAACATCACAACAACATGGAGTACTGCAAAAAGTCCACTGTAGATAGCTGGCAGTATCTCAGTATTGCTCCAGCTATTCTGACAGTTACTTGCAAAACACAAAAACATCATGTACCTCTAGTAAAGAGGTGTCAAACTCAGGCCCGGGGGCAAAATCTGGCCCGCAAGACCATAACAAATATGTACCAGAGTTGGCCCACCAGTATAAAGGCCTTATATACTGACAGGATTTGTATTAGTGCATGGTCTTTGTTATAGCACAGACATTTGGTTTTTTATGTTTTTCCGTAGAAAAACATAAAAACATTAAAAGGATCAGGGTAGGCTACATATAAAGGCTAATATCACTGATGTGTTTATTTTTTATTTAATTTCTCATAATATAAGCTGCTTCAGTGTTCATAAAAATCGACGGTTTATTCAGGGGCGACCCTTGAAGAAAAGGCCAGCCAGGCAGTTGTTTGGGGCTACGGCCACTAGGGGGAACAATAAATAATAGTAGTCCACTGTGAAATTGAATTTGACACCTCTGCTCTGGTAGAAATGTACTAATGGGCACGTGTCATAAACCATAGTTTGCAACGTAGATCAAGACGTCAATTCTTGTTGACGTTTTGTCTGCTGACAATCGTGGAAATTGGGACAGAAATCAGCAAGACTACGACTTCAGCTGGTATTATATCATCTCATGATTGTGTTTTAAAATAAAATAGCAACAACTTTATTAGAGCTGTCAGAATAAACATGCTATTTGTGTTAACTGACTTGTGAAGGCGTCCATATTTAAACATTTAGCTCATTTTAACGCATGGGCAGAATGGCGTGCACAGTAAATCCAATTACTCCACACATCACAACCAATCATTGAGGAAATAAACAGTTGATAAACATGTTGGTTTTCAGACACACCACAGGAGAGACATTCTGTTTAACCAACCATCTGATGCTTTTAACATCATCTCAACACCAGCGTGCGTTTGAGGAGGTTTCAGGTAAGACATCTGGCGAATATCAGACCAACATCAGCTCAAGGACATTGAGTTAGTCTACTGCTGACAAGATGCTGCTAAAGAGATTGCAAAGGACTGTATCTGGTGTCTAAACACTAGTATTCTTTGTAAGAATAAAGTCAAGTATAGTAGAAAATGTGGAATGTGGTGCAGAGGTGGTGAAGGTGAAGCAGTTTAGATACTGAGGATCAACTGTTCAGAGCAGTGGAGGCTGTAGAAGAGAGGAGAAGAATAGAGTGGAACAACTGGAGAAAAGGATTGATTTGTGGTAGGAGTTCGCTAAGGTGAAGGAAAAGGTTTACAAGACAGTTGTGAGACCAGCCATGGTGGATGGATTAAAGACACTAGGAATAGGCAGAAGACAGAAGACAGAGCTGGAGGTGGAGGAGTTAAAGATGCTGAGGTTCTCTTTAGGAGAGACAAGGATGGACAGGATCAGGAATGAGGTGACTAGAGGGACAACACAGACTGGAAGGTGTGGAGAAAAAGCTAGAGAAGACAGATTGAGATGGTTTGGACATGTTCAGAGGAGGAACAGTGGATACATTGATAGAAGAATGATCCTAGAGATGGAACTACCAGGTAGGAGACAAAGAGGAGATTGATGGATGCAGTGAAGGAGGACATGGAGGTAGTTGGAGTCAGAGTTAAGGATACAGAGGACAGGGGGAGATGGAAATTGTTGACTCGCTGAGGCAACCCCTAAAAAAGGAACGAGCGTAAGGAAAAGAAGAAGAAGTAGAGAATGTGGAAGGGGCTTCCTTATGATCCCTTGGATCCCTCGCATTGAACCACCATTGTTTAATGAGGTAGAGCATGTGATAAATCACATGCTCTACCTCTGGTCTATTAGGTGCTCTGGTCTATTAGGTGAAAAAAAGAAGCCACATATAGTGGTTGTTTGTCAAAAATTTCAAAATATTGTGCAGACATTTTTGTTTTATTATGTAAAATCTATTACCAAACTGTTACTTGTCTGAATGTTAGGTTGACAGGAAACAATTTTCATTGCAGTCACCAGCACTCTATTTTGACAGTTGTTGAACTCACGAAAGAAACTGTGACTCAGTGCAGTTTGTGGAAAATGTTTTATAATTATTAGTTCTGGGAATAACATTTGGCACTGAAGAACACGTGTATGTGTGTGTGTGTATTTTTGTAATACTTTTCATTTTCATCTGCTTAACAGTTACCGGGTCTCGGGGGCAGCAGTTTCCACGACTGCCACACAAATCACACTACACCAAACTGTGAGTCCTGCTATGAGTGGTGAGTCAACTGGAAGTCTATTTTGAGTGATATTTTTAAATATACACCTGCGGAAGAGAGAAGAAGAAAGTAAAATATAAAGAACTCAGCATGATTCAGCGGCAGCGGTGGCCTAGTGGTTACGGAAGCCGACTTGGGTCTGGAGGGTTCCAGGTTTGAATCCACCAATTGCCAGGTTACCCCTGAGGTCCACTGAGCATGGCACCATACCCACTCATAGCTCAAAGCTGCCCACTGTTCACCTTGGTGATAGGTCAACAACAGAGGTTGAATTTCTTTGTGTGCAGTGGTGTTTACGATTGATGTGAGATGAAATTAAGCCAATCAGATAGTTTCTCAGTTTGATGGCGTTTTCAACATTTTTGCCAATTAATGGTGGAGCAAACAAAAAGACCTGCTAAAGAATCATGATGTGTCGCTGCAGAACCATTTACTAGAGAGATAGCGGCGACGCCTGTTTCAAATATGTCAGCAGCACAGTCAGGTGGAGACAGAGGCAGCAGATGGAGGAACCGAACAGATGAGCAGTTGCTGTTGAAAGTGCTGTGGCCCTTAAATCATTTCTGTGAAGCTGAAACCTGCTGTAGCATAAATATTCTATTAGGTTTTTTTATACTATCTGTATCCCAGTTCCGACACAATGTTGTAAACAATTCTCAAACACAGAAATACAGAGACTATGAAACGGACTCTATATTTTCTTTTTCAGTCTTTTTATAAGAGGATGTTTGATGAGGCACTGTGAAGCTTTCTTCTGTGATTTAATCACATCTTTTTCTTCTCTCTCTTCCTCATGCTAGTGTTTCCTGACACTAGCGGTGAAACCTGACGGATCAGACGAGGGCTAATGTGGGTTCGTTCCTCCCGAAGTCTCTGCTCTCCTTGCTGGGGGGCAGCCAAACCTTGGCTGTCAGCATTGACGGAGCGCTCCAGAAGTGTGGAGTCGTAACGTGGTATGATTGATGATATAACCCACTCACACAGGATGTGTGATGTGATGATGCAGGCACACACTGCTGTGATTTAATCCCTGCTCCTTCATTTACACGTCCAGACGTAGCAGATGGACGACTCAACAATAATGCCTTTCTTTCCCCTCAGGGCCGCGTGGCTTCAAGTGTCAAGAGCTCTATTAGTTAGCAGCTCCACAGGCAGGAGATGGATCATAAATTAGAGATGATTCCTAACACAAATGACTAAATTAGAGATGGAAGGTGAAATTCACCGTTGGCGTCACAAACATTCACCGTTGAGCAAATGACTAAGTGAGGGTAAACCTAAACTGAAAGATGAGCCAGGGGAGCCTTGTCAGTTGCATGTTGACCTGAAGTGGTCCAACACACTCCAAAGCAGTGGTGTCCACACTTTTTGTCTTCTGAGCTACTTTTCAAATGACTAGGCTGAAGTGCTTTACCTAGATTAAAAACTCCAAATATACAGTCATGGAAAAAATGATTATACCACTCTGCTGTTCTTCAATTCCTTGTTCATCTTAATGCCTTGTTCCACTAAAGGTTTATCACCTGGGGGAAACGATGAACACAAAACCATGCAATGACTAAAAGCACTGTATTTGTCAGTACAATGTTATTGCTAGTGATTTTTGTCACTGTCAATGAAACCATGCAAAATGGCCAGAAATCAGCTCTGAAATTAAACTTAATTATGCGCCTTTTTTGTTGTTATTATATTTGTCCAGATTAATGTAGATTAAGTGGAAGCAGACTTTTAAATGGACAAGAAATTAAAGAAAGAGTGGTCTAATCAGTTTTTCCATGACTGTATTTACCTATATAAACTGGATATCTTACGCTCTACATACGTTATATTGTGTGACTCAATACTTTGAGAATTACATTTTTAGTTTTTATTACATTTTATGTTATTGCTCAGGATCTAGACAGCAGTGGTGGCTTCGTGGTTAAGGAAGTGGACTTGGGTCCACAGGGCTTCAGGTTCAAATCCACCAGCTGCCAGGTTGCCACTGAGGTGCTCTTAGCATAGCATTGTCCCGACCGACATAACTCCTTTTGGGCTCACCACCCACAGGAAGGCTCACAATATGGTGCAATATGATTTGGGAGGCAATGGACAAGCAAAGGAAGATGAGTGAATAGGATCTACCAGCCCTCCTTTGGAGATCATAGGTTATCTTATAACCTGTAGGAAGCTCACAATATGGTGCAGTGTGATTTGGGTGGTAGTTGTGGAGACTGCTGCCCCTGCGACCCAGTATTGGAAGGGGATGAATGAATGACTTTCCATATACTTCTGCCTTTTAACAACAATAGCCCAATCTCTCCATTAGCCTTCATGTATGCAATAATCTCAGTTCACATAAACTCTCCATCTACTTTATCTGCTCCGTACCTGCCCCACACTCCCCCCATTCAAATTTAAGTACCCATATGGGCCATGACAAAAATATTCCCCATGCCGGGATAGGACTCTTCTATGAATTCACACAAAAATGTCAAAGAGAAAAGAGAAATGACTCTATCTTTCTGAAATTGAATGCTCAAATGTCAGTATAATTGACATTCATATCTCAGCTTCAGTAGCTTTACAATTTGCACAGTAATAAAACAAAAAAGTAAGACGCAGGTTAATGGAAAAGTCATGAGATGCAAAAGAGTAATTTAAAAAAAAAATGCACCTCAACAAATATCAGTGCAGAAGCCTTTAAAACTTTTCGTCTTTGACAAGAGTGACACCTGGTGGACAAATGGCATAAGACCTTCCAGTATTAGTTGCCAGTCCCAACTGATCAAAGAACCTCTTCTGTTCTAGTACCTTAAAAAGACACAGATTCTACAGTGACAACCAGACACAACTGTTAACCTTCGAATTCTAATCTAATCTATATACTGTACATACTAAAGTAGAGCTTTTCACAAACCAAATGATAGTAAAGGTAAAGGTAAAGGGAAATTATGTTTTATAAGCCATAAAAGATTCAGAAACATATGACAAAACACTGGTCCGACACCTCCAAGTGGTCAAAACACAAGGAATGTATCGAGTTGATCTATATAACCGCATTGTGTTTTGTCTCTGCACAATTACCTTTGTACAGGAGAGAAAAACCTGAAGATGCATGAGCATGGTGACCAATGACCATCAATACTCCTCCACCACGACGTCGTCCATCTCTTTGTGAATAGACCAAAGCATGGCCTCTATGGTTAATCGTGAAATCAATGTGTTTCTATCAGGATGAGGAACTGTTGGTCCATACTGATCTGCTAGTGTCTGACTAATGTGAAATCTATGTCAGGTTAGTCTACGCCGTGTGGACAAGATCAAAGACAAGACTGCAGGAGCCGTCATTGATCTGCAGCAACCAGGTCTGAAGGCTGGACATGTGAGGAGAAACTAAGGCTGGTTGGAATTAAGACAGATCACCTGACTCAGCAGACGCAAGAACAATGGCAAGGACTAATTCACTGAATGAGGACGGAACAAAACTTTTTAGAGAACTTTGAATTTTTCCAGTGTAGAGATGTCTTCCTGACTCTCCAACCTTGGCTGGATCTCAACAGCAAAACCAGACCTTTGCTGCCTTTATCTTTGCAGTAACACTCCTGAGATATGGAGGCCAAATCAAACATTGTCCCTCTATGTCTTATCAGCTACTAAAAACGCTTAATTTTTAACTGTAATATTGTTTTATCCCACAAATATTTCCAGATATTAGATTGACTTAACTACGCAATCTTATTGCCAGGTCACGCTCACTTACCTTCGGCCATTTTGGATTCAGCTCGCAGGCCTTCTCGGCATCCTTTAACGCCGCCTCGTGCTGACCCATT
The DNA here is from genome assembly GCA_016785265.1 of Paraplagusia blochii. Classification (NCBI taxonomy): domain Eukaryota; kingdom Metazoa; phylum Chordata; class Actinopteri; order Pleuronectiformes; family Cynoglossidae; genus Paraplagusia; species Paraplagusia blochii. The sequence goes on along the minus strand of JAFBJS010054597.1, from coordinate 173,709 downwards.
TTCAGAAGAGCTGCTGATCGCTTGCTGTAAAGGATGCAGTTCTGCGGGTCGGCCTGCAGGGCATCGCCGTAGAGAAGCAGAGCTCTCTGGAAGTCGCCCCGCTGACACGCCTCGTTGCTCTGCTGCACCTTCTCCATGAACTCCACTTTGCCAAGACCGCATCGAGCACCATGGTTTCCAAAGATAGAATAAACAGGTCTGTCCTCAGTCCAGGAGCCCAGGACGGACACCTAGAAAGACAATGTTAAAAAAAGGCATCACACAGGAATCAGCCAACAGCATTAGTAGATCTACTGCTTCCTCCCTCAGTGAGTTCAGATGGGATTTTGGCTTCACTGTTTCAAATACTTTATCCCAGGGACAGAATCTGACCATAGGGGGCTGCTCCAGTGTCCCCATGAGTCACAATTATTCATTGTCATGACTTCTGCAAAGAAAGTGAAAGGCTCACTGCAAACTTAGTTATCAAGTAAAAACTTCTTCATGTCTTCTGCTGCCTGGGCTCCCTGACCTCATTCTCTGGAAGTAATTACCAGACCTTATCCCAGAATTCAGTCTTAGGGAAGTTTGGAAAAAGAGTCAGAAACAGAGAGAGAGAGAGAGAAAAAGAGCTACAATAAAAGCACAAGCACACAACACCAGACAATGCTGCGTCAGAAATATCCTGCAAGACTGTGAGCCAAAAGTATTGATTGGTAGACTGTAGTACAAAGGGACACAAAATGGGACATGTTTGTTTATAAAAATGATTATATGTGAATATAAACAGACCTCATGGCAGTTTATATATCTGTTAATATGAAGTGTGACAGGCAGGTGCTTAGAGATGGACTTTAGACAAGTTTAGATGTTCAGACATTGGCTGAGGAGAACAGTCTGGCTCGGCGAGACAGATGATCGATCAGAAAGTGGTGTTATCCGCCACAGCAGACTGAGAGAGTGGAGGCAGGTTAAGAAGGCAGCAGTGAGCAGGAAGGGTGGAGAGGGAGATAATAAGAGCCTGGAGACAAATACAGAGCAGAGAAACTTCAGCACAAAGAGTCACAGAGTTTAGCTCTACTGCCTTTAAGCTAACAGAGTCTGGATTGGGCCCTGGGTGATAGTAACTTTCCCAACAACTGTACAGTGGACTGTATAGGATGAAGTGAGGAGAGTCTTGCATTTGTATCCACTGTCCCTCCTCTGAACATGTCCAAAACATCTGTCTTCTCTAGCTTTTTCTCCAAACCTTCCTGTCTGTGTTGTCCCTCTAATCACTTCAGTCCTGATCCTGTCCATCCTTGTCTCTCCTAAAGAGAATCTTAGCATCTTTAACTCCTCCACCTCCAGCTCTGTCTCCTGTCTTCTGCCTCTTCCTAGTGTCTCTAATCCATCCATCATGGCTGGTCTCACCACTGTCCTGTAAACCTTTCCCTTCACCTTAGCTGACTCTCTTCTATCACAGATCACTCCTGACTCTTTCATACAGTTGTTCCATCCTGTCTGTCCTCTATTCTTCTCCAATCTTCTACAGTCTCCACTGCTCTGAACAGTTGATCCCAAGTATCTAAACGCCTCCACCTTCTCCACCTCTGCTCCTTGTAACCTCACCATTCCACTGTTCTCCCTTTCATTCACACACATGTTCTCTGTCTTGCTATAAGTGACCTTCATTGCTCTTCTTTCTAGTGCAAACCTCCACCTCTAACTACTTATTTATTTAAAAATGTTTCTGTAATTAAATTATTGTGCATTAACAGATAATAATTTATCAGGTTAAGAAATTCCTTCAGGACATTATTTAAAGGGAAATATTCATCATAAAAAAGGAATGATGCACTCCAACAAAAAGTGATTATGGTGAACCATGTGTTTGACTAGATTAAAACGTCAGATTACATTATTTTTTTCAGGTTTAAGTCACATGTAGCTTTGTCTAGTTTCTTTATTTAATCTTAACTGGAAGTTTCATTGAGGAATAGCTGAATTATAGGAAGAAAACAAGACACAAGCTGCGGTTCATCTCCTGAACACTGATCTGGAGACAGACAGAGCTGTCAAGTGGAGCAGGATGTGAAGTGAGCAGCAGAAAACACCTGTGGGTTCATGGAGCTGATGCCGGTTTGACACATGAAAGCGGAGCTTGGATCAAAACTCAATCAACTGGAGAATGAGGTGTAGTCTGAAGACAACAGTCCAAACTTCTTACTTCTAGTCTCATCTCTCACTGTACAGACACAAACACTGAATTCACACTCTTCTTCCACAAAGGTCTTTTTTTCTCATTTCAGTCCCTTATTTAGGGAAAACATCAAAGTTTTCAATCTCACCATGTCCTCTGTATCTTCTACTCTGTCTCCAACTGCCTCCATGTCCTCCCTCACTGCATCCATCAATCTCCTCTTTGTCTCCTACCTGGTAGCTCCATCTCTAGGATCATTCTTCCACCAATGTGTCCACTGTCTCTCCTGTGAGCATCTGCAAATCATCTCAATCTGTCTTCTCTAGCTTTTTCTCCAAACCTTCCTGTGTTGTCCCTCTAATCACCTCATTCCTGTCCATCCTTGTCTCTCCTAAAGAGAATCTCAGCATTTTTAGAATCTCAAAGTGTGACAGGCTTAAAAAAAAGATACTATCTCTATGTCATCCCTCACTGCATCCATCAATCTCCTCTTTGGCCTTCCTCTCCTATCTGGTATCTTTATCTACTGTCCCTCCTGTGAACATGTCCAAATAATCTCAATCTGTCTTCTCTAGCTATTTCTCCAAACCTTCCTGTCTGTGTTGTCCCTCTTATCACCTCATCATCAAACATTCACAGCATCTTTAGGATCTTAAAGTGCGACAAAAGGCGTAAAACAAGATAAAGGCATATAAAAACATATTTAGTAAAATCACAGTGACATGATTTGAAAACAGTGGTAGGCTTTTCTAAATAAAATGGTTTTCAGACCTATTTAAAAGAGTCCATATGGGCTACCGCAGAACACAGATGTTATAAATATTTTCAACATGTATTAAAGGTATAAAAACCAAGTGTACCTCTTTGTGGAAGGAGCTCAATCTTATATATTTATTTAAAGAATCCAATATTTCCTTGGGCTACTGACAGAACTCAGTGACATTTGGTAAACTAGTTCACAAACTCTTAATAATATAGATGAATGACGTTAAATATGTTATCGACGCCATTTTAGGAAGGCTACGTCATAAAACAATACATGCTAATTTGTTATCTTACTGCCTACCTTATCTATCTTAAGTAAAACAACAGGATGAAGGCAGTGTTGACAATAATAATTTCAGTCTGGGATTTACTGCTATTTACCGTGTCATTTGTGTGAGTTTTTATTTTATTAAACTTGTCTTTATCCGTTAACTGATGTAGGAGAAGTTGGCTTTTGTTTGCGTTGACACCATGCGCGCGCGCGCGCGCGTGCACCGTGAACAGGAGAGCAGTTCGCGGGACTGGAAAATCGATACAGCTGCTTTTACGAGGCTTTCTCGGAAATTGACAGGACTTTTAGGATTTTCTATCGGGTCTAAAGTAAAATATGTTTCTCCAGGAGAAGGAGAGAACTCTACAGGAGCACGAAAAAACCAAGAGCTTTAAATATTTTCTACCTTTTCTTTCAGATCTTCTGTTTTCTCCATTCTGCAGTCTGTCTACTCATCTCCTCCTCTTCTTCCCTCCTTCACTCTCCGGCCACTTTTCTCCTCTACTGTCGGTTGCTTTTTTATGAGGTCGCAGCTAAATCCACGCTGTGGCGGAGAAGAAAGTGCAGAAAAACTGCGCAGGCTGCAGCCGTGTGTGTGTGTGGGTGTGTGAGTGTTCGAGGGGAACTTTTCTCAGCAAAACTGCGCCATGTTGTCAAATCTTTTCCTTTTTTCCCTCGTTCTTTTTTTTCTCGCCGATTTCTCGCAGGACTCTTGAGAGGTCAGAGAAGGGAAATGAAACGTCCGTGAACGCATCACTAAAACTTCTCTCTTCAATTCTAAAACATATATTCACGTAGAAACTGAACGAGTGGCGTTAGAGACGACATTACACATCAACCACATTAAAAGGAACGGCAACGGTTCGTCTTCATGGTTTGTAAACAGATGATTTATTGTGTTTTAAGCACTGACTAACATTATCGGACTGTATAAAAGTAATAAGTGACTGAAATCTGATTTATTCCGATGAGTAAAGTCAATAAAAAAATCCCTAATTAGATATATCTTACTTTCCCGCCAGTTGGCTGCGCTGTCGCGTCACTTAGCGTCTCTGGGGGCGCTCTAATGACAATAACATACAGGTGCGACGTCACATACAACGCACGTGCGCAGATTAACAAGGTAAAACACACAGAGGTGGTCGTGCACGTTAAGAAAACATATAATATAAACTATTTTATTGTCATTTATTTTTATTGGTGTCATTTCTGGCCTTTTTTAAATCTATGCCATCCAATATTTCTCAATTTTATGTCAGGGTGTAAGGACAGACTGCTGTGAGTGCAGCTCTTCGCCAGCAGGTGGAGTAACTGCTCCGTGGTGTCCACAGACGAGAGCTATTAAATCTTGATTTTCATCCAAGGGTAATTGGTTATGGACAAATTTGTTTTTTGTTTTTTACATTTAATGTAGTTTCATACATTTGAAAGTAATGATTGAATTGGGTGTGTGATTAATACGTTTAACACGTTGTGAAGAAAATCCATTTAAAAATGGACAATCAAGACTATGAAGTTCATAAGGTACCTTTATGGGAGAAACATGGATCAGATGACTATACTTTTATTTAAAATACAGAGAACTTTTCTTTTTGTGTTACCAGCAGGTGTGTATGTACAACAGGTGGCGCCAAATATATGGTTAAAACCCAGAATGGTTTGCATGGAGAGGTTAAATCAAGTGTGAACAAAACTACAGTAAAAGGAGAATGAACCAAAGGCTGGTATTTTCAAGTTTTTCATGGAGAATTACTGTATAGTCAATGGACAGGGTTCCAACTGAAACTGATGACTACTTCAAGGACACTCAGTAATACAAAGAGCTTCTTATATTGACTTACCGTACAATGTAATCAGTGGTGCCTTCAAATGGTCAGATCCTTGGTTACCGTTACTCATCCATAGTTAACAACATTTAACCACCAGCACTTCTATACATACACTTCAAACATCAATATACATTTGATCATTTTCACACTCTTGTGAAGTCCTCATGTTTATCAATAACATATCTTTTATTGTTCTGATTTGTCTGTAAGCTCTTCTCCTGACTTCTGTCTCAGCTTTAGCCTCCTAATTCTCGCAGTTTCCACTTCAAAATCATTCTTTTAGCCAGTGCTTCTCAAAGTGTGGGGCGGGCCCCCCTCGGGGTACGCGGTGCAATGCTGAGGGGGGCGCGTGTGTCCCTGGGGAACATGCTTTTACTACTATAAAGTCTAATTCATACTATTACTAATGATTTGATTCATAATATTCGTTTTCTTCTAATCAGAGGTTATAAGCAGTTGTCTGTGCTCCGTGCTCCGTGTCACAAACACAAACAAACTTTTTTATTGTGTAAACCATAACTTCCCCTTTTCATGGAATTTGTTGGTGTTATTTCCTAAGCCTGAATCATTTTGTTTTATATAAATTTCACAATTTATATAAAAAAATGTGCTGACCGGGGTTCACTTGGTTCATGACATTAGGACACTGAGATCAACAACCTTTGACAAAGGCTTGGATCAAGGCTTTAGGAGATCTTGAAGAACTCTGACTGAAAAATAAAGAACAATGAAAAATCCAGACCCTGATTCTTCAGTTTCTTCATTCATCCAAATCAAACTGCTCCACACTGTCAGCCTTTGAGTTAAGCACACTTGAAGTTACGTGGGTCTGGACGGTGCAGCTCGGTGGCAACCTGGCAGCTGGTGGATTCAAACCTGAAGCCCTTCAGACCCAAGCCTGCTTCCTTAACTGCTAGGCCACCACTGCCAACACCCAAGGCCTAAAATGAGAAAATCATTAGAAAGGGAATGATGCTCTGTCCTATAACTGAACTATTGCATAATGATATATTGTGAAATATCTCAGATTTTTTCTTTCTCCAATTAAATTTGATTCTTTCTTTTTTTTTGTTTGTTTTTCTACTTTTTAACAAGTCTCATTTCCCTGGACTGTTAAGTTCTTGTATGACGCTTGTCATGTGTTGTCCTCTCTGTCTATGAGTTTGGTCAGAAGAGCTGATTCAGCGTCTCATTCTAAAGAAACTATATCTGCCAGGACCTCAGCAAAGATCAGCTTTTTTTATTGACCGTGTCCTTTCGTCTGCCGCAGCAGCAGCAGCGTTAGTTTCCCCCTCTCCTCACAGGATCATTCAGGCTAAATCTACCCACAACACCATGGTGTACTCACTGTTCTCCCCCCTTTTGGTAGTAGACAGGCGGTGGCCAAAATAGTAGCTACTCTTTTGGTAATAGTGACCGTAGCAGCAGCAGCAGCAGTAGCAGCAGCAGTGTCAGTAGTAACGGTGTGACTGTGCATATCTCTTTGGCAGAGAACATAGAGAGGACAGTGAGTCAGGACTGAGGACAGAGATTAACGTAAAGATTAAAACATATTATCAAACGTAGGAATAAACTGGACAGACAGTTGGACAGAGTTCCATGTAGAGAGCAGATAAAATGACAAGAAATAAGAGATAAAAGATAAAATGTTAACAAATAAAAGTTACCAACTGTGAGAAAAACATATAGAATAAGTAGAAAAAAAAACAAGATTGTTGCATATAAATACTGAACAGAATTTTCTGAATAAAAACTTCTATTCTAAAATATTCAATTTTAAAACTGGTGAAAAATTAATCAACGGCAATTGAAAATTATAGGATAAAATTATTGTTGCTACTTGGAAAAACATGTCAAAATCCCTAGAAAAAGTAATTGTTACAAAAGAAATTTCAAATATGTCAAAATTTTTTACACCAAAATAAAACAGGTGTGTGTGTGTGTGTGTGCGGTGTTGTCCTTCCTTTTCCTCTTCATATTCACTGACTCTGGGAGGAGACTTTGATTTCATCATGTTGCTCTCTGATTGGTCCAGACTCGGGGGCACACAGACCCAGCCCACAGTTACAGTCAGTATAAATCAGGAGGCGCTGCTGAGGCCACAGGATATTGATAATTGCTGCTCTGTTCGTGTAATTTTTTTATTTTATTTTACTGTTGACATTCTGCATTAAGAGTCAGGTAAGTCATAAAGCTTTTGGTTTCATTAGTTCTAATTTTTTTTCACAGTCTAAGTCTGAATTAATTATTTATCCTCATCCACTTGGGCCACACGGGCAGCAGTCTCCATGACTGTCGCCCAAATGGTGGTTTCCAACCTGAAACCTTCCCTAACCACTAGGTCACCTATGTGGCCCAAGTATGAATTACTCTTTAATAAATACACCATAATGTGGGTGATAATGTTGACCAGTAGGGACAAAAAAAAAGTAAATTTTACTTAAAATATTGTAAAGTTTTACATCTGTCAGTGCTTGTTAGGAAAAATGTTATTTTAACACGTTGTCCACAAATACTTTGATTTTCGGGAACACAATTCAAGACCTCACCTCCTCTGTCTTCTGTGTGTGTTTTAGGTAGTTGAGATGAAGAACCTGCAGAACCTTCACACAGCCACACCAGTCAGACAGAGCCTGGCTTTGACCAAGTTGGCTGGAACCTCTGTTTACCTTAAACTGGACTCAGCTCAACCCACAGGTTCCTTCAAGATCAGGGGAATCGGACACCTGTGTAAAACAGTGAGGATGTTTGTTATTCTCTACTAATTAAAAACCTGCTCATATATTTAAATAAATATGATTGTTCTGTAAATCTAAAGACTTCTGTTGTTGTTGTGTAGTGGGCAGAAAGAGGATGCGAGAGATTTGTCTGCTGCTCAGGTGAGAACTAAACCCACGGACTTAAACATTCGACAGTTGTGGTTTGTAAAGTCCTAATCTCAAAGACTTTTATTCCCAACAGGAGGAAACGCTGGAATGGCGGCTGCCTATTCCGCTCGTCAGCTTGGCATTCCTGCCACCATCATTGTCCCCAGTGTCACACCGACTCTGACCGTGGAGAAGCTGAAGGATGAGGGCGCCACTGTCATCATTCACGGCAAGGTTGGACATTTTTTAAGAACTTCGTTTTAAGTATTTCTGCACTTTCTGGAGATTGTTTTTAATTTTAACTTTATTTTTAGCCAAATGTTTAGTAACTTCCTCACAGCCTAATTACAGCTTTTTGTTTTTGGCATTTATGAGTTGATGTGCACTCTTTTCCTAGACTACAGTTCAATTGTTTATGGTCACTTTATTTATGAAGGAAAAGCACTTTTTCTTTACTAAAAACATTCTGCAAATGTGGTAAATGACTATAACTCCAGTGTTCTACTGGCATAATGTGTTAATTCATTGCATTATAAGGATGATGGATGATTAGAAAAACATTGCTGTTATTGCTGTTTTCCTTTGACAATATAATAGATAATATTATATGAAAATATTATTATTTCAAATACAAATAATAATTTCTAACCTTTTAATGTCTTGACTTAGTTTACAATTTAATTTACGTCTTAAAAATTGTGTAAAACACAAAAGTCTGGATGACCCCAAACTTTGTAACGCTAGTTTAAATTTAATGACTAATAAAATATCTCATATAATATCTATATATATATTGAATAGCAGTGTATTTTATACGATCTATTTGTGTTTCTTTTGTCAGGCCCTGAATGAAAGCATTGAGTATGGACAAGAGTTGGTGGCAAATAACCTCGGCTGGATCCTTATTTCTCCCTTTGACGACCCTCTTATCTGGTAACAGACTCTCTTCTACCTAGTAATATATATTATATATTATATATTATGTTATTTGATAACAATAATCTTAAATGAAAAGTATGTATATGTTTCATAATTCATCAAACGGACCGGCTTGAACACCCTAACAGACCCGTTTTGGCTTGCATTCCTTATGTTTGACATAATCTAACTGGACTACACTCATCTTCACAGGGAAGGTCACACGTCTCTGGTGAAGGAACTGGAGAAGGATCTGAGAGAGAAGCCAGGGGCCATCGTCCTGTCTGTGGGAGGAGGAGGTCTGCTGAACGGAGTGGTGGAGGGTTTACGTCGGGCTCATTGGGATGATGTTCCTATCATCGCCATGGAAACCATCGGAGCACACAGTCTGAATGCAGCCATGACTGCTGGAGAGCTGGTAACTCTGCCCGCCATTACCAGGTACAGAACTCACCCCGACCATCTTCCACCCCCTGCCCCCACTTTCTGGTACGGCTAAACTGGACATTTGTTGTCTTGTTTTCTTTCTCTTCAGTGTTGCGACCACACTGGGACTGACACGAGTCTCTGCTCAGACCATGAAGCTGGTGAACGAACACACCGTCTTCTCAGAAGTCGTCACCGACCAAGAAGCTGTGAAGGCAGTTGAACGATTTGTAGGTGAGGAGAAAAAGCAGTTGACAACATCACAAACATCACTGCACAAAAACACCAGCAGGTTCCTTCAAAAAAGCCCAACTCTAGCTCAGCTCATGCATTTAAAACTAACATAAGGCAACATAGCATTCCTCAAATAATGGGGCGTGTCCCCCTGGAAGGGCAGAGGGGTGTTGACAAATACCAGGGGAGTTTTGGGCATGACAGACCTCCAAAGAAATATAGTCAGTGAAGTCAGTGGTTTGTAGAGATAAGTAAATATATATACTATCAGGTTCTCAATAGGTGGCGCTCTGGCCCAGAGGTGACATCTTTATCATTAATTTGGAACATTGAATCCTGTGTAAGGCGATTGGTGCCATCTAGTGGGCTCGCCACCTGCGTAGAGGCTGGTGTGGTGTTATGCGATTTGTGTATACGTGTTCTGCTTCTGCGATGCAGTATTGGATTAGCAAACATAGATGGATAGATGAATGGTGATCCCTGATAGTTTTTTAAGTCAATATAATTGAGAACTACTGCTTTAAGAATATATCACCAGTCAAATGGTCAAAATGACCACCAGCGGACATTCTAGTTGATCTGAATTCAAAGGCGTTCAAAGCCTGGAAACAAAACACTCAGCAAACTCACGCTTACCTAGCCTTATGGTTCTTCAAAGATGGCGGTGAAGAAAACCTACGTTCCATCTCCAGCTACATGAAATCCTGATCGGAAGTCGTTGTCCTAATAATTCAATAACGTCCCTTTTTGCACTGATTTTGCTCAGATGACGAGCGGATCCTGGTGGAACCGGCCTGCGGCGCCGCCCTGGCGGCTGTGTACAGCGGAATCATCGAGCGCCTGCAGATGGAGGGGAAGCTATCTCAGTATCTGGGACCCATTGTGGTGGTGGTGTGTGGGGGCAACAACATCAGCATTGGTCAACTGTGGAAGCTGAAGAAGCAGCTGGGAATCATCTGATCGTGAGGATGATACCAGTCCTCTCATCCATGAGCTCCACTCATCCAATCATTCCAGACTCTAAAACCCTCTCCTGCACTGAGTGACACCAACACCAGGTGGAGCAGTTGGAGGCCTGTCGGTGTTTCTTCTTCTGTAGAGTTAATTAGACTTTTAATATGCTAATAATTGTAGGCGATCATTATTTTTGGCTTCCTGCATGTTACATTTATACGTACTGTATGTGTCCTCTTGAGGTTTTGTACATTCTAATGTTTTTCCTGTAAAATTAAATTATATTTCTAACAAACATGTTTTTTTAAAGTCTCTTTTAAAAGTCTGTCAACCAGGGGTACCAAACATAAGGCTTGCAGGCCAAAATGGGACAAATTGATTCATTTTGATAATTACAAAAACACATCTGACTAAATAAGTTGCTTTATTTCTTAATTCTGGTCCATTCATAATGCAGTTATTATTTGCAGATCAGCTGCCATGATTGTGTCACTAACTCTAGTGCGCCACTACTGTTCAGACTGTGTCATTACAACAAGCAGTACATGTTAATGTCCACACCTTGGTCTAAAAGATGAAAAAATCAGTTTATACTCCTGGTAGAAAGATTTAAATTCAGATTCGGAAACAAAGGGTTTCGATAATATCGACTCAACATCAAACATCGGACATCCCTGGATCCGTAAATCTGCTGAATGCATAAATGGAAATATTCCATATATATAAACATATTGACTTCCTACTTCATCTGCTTTGTCCCCTACACTGCTGAACATCTCTACTATACTAAAAAACAACAGTTGACGACAACAACAACAACAACAACACCAACAACAATAAAAGTCCCTTATTCTCCAAAACACCACAAATACATGACCTCATGGCCTCACATGAGGTATATCTACGTAGGACACCAGGTGACAGCAGTGAGACTGATGACAGGGACACAGGTGAGAGTGATGTCACTGATTAACCGTCATTCCATCTCTAGTCAGTCTTTCACTGAGTTCTGCCACCGACAAAGACCAGCTGATGCTGCAGCGTTATCTCTCTGGAGAACAGAGTACTGGTTGTACCAGGAGGCAGCAGTCCAAGTGGGTCAAAGCCCATTCCAAATAGTACGGAATTCTGGGAATGTCTCCCGCATGTTGATTTTTATGTCGGGAAGAAATGACACGCAACTCACCCAGCTGTCACCACTGACATGAAGACCCCTCCCTCGTTAAAGACCTTGGGACCAGTGAAGATCTGAGCAGAAGAACCACAGCCCAGAGTCTTCAACCAATCCTGAGCCTCATTCCAGGTCAGGAAAACAAGCAAGAACTAATAAAACAACAACGTTTACAGGCAGCAGGTTTACAGTCACTGGTGTTGAAAATCATAACAACCTTCCTTTTTTTATTACCTTCACCAGTGTCTAAATAAAGTGTGGGGAAACTAAGACCCGTGGGCCAAATGTGGCCCATTTGGCTTTTTAATACAGCCCACAAAAAATGTCCAGGTGCTTTATTTTATACAAACACTTCATCTCTCTGCTCCTGACCCGACCCCATATCTAAATTACGGGCCCAAAAGTGACCCTCAGGCCATAGTTTTGTCCCATGTCTGATCTAAACTCTACCACTGACTTCTAATGAAGATTCATTTGCATCTGTGATTTCGTTTATTGAGTGTAAGGCTTGTCAGCCCATTAATTTGAGTCAAGGCTTGTGATTGGCTGAAGAGTTTGGGATGTGGCCCAACTGGATGTTCCCTATTGGTCAGAGGCTTTTGAACAGAGGTGACGAGTGCTTATGTCACAAAGACTCAGAGGGAACTGTTTGTGAGTGTGTGAGAATTCCTAGAATTCCATCTGGAAGTTTGTAGAGTCAGGGCCAACCTGTAAATAAGTTCCAGAACATTGACTAATGATAATGAAATATGTAGAATCATAACGAACATATTGAAATCATACTTACAAGTTGTTACTGACCTGATGATATATATAAAGTATATATGTATATATATATATATATATAGCAAGGGTTCCCAAAGTAGGGGGCACATCCCCTCAGAAGGTGCGCAGATGTAAAGAATGAACGAATCTTAAAGCAGTAAATTGTCCAATATCATTCTTACCATTATGGTAAGAATGGCACTGCATCACTCCTAGGGGGCGAGCAACCCACTGTAGAATCCCATGCTTTAGACCTGAAAGTCGGGATCAAATTTTAAAATTGTGACGAGGTCTTGGCCGAACTTGATATTCATCTAAACATCAACGCCAACATGTTTTCCCGCCTCTCCTGACATGAAATGCAGGGATTTTTTCTCCGACATTTGAGAACAACAGTATAGGCTAATAGTTTCTGAAAAATAAGTCAAAAATGATTTATTTTTGTGCAATATGTTTCTGTGCAATCACAGATCACATCCTGACACTTGTGTCACCACTTCCACTTATTTATTGGGTGAATACAGAACATTTATATCCATAATTACCTCTACAGTGTACTCAACTCTGTGAATTTATTTATACATATACTGTGTATTTTTATATATTTCTTGTATAAAAAACTCATGGTTTACACTGTGTGTACTGTATACTGTGTACTCCAGCAGCCAAACATCGACATTAGAGTTCCCAGACCCAGTGTTTGTGTTTTTTGTGCAATGACAATAATTTTAGTCCAACCCACCTCATATTATTCCACATATGAAATGCAATTTTAAATGAAACACAACTCCGTAGTATTTGATTTTTGTAAAAGAAAAAAAAAAACACAAAATGTATGTTCATACACTGCTTATACTACAAATACTGCCAGTATCTTGAGCGTGTATACTGGTGGGTAAACTGTAGTACACAAGAAGTAAAGAATGTCAAAACAAATCTTTGTTTTGACATGTTTTGCCTCACATGACTGTCCACCCATAACTGTCCTCCAAGTGTCAGGGCCTTCAGTTTTAAAGACCTCAGGTCCTAGTCAGTGCTGCACGGATAGAGTGACGCTGTCCACAGCAGGGACACAGCAGATCCAGCTGAAACTGGCCAGACCCGGCTGCAGGCCGCTCTGAAAAAAGCGGCCTGAAGGTGGTGATGTAACCAGAGCTGGTGACTGGGGCTGACATTGAGACACTCTTGTCTTTAAAGGAGACAAAATAAAACTGGGGCCAAGAGCTTGGCTCTTTGTGTGGGGTGGAAATATTTATGGGTCCTGATGGACATTGACAAACAGGAACTAAGACAAAATGTGTGTATAGATTAAATTAGGACAGATAGACAGAAGAAATGTTATTTCAATAGATAGACAGACAGTTAAAGAGACAGAGACAGACAAAAGTAGTTAGATAGTTAAAGACAAAAAATGTGGTCAAGGTCAAGAGATAGACAGACAAAAAAAAATTAGTTACAAACACAGTTAAATAGACAGACAGACCAAAAATAAATAGTAAGACAGACAGTTAAGTAGACAGACAGACAAAAGTAGTTAGACAAACAGGTAAATAGATAGACGGATAGACCAAAAATAAATATACAGACAGTTAAATAGATGGGGAGACAGACAAGGAGTTAGATAGACAGATAGACAGGCAGACAAATAAATCGTTAAGTAGAGAGACAGACAGATATGCAGACATGCAGAAAAATAAATAGTTGGACAGACAGATGGATAGACAGGTAGATAGACAGAAAGACCTAAATAAATAGGTTGACAGACAGACAGACAGACAGTAGACCGATAGACAGACAAAGAGGCAGACAACTATGAATACAGACAGATAGACAGGCAGGCTGTTAAACAGACAAACAAATAAATGGGTAGACAGACAGATAGATCGTAGACTGAGAGACAGGCAGACAGAGACAGACAGAGAGACAGGAGACCAATGATGAAGTAGGAGAACGCAGCAGTGTTCGTACATGAAGATGTTTCTTTATTCTGACACAGAAATGTCCGACAATTCTTTACATCTGTATAACCCACTTTCAGATATGTGACGATTTTCCCATGTGCGGAGGTAAGACAGTAAAAGTTTAAGTTAATGCAATCATAAATAATTGTAATAAATATCCAGTAAATGTACAGCACACGTTATTCCAACACCTCTCCGTGTGGATGTGTCCTTTTTTTTTTTTTTTGTTCCTTACTTTATCGACAACCCCCAAAGGAGGAGGACAAGGGGGGAGGAGAATGATGAAGAGGGAGAAAAAAAGGGAGCATCCCAGTCAGCAGCAGTTAGATCACTCATTACCAAAAAAAAAAAAATCAAATAAAACGCAAAATCAATAAATTCAGCTTCCTTAGAACTCCTTTCTGTGTAAAGTCCACAACTGATTGTTTTTCCTTGCACAAAAAAAATGACATTTAAAAAATAATCTTTGCGTTCGAGACAAAAGTAACACAACAAATGATCATTTAAGGGACAAAATATTACATGAAAAATTCAAGCAAATTCTCAAAGAAGTGGAAACAAAAGAGATTTCAATCATTAAAAATGTTATCGAACATAATTCCATCTATTTACATTTTTCTCCACGTATTTTGATTTTTTTCAATTTTTTTTACAAGCAAAATATTTTTTTCAGGGAGGAAAATTACAAAGTAGGAATTATGAACACAGCATGAACAGGGCAGAAATGAAGAGAACGCACCTCCTCTTCATGGATGTGGAGGAGGAGGTTGTTGCACATTCAATGGAAAAATAAATATAATATTAAAAAATCTTATATTTATTTATAGATGACTGGGAAGCAAAATGTTTCCAGCAGCAACAGACATTTCCACAGCCCAAGTGTGAGTAAGTGTGTGATCTTCTGGGTGTGAAAAAGATCAGGGTTGAAAGATTTCAAGACATCCGAGTTACAATTTCCCAGAATAAGAGCATGTTTTGGACAAAAACTAAAATTTACAAGTTACACATTTCTGTGTTATTCAGAAAATAGAAGAAATACACAAAACATAAGGGAAATGCCTTTAAATTGATGTCAGTTATTTTTGTGACCCTAAAAAATCTCATCTAAAAACATCTTTGATCAATAATCCATCCTTTAAACCAACAGATTATGTTCTCAAAAAAAAAAAATCACTCCAGGAAACTTATTATAACCAGCAAAAAAAATTGTGCACAACAGTTGCACAACAATTAAAGTTTATTCACATTTTCAGAACAAGTAAAATGTAGATGTGTAAAATATGTCCAAAAATTAATTCAGCTGCTGTAGTATTACTTTATTTCTCTTCTTCAACAGGAAGTAAAACAACAGAACCTCCTGTACAGTAAATATTCTTGGCTACATCAAAACTCTCTTTCTAGAACCTTTTGTTTCAGATTTTTTTTGTTTCTACACGACGCAGAAAAAGGCATGTATTTCTCTCTTCCTCCACCAGGTGGTGATGGAGGGAGGCAGCAGGGATTACGACATTGGGCTCGCATACTTTAATCAAAATTGTAATCTTAAAAATGAGGGGAAAGTCAAGTGAAACCCCCTTAAGTGGTTATATTTTAACCCAGCAGAGGGCGCTGTGAGAATATATTGGGGATTTTTCTCCTAACACTAAATTGTATAGTTGTCGTTAAGCAGCTTTTGCTCAACAATCCTTAAAAAAAAAAAAACAGCAGCAAAGCATTAAAAATAAATATATTTTTCTCCGACACCTTTGCAGGAGAACTTTGGTTTTCCACATAATCAATCGCCAAAATTAAAGAATTTATTAAAGAAAAACTGGTTGCACTGACACCGTGCTCAGGATTTCCGCAACCAGGATATAAAATTGAAGAGAGCTGACTGAAGGCCAAAAGCAGTGGTCTCAAACTCACGGCCCGTGGAGTGATATTTTGCGGCCCCCCATCTTGATGTAAAAGTTGAATTTATTATAATATTTTATAGATTTGTTCTCCACATTTTATGGTAAATCCTATAGTTTCTCAAAACCCTGATCAACAGCCTCCTTCTGGTTCAGTGTGGTATTACACAGAATCTATGGGAAACTGATTTTTTATTACATTTTTGTGGTATTGAACACTATAAGCAATAAAATGATAGTGTGGGTGGTGGCCCTCAACTTATTTGAGTTTGAGACCCCTGGTCTAAAGGTGAAGATAGTCCATTTAAGGACAGCTTGGTTCTTTTACAATAGGTTCAAAATCAGATTGGATAAAGATCATCACTGGCCTGTGAATCAAGCATAAAAACCTCCATTTTTACTACATCTTGACTGAAATCCCCTCCAATTCAGGTTTTAAAGCACGTCTATACAAACACGTAAAGCTCGTGTAAATTGTTTTGAAATAAATTTCTCTAACATGTGAAGAAAAGTTCAAATCAGTGACATGACAGAATGGTTCTTCCACACCTCACACTTCAAAAACAAATCCTTAAACATCACAGATTCAGACAGAAACACACGACTTAGTCACACTGACTTACGACTTAGTCATGACTGAAAACTTATCAACAGTCGGACTCGTCTTCTGTCATGATAAGTTTCGAGGAGGCAGCAAAAAAAAAAAAGAAAAAAAAGTTGAGCAGCAAAATATTACTATTTTGTCAGGTTCAGGGACATCAGGGAAATAAAAAAAAAGGCAGAAACATAACGTCACAGTTCTTTTCACTCGGACAGTGCATCCAAAACTCTTTATCAGTGTCAGTGCTTGTTCAGATAATCTTCCCTGAATTCTTTCAAAATAAAACCCACAAAGCCAAGACACAAGAAGTGTCGCGAACATCAACATGAAACATTTCTGTGCAAAATCAAATCAAATCCAAGCAGTGATAAAACACGCAGAGAACTGAGACAAAGACTGTGAAATGAATCCAAAACTGAAGTTTTTTTTTTTTCGTTGGAGCAGCAGAGCAACAAAAGGGACTGAGATCCTGAAGCATGGAGTGGGTTAGAGAAGAAGGGGTGAAATAAAGATCGTTAGGTAGAAGAAGGACGAGGAAGAGACAGAGGAAGAGGAGGAGGGGGAGGGACCAGAGTGATCTCAGCCACTGAGAGGGTCCTCACGGTAGTGGATGGCGTATCGCAGCTTCTCCAGCATCACGTCCAACGAGGTGTACTGTGGCAGTTTCACCATGAACATACAGGTTTCTACGCGGATGTACCGCGAGTCCGGCTGACCTGTGATGGACGGAGACAGGAAGGAAGAGAGAGACGGTGAAGGAAGCAATGATCTCAGTGCAGATCAAGTGAAAACTTTGATAAAATGTGTTAAAAAGAAGTGACGGCTTCTGGACTTTATCTAATCTGCAGTAAAACCTGTAAAATCCAGTCAGTTCTGTGAACGTGTGAATCAGTTCGGAAAAGTTTTCTTCCTGGAGCAGAGTTCCTGCTGGAGACATTGATAAAAACCAAAAAACAGACAGATTGTAGTGAGAGTCTCTGTCTCTGTGTTGGTCAGTAGAGACGCAGACGTCACATGACAGAGTGGAATGAAATTCCCTGTTTGTTGTTTGTTTGGGAATTGATGGGCGTCCCAAGTTCTTCAACTGAGGCTGGAATTCTGTTTGGAGACATACTGTACATAAACCTTAAAGACGTTGAGATTCTCTTTAGGAGAGACAAGGATGGACAGGATCAGGAATGAGGTGATTAGAGGGACAACACAGACAGGAAGGTTTGG
>JAFBJS010054597.1:70278-155583 GCA_016785265.1 Paraplagusia blochii | reverse complement strand
GAGACAAAGAGGAGATTGATGGATGCAGTGAGGGAGGACATGGAGGTAGTTGGAGTCAGAGAAGAAGATACAGAGGACAGGGGGAGATGGAAAATGTTGTCCCTGTGGCAACCCCTGAAAAAAATAGGGACAAGCCGAAAGGCAAAAGGGAAATCTTGTACACAAATCACTCAGCAACAGCTAATGATCAAAGTTAAGGACAGGGATGGGCAAACTGTGGGTTGAGGGCCAGATGCAGCCCATTTGGCCTTTTAATCCAGCCTGAAGACACTTTCTGCCTTTCTTCAACAATGCCCACATTTGCCCAATACATGGCATTGAAAGGCCTTTATGTATAACTTACACACATATATGTATATATATCTAAACATATATACGTATAATTTATACTTATAACTTATCTTATTTCAGATGAATATTTCTGCTTCAATAGAAACCTAGCTAAAGGAAAAATTAAAAATTTGTTTCTTTTTACAACCTACATACTGTTACTTTTAAGGTATTTTCCCGTCTTTATTTAGATCCAGACTGAAATTTCTATGTATCACTAACAACTACATTCATGTTTGCTTATGCTACTTCAGTGTTGATGTTATGGTGTTGGCCTAGAAGTTAAGGAAGCAGACACACGTCTCCAAGTCTTCAGGTTTTAATCCATCAGTTGCCAGGTTGCCACTGAGGTGCTCTGAGCATAGAACCACCCCAAGCCACATAACTGATGCCCCGGCGACCCGGTAACGGAAACGTTAGTAGAAGCTCACCTGCAGCTCCATCAGGAGGTGCGATCTTCATGGGGTAAGGGGGAACGTGGGCAGTGTCTGGACCCCCATCCTTACAAGGGCAGGTGAACGGGATACGCTCCTGGTTGCATGCAAACTTGATGAACTTGCAGAGCTCCTCCTGAGTGAACATCTCCAGGGCTGTCCAAAAGAACTCGATGTGCTGGTCGGTCTCCATCAGGCCGACCTGATACATGGTGTGAGCCTGGGAACAGGGCGGAGTCAAGGAATCAAAGAATTGTTGCCTTCTCAAATATCATAAACTTTCCTTTAGAATTTTCCTAATATTCCGATGATGCGACAGAACTGCGGGCATCACATCATGGCAGCAAAGTGAATGTTTACCTTGAGAAATTCCAGGTTGATGTAAGGCAACCCACACGTGCGCAGCTCCATCTCCAGTGGGCTGAGCATAGTGAGCAACTGCAGCGGGATGATGGAGGCCAGTCCTGCCCGCACCGCTGTCATACACTCCACGTTCTGCAGCTCCCTGAGACGAAGACCACAAACCGCCCGGGCGTAGACGTCTTTGTTTTCCCAGCTGTGTACGACACAAATAAAATAAAAAAAATAATAATAACAATTTAATTTATAAAGGGACAGAAACATATAGAATCAAAACCCTGGGAGAAGGGGTTCCTGTACCTGAGGGTGAGGTTCCGACCTCCCTGACAGAGTTCCACCTCCTCGCCGCTCATGGTGATGTAGGTGAAGGTGCAGCACGGTCTGCTGGGAGAGTCTGGACTCTCACCTGATTGATGCTGGGAGGTGATTTCAGCACAAAGGGCCTCCAGCTCTGTCTCGTCCGCCACCTGGATGAAACGAAGAAGACATTGGAGAAGACATTGGACACCTTGAAGCTATGCTCTAATACAGCGTTAACCCTAACCTTTTTTGTGCCACGGACCGGTTAAATGTCTCAAACTATTTTCACCGACCGGTCGATAAGTTGTGGCAGATAAATACCCCTTAAAAAATTTGCGGTGTTCTGAAATATTTTCCTACCTATAAATTCTTCCTACCAAAATTAACAGTGCATGGGCACAACAAGGATTTCTCCAGTACACACAGCTGATAGCTTTCTGCTACCAGACTGATTTAAAAACTTAGAATTTTGTATCAATGACTGTGTCATTTTGAGTTTATTGTTGTTGTCTTCACTGAGAAAATATTTCCTAATCAAATATAGTTTCATTATTGATGATGGAATCCTAGCCATTCTATTGGTCAGTTCTTTTGTTGATATGGGTATGGATCAAGTGGAAGTAATAGACAGATGGAGCCAAAAGGAAACATTATTTCTCTGCGGTCCTGCAACAGTTCACCCACGGACCAGTAGCGGTCCCCGGCCCAGTGGTTGAGAACCACTGCTCTAATAAACAGGTAGAAATAAAGTTGTCCTGCAAACCTACATTTTCAATTTTCTTGACATAGTTGTAGGTGAGGATGTCGGCGTCCTGCAGGTCCTGCTCGTGGTCTGGAGCCTCGCCCACCAGGCCCTTCCAAAATGAACCCAGCAGATCCAGAGGAAGCGGAACGTCGGCACGGATGGCTATTCCCAGAAGCTGACCGAAGAAGTGCAGCAGCTGCTCCTCTGCGTAGCTTATGGGACACGGAGTCAGGATGTACTTTCCCTGACAAAGGCAAGGAAAAAGGATTGGGATTTCTCTCCGTAATTTCCCAAAGGGATTAGGAAAATTCTATCTATCTATCTATCTATCTGTCTGTCTATCTCTACTGTTGCTGACAATACCTTCTACAAAAAGACCAGTTTTGAGACCTAAACCAATATGTGGTTGCTCCGAAAAATAACTTAAAAAAATGTCCATTTATTTATTATAGATGTAAACTGAGATTGAGGAGAATGTCCTTTACCTTGTTCCTGTTTGCTGCAGCACTGGGACAGGGAAGCAACAAGGAAAGAGCAGAACTCTGCAACTCCTTACACACCTGCCACAGGAAATGTCTGAAAGAACCACCTGTAGGAAACACATCCATAGAATTGTAAGATTTCACTCTGATATATCACTGTACTATGTTGGTAGACAGTAATAATCAAAAGGTGACACGTGAACAGCACGGACACAAGGATCTCCCTCTTACTCGTTCCATGAACCTCCTCTCCCGTGAAGCGAATGTTAAAGGCGTAGGTCGGGTCTCCTCCACTTGCCAGCTTGACGCAAAGCTGGGACGAGGGGACGCAGGACAGCTGTCGAGCTGCCTGGCAGAAATACGTGTTCTCCGAGGATCTGATTTCACCTGGACGACAAACAACACAGGGGGTTTCACAGGAAACCAGAACAAGGAACCGGACAGAAACCTCACAACCGCAACAAAAAGGAGGAATGTTCACCTCCAACAATCTCCAACGGGTCCAGCGTGATCTCCGGAGCAGCATGGTCAGCTGTTCGCTGCACTATGGTGTTGAGAACTCTGTTCATGACTGTGACCTTAGTGTCGTAGAAGATCAGACCTGAAACAAAACGATAGATGGGACAAAAGGGGAAAAGAAAACTTATTAAAGAGTAATTTATGACTTTAACCTGCGGGGGCAGCACTGAACAGGGTATATACTCTATTACACAAAAGCTACATTTGTCCTTATAGCCCAGACTTGCTCACCTTTGGCTTCGCTGAGGAGTGATGCAATGCTGTTCTGATATGTGTAGGTTTGTCTGAGCTCGACCAGCGGCAGAAAGAAACTCTCCAGTGAGTTGTTCAGAGACTGCAGCAAAGCAAAACGGAGACGTAGACTCTCCACGGGTACGTCTGATGGAAGAAACACGCAAAAATATTTCTTAAAATCTGGATGTCCGATGTTAGCATATTAGAATTGTTATTAGTTTTCCTTCGATAAAAGTCGATAAAGCACCATCTGGGTTTTTGACAATAATTGCAAGTCCTAAAAATAGTTTTGGGGATAAACGGCTGTATATCAGGGTGGCCCTCACTAGATGGCAGCATTGCAGCTCATTGAATTGATCTCATGCTCTGTGGTTTGTACAGATAGAGTAAATAAATGAATACTACCAGGACTAAATATCATGAATGACATATTTGGACAATATTGGCATTTTTGATTTAGACAAAAAGTAAATATTGGACAATAAAAGACCCCGATATTTGTCCTGTAAAAGCAAACATATCAGCAGAGTGCTTACTCAGCAAAGAAGCCACGCGAGGGTCAGCGGCATCACTGGGGTCCAGGTAGACCTCGTGTGGGTGGAGTCTGGCAGGTGTGATGGCCAGGTGACGACACAGTCTGTTGATGTACTGGACCAGGGCTACGTCCATGTCCAAACTCCACTTCCTGGAGGCCTTCTGGGCGTGACGGGTGTCGATGCATGTACATCTGGAGACCAAGACCAACAGATGACTTGGTAGGACTCCTTAAATCTAACAACAGTCCTCCTTATTAAGGTGGACAGAGTTGTTAACCACCTCACCTTTCAAAGTGCAGGTCATAACCACAGGCCAAAATCGCTCTCCAAACACTGCGGATGTCCTGCTTCGCTCGGTCGACAGCAAATCGATGGAAACCTTCCAGCGTCAGATACTTCTCCTCTGGGACTACAGCGAACATGGACATGTTAGAAACACCAACTGTTTGTTGATGTTCAGTGCTGTGGTTAATACATGTTATAACCTCTAACCTTCTGTTTTCTTGGCAGGGGATTTTTCAACATCTTTTTCATCAGGTCTGGATTTTTCTGGAGATTTCGGCTTCAAGACCGTCTTCTTCTCGCTCAGCGCCGTCCTGACATGAAATTCAAAGTGATTTGATTTGAGAAAATGTGACATCTTATTTGTAACATCAATGTTTCACTTCATCTGTTAAGGTAATTTAACATTACGAGAAAAAAAACTGACCTGACGCTGTTAAGGACGGACTTTTCTTTGGCAGCAGGTTTGGTGATGGGTCTCTTGGTGCTCACTACTTTCCCCTGATGCTGCTCTTTGCCTGCTTTACTGTACTTGTTTTTATTAGGTTTTGGAGTTCCATACTTCCTCAAAATCTGAGAAAAAAAGAGAATAAAAATGATAAATATGATATACTCGACTGTCTGCCAGACAATACAGTGAAACAACGGGTCTGTACCTGAGTAAGCTGGTCTTCCAGTACTTTCTTTGGGGGCCGGACATTAGTGAAGAAGGTATAGAGGAGGTTTCCAGGAGTTTGAGAGTTGATCTGCTCTTTACTGAGGAAAATGTCTGAAACTTTGACTGGTTTGGCCGGTGTGAGGCTCAGCATTTGTTCTGAGTGAACACAGCTCTTGAAAATATCTGTGAGAACATCACGGGCCCCAGGCACGAGTTTGTCTCCTTAAAACAACGAGAGAAAAAGAGAAAGATGTGAAGAAAAATATATTTCATGTCAAATGAAATGTAGAAAATACAACAACAGACACAGACCTCTGACGGATTTGTCTTGAAAGTAGTCTTCAAGAGCAGAGCTCCCCTGCGTGTCAAACAGACTTTGGTTCACGGTGGACGCTGTAAGGATTTCCTCATTGGTCAATTCCATCAACTCCTCTTCACCCTCCAGACTGGACAGGCCAATCAGATCGCTGCTGTTAAAAAGACTGGCACGGATCTTTTCCACTTTGGCACGAGAACGAACCTAATAATAATTATGAGAGAAAGAGGAAAATCATTCCCTGTAGAACTGCTTAACGAAATAAGACCTGGTATCTACTGACACCTACTGGTGGAAAAAAGAAAATATGCCAAATAAAAACTATGCACAAATTACAGTCTAAAAATCAATTAAAATGTATTAAAATACAGAATGTGAAAAACAATGAACCCACCTCTATGACAGCGTAGCCCTTAATGGGTCTGGCCATGACCACGCTGCTCTCCATGGACGTTACCGTGTGAACAGAACCTCCGTCTGACACAGAGGGCGTTTCTGCACTGTCCACTGGTTCTCCCAGGCTGCCCAGACTGCCCAGGCTGCCAGTACTACACAGGGAGGTATCCAGACTCTCCTGGCTGGAAACAGTCTGGGAGTCCGGAGGACCCTGCTGCGGAACTACAGAACCGGCAGCTGCAGGAGGGTAAGGATGGACGGTCATCATCTCCTGGTCCACTGAGACCTCACTGGCAGTGCGAGAGACTCCCTGAGAGGAGCTGCAGATGGATGTTTGGCTGGTGGAAGCAGAGGCACTGACGCTCAGCGCGGGGGTCAAGCTGCTGGAGCTGTCAGGACTGTCTGGAACGCCATTGTTGGGAGAAGAGTGCTCGTGCTCAGGGCCTGCTTTCCCATCGTGTGGACTGGAGATTTCTGCTTCTGCTTTGGTCTTTTTGGGCTCTTCCTCCTGTAGAGGGATGAAGATTTCATCTTTGAACAACCCTCCGTGTGCGTTACAGGCTCGCCGGATGGCGTTCCGGACCACGCTCTCCTCCAGGTGTGTGGGAATCCCTGAGAGCACCAGCAGGCGACTGTGGGAAGTGGGGCCGACCAGGGACTGGCAGGCATCAGTGACCGCATCGCTGGTCACACTCAGACCCTGTGGGTCTTTATTGGCCAAGTGCCTGAGGATCATGAGGAGAGTGAGGCAGCGGTGGAACCAGAGCATGTCTTCAGGTTTACTGCCTGCCATGTTCAGCAGAGCGCTGTCGCTCTCTGATAAGCGAGTCACTCCGCTGCCTCGTTTCCCAGAAACCACTGCTGCCACAGCAGCTGCCGCACGCTCCCGCTTCATCTTCACCTTCTTGCGTTTAGAGAGTAAGCTAGGGCTTTGAGGGGTCTGACCTGGAGATGAGGAGGACGACGATGAAGAGTCACTAAGGTTAGGAGCGCTGGTGGATGACAGGGTTCCCACCGACGTCCCTCCCACGTTGAGGGGTAGCGTTACCTCGGCCACAGCCAGACAAACCTCCATTAGAGCGTGGAAATAGGTGGAGAAGCGACTCTGATCTCCTCCTAAAACTAAAGCCATTCCGCCAGAGTAGGTGCTGCCCCCTCCTGGTCCTCCAGCAGACCAACCCTGCGTCTCCCGATCGTAGAGTTTCCGTAGTTCTGTCTGCAGGGCCATGAGCACAGCCAGACAGGGGTTGAGGAGCAGGGCGATGGAGCTGGACAGACCTGCCGGGCTTTTCCTCTGCTCCAGGTGGTGAATCTTCCGGAAGATCTCAGCTAACAAGTGGAAGATAAGCTCTTTGATGGGTGGAGCCAGATCAGTGGTCCAGAGCAGACCGCCTGCAGACACAAGACAAGAATACTGACTTGACACAAAGGGAGACATCTGTTTTCAAATGAAGTAAATTAAGATTTTTTTTTTGTGGAAGCCATGATGACGACGTAACCTACCTAATAATTCAACCACCTGCAGCAGCACAGATGAAGGCACAGTGTCCAGCTCGTCCTCTGAACGTTCACTGTCCTCTCCCAGTTTCCACGTCAGCAGCTGCTCGGCAAAAGCCATGGCCAGAGGAAACTCCAGAGGCAGGGAGTGCAGTAACAACACAGCGCCAGGAGGTGGCGACACCCCTGTTATTGAAGATTTGATTATTTTTAAATCCCTCTCATATCAAATTTGGTTACACAGGTATATATTGAAGCGACAAACTCACCCAGTTTGATGTGCACCTTATCCGTGGGTATGATGACAGAGGGGTACTGGTTGGTGGTGGGGGGTGGAGTCAGGCCTGTATTTGTGGGTGAAGCGTCCAGAGGGTAACATATGGCTTCTATCAGGTTCAGCTGACCGTTCCTACGAACCTTATGACCCAGACCATAGACCATGACTCGACCCCAGGGAGCCTTGTACAGACTAGAGCTGCAGGGATGGCAAAGATTAGAGACGTGACTAAATATAAACCTGGTTCCATATGGATTCAAGTAAACTTGTCGATATCTCACTCTTTGCGGCAGCCGAGTTGACTCTCCTTGCAGGACACGGTCACAAATGCAGCGCCCGGAAAGCTGACGTCCATGCTGACTTTTGACTCGGTCACAGGAAATTCCTCAGATGTAAACTGCTCTGGTGCATTCTGTCGACATCAGGTGGAAAGGAAAAGTGGAAATTAAGTACATCTGATGTTTTTAGAAGGTTTTCCAGAAGGATGAGGCAGAAAAAACTCCAAAGGTACTACCTGCACAATTTCCTTCAATTATTAACAGATTTTCCAAAACTAATATCATATTTCAAATCACCTTAAAAACTAAATCGTGAGTACATTTTAATAACATTTTTTATCTCCAACATCTGACCATACCTGCAGAAAACAGCAGATTTGTTTAGTGAGCTCCAACAAACTTTCTTCTCCTTGATGCAAGGCACGTGTAATAGCCACTGTCAACCACTCCCTGATTGGCTGAGCATTTCCCTGATAGAAGAGATCTGTGGGAGAACAGCTCTGACCCTGCAGGTTATGAAGAAGGGACTGGGCCAGCAGGATAGAACTAGAACTTGTGGTTCCATCTGAAGAAAAACAGAATCAGCAGGTAGTTTTACTGAGTGTTCAATGGAGAAAGAAGAATTCATTTTAATCGAGCTTTTAATATTACCAGGGAGAGGTGGCGCCAGCAGCTGATTGGACAGAAGCTGCAGGTGTTCCAAGGTGATGTCACGGATAGCAGGGATGTGGAAAAGACGAGTGAAGGTGTGTGGATTTTTGGGGGCAAAAATGTTGAGCAAAGCCATCCGGCAGTACAGTCGAGCCAGTGCACTCTCACAGCGAAGCAGCTCCCTGGAGAAAAAAAATGTGAAAAACACTCAGTCATGGCATCAATACTGGAATATTGCTTCCTTAAAACAGGGAGTTTTCCTTACCTATGAATCTGAATGTTGCTGCTATCTAATGACACCAGGCCGTTAGCTGCAGTACGTCGAGATCCAGCGGGAGGGCGCTCCAGCATCTCAATAGGGTACCAGTACCGGACCAGGACACCCTCACTCCTCAGGTATGTTTCCACCTGAACAAGTTCATTAACCTGTAGAAAGCACATTTGAAAGAACAAAATAAGCGATTTTACAAAAACAGTGGAAAAAAAAGGAGGAAATATATATATTTGTGCTCACAGAATCTACATCCAGCACCACTCCGTGTAAACCAAAGGTCTTCAACATTCCCCTGATGGCGAACTTTGGTAGAGCTGTTCCAACTGTGCTGCTGTTAGTGTTGTTGCTGTCCGGGCAGCGGATCACCACCGTCAAACCTGAGGAAAAAATAAATAAATAAAATCAAACTGTATCTTGATCTCTTGACTACAGGAAGTTCTACCACCGTCATTATCATAGAAACAATGAATATCACTGAATGAAGGGTGAATTAGTTGTGATTTAGATCTAGTACCTTTGCGAACTTTGTCAATGGTGAATTTATTAGCTTCATCCTTGATGTCTTCAATGGTGGGAAGGTAAAGGTCTCGAGGAATTCCACCATTCTCTTCATAAAGGAACTCTACTGTCTGCCGGGCGATGTCCACCATACCTGATGGTAACAAGAAAAAAAGTCATTGTCTGAAACCATCCAGCAATTAAGAAGGACTTAAAGTTTCCCAAACGTAGAAAACACATTGAACGTAGGACAATTCAAAGTAGGCATCCTGCTGACAGACGTACACAGATCTGTGTTTTTAACTCACCGAGTTGTAGAGCTCCCTTGATTTGGTCCAGTCCAGACTTTCTTTCTGCTTCATTTCTGAACCTCCTACGAATGGTGGGAAACACCTTGGTCTCCCAGGCCTTGACCAGCAGGGCGTAGTGATCTTCCTAATGATGACAACAAAGATTATTTCAACACACTTACATCCAAACTCTTAATTCGAGGTAAACGGCGTAGTGTGAGGACCTTTCCTGACTCACCCTCGGGACATCCTCATCATCCTCATCATCACTCTCATCATCTGCGATTGGAGGAGGATGTGGATTTGGCCCAGAGGTGACCAGGTTCTCATAGCTCAGCTCCATCTTATACCGCCCTGAGAGGTCGCTGTTGTACTCTGTATGGACCGAGAGGAGGAGAAGACACTTATGTTGACTAAAAGTATAAAAAACTATGATAATGTACAGAAATGAAGGCGAGACACTTACGTTGCTGAGCAACAGCAACTGCAGCGATCCTACAAGGAGGTCCGTGTGATCCTGAGTCTGAGGTCACGCTCGCTCCTGCGTCGTTATCGCTGTCAGACGCCATAGCAAAGGGGAGCGCCTCAAAATTAGCACTGATTTCATCGGCCAGGTCGATACAGAGGTCAGCTGCGTTCCTGTGAGCCTGACCCTCGGCGTAGGCAAAAGGCCGGCTCCCGAAATTAGCACGGATCCTGGAGTTCTAAATAAAAAAGAAAACATAGGTTTATACGAGTTATATGAAATCAAAATTGAATGTAAGACAGCAACAATAAATTAGGACATTTACAAAGGACTAAAGAACTAATTTCATTCAGAACAACAGGAGAAAAGTGTCTGTGAGAGAAGAGTGTCAGCATCATGGTTGTGAGACCAGCTATGAGATGGGTGAGTTAGAGACACTAGGAATAGGTAGAAGATAGGAGGTAGAGCTGGAGGTGGAGGAGTTAAAGATGCTGAGAGTCTCTTTAGGAGAGACAAGGATGGACAGGATCAGGAATGAGGTGATTAGAGGGACAACACAGACAGGAAGGTTTGGAGAAAAAGCTAGAGAAGACAGATTAAGATGGTGTGGACATGTTAAGAGGGAGGAAAAGTGGCAGAAGAATGATACTAGAGATGAAGCTACCAGGTAGGAGACAAAGAGGAGATTGATGGATGCAGTAAGGGAGGACATGGAGGTAGTTGGAGTCAGAGTAGAAGATAAAATGTTGACTTGCTGTGGCAACCTCTGAAAAAAGGACAAGCCGAAAGAAGTAGAACCAATTTTATTCTTAAGAAATTTACCTTTTTCTGAATGTGCACCAACGGCCACATCCCACCAGACACGTCCTCCAGAACTGGACTGAGCCTCTGACCACAGTAGGTGAAGTAAACTCTGCCCTTAGGAGCCTGACCGGGTGGAGGAGGTGTTCCTTCTGATCGTTCCCACCCTATACCTGCGACATCACCTGCATTTACACAAATGTAGTGTTAGAAATATTGAGTTATTGTAATGTTTTATGTCAGTGATTTCACAATTTGAGACACGTTATTGTGTCTCAAACGTCTTGATCTTCTACTCTACAGTTATATATCAAGTAGAAAAATCCCACTTGTCTCTATCCCTAAAAGCTTCAAAGTCTAGACTGAATCAAACCCAGCAGACAGCAATAATCTGGTCTGTCTCGAATCGAACTCCCTTACCAGGAAGTAGAGCCACATCCAGCCTGACGCTCTTCCACTGCAGCAGACTGGAGCCATTATAATGAACAGCTCGGCCATTACTGATGGAACAGGCACACGGACATAAAGAGAAGGAAAAAACAAAGACATTCCATGGTTTCAGTAAGAAGAACAGAAGCAGTCTAGATGTTACTTGAGGAGGACAGCAGTCTTCAGCTGAGCCTGGACGTACTTGTGAAACAGACATGTTCCCACTGGATTGGTCCAAGCTCCGTCTCTTTTCTCGGCCTCAGTGGCAAACCCGAAAGACACAATGGGGCCAGTGTCTTCCTCAGAGTCTCCATAGGAGACGATTTCTATCTCCCAGTAGAACGATGGGGCCTGGAAACAGAACGGTCGAAGCAGACATGACATCACTACACAGATGAATGTTACAAAAGTGAAATTCCTCATTTCTACATTCAGCTGATGTACCTGAATGGGTACAGCACAGGTGGCGTAAATGAAGGTTCCTCTGGGCAGACCTCCTCCAGCACTGGGGTCAGCCAGGAAAGTCACAGAGGTGAGACGGGAAGAGAACATGCAGGCACGCACAGGTGGGAAGACTCTGGACGGACACCAGGTGATCTCCTTTGGCTGGAAAGGAAAAAATATTAAAAGCCTTTGCAACAATGTGTACTTTGTTATGTAAATACTAGTAGTACTTCTTTATAGACATTGTAAACATTTTATGCTCAGAAGTAGGAATCTAAATATAAGAAATCACACCTAAATGTGCTAATTTTATAAGATTCTGGTTGACTGCGTAGTGGTAAAATAAAAGTGAATTTGGCAAAAACGAAAAGGCTGCTTGTGCAGGTCTGTCCCACCTGTCGTCTGTCTGTCTGCAGTGGAGGAGGAGGAGGTCGAGCACAGTCTCTGTACAACATCCTCACTCTCTCACACTGAGCTTCCACCATCCCCAGACGCTCCCCTGCACAAAACAGACACAAATCCATAACAAACAGAGCGAAAAATCATGTCTGTGTTATGTCTGTGATAGAAAATTGCTCTGTTATTTATTTTCTCCACCTAATGCAGACAGACATTTCTTTAAAGAGTTTGTAAATGAATATTGAATACAGACCAGGGCTACATTCCTGCGCAACCAGGTTGAGAACCTCGACGGCTGCAGGACACTGCTGAATAAACTCTTCACAAAAGGAGCTGTCCTCCAGGAGCTGAGCCATCACCAGACAAGCCCTGTAAAAACAACATCATTATAGTTATCATTGTAGCATGGGTTACAATCTGCTGGTGTTTTATTGTTGTTTATGCTAACTAAATCATAAAAACAGGCAATAACCAAAGACAAGACCAGTTTAACTAAGTACTAACCTTGTTCTGATTTCAGCCAATAGACGAACAGCGGCCATCACTGGGCTGGAACCATCTCCTGTGGCTGGTAAAGAAGTGTGAATGGAGAGAGAGCCCTCCTGTGGCAGGAGCATTGACTGCACCGCCTGCACCACCTTCTCGGTGATGGAGAGCTTGTAAAGAGGCAGAGCCTAAAGAATGATATTCAAGAAAGAGACACTGGGTCATATTTAAGTTTATAACAGACGTCATTATTAAAAACCCAATGGAAAAACTGTATATAGCAACACAAGCAAATGGAGGTAGAACATTTTATCCTCCTGCCATACTCCCTAGGGACTAATAAAGTTCTATCTATCTATCTATCTATCTATTCTACCTCTACATTATTGGAACCACCCAACTACTACTCCCCCGTGTCATTTTTTGTCTTGAAAACACAGAAAAAACGCTGGATTTCATCGTTACCTCAGATCTGGGAGTGCTAAGGCGAGATATGGGCACCGTCAGAACGTCTGAGGCCTTACAAGCTCTTCTGTATTCGCATGGAGGAAACTTGACCGTAGCAATGCCCTCCTGCTCATTGATGGACATGACAACACCCAGACTGCCCAGCACCCCTTTACCCAGAACCTGCAGAGAAGAGGATTATGGGTATGGACATGGAAGAAGGGAATTTCCAAGGAAACTCAGGTTAAATGTTTGTTGAGTTGTTGTGTGTATTTTTTTTTATTTACCAAAACAATTTCCTATGGGGATCAATAAAGTCTGTCTAAGTCTAAGTATCTCCTAGGACTAACCTGGACCTCTGAGCCGATCTTGATGGTTTCCTTGAATCCTCCCAGGGCGCAGAGAGCAGCTATAGCCTGTCTGCCAATTGTCTGCAGTTTAGCCAGTTTTCTGCCACTGCTGCTCCCATTTTCCAGAATACTCTCTGCATATTTACCCAGCTGAGGGATAAACATCAGAGCCCTGGAGAGAACCTGCCACCAGGAAGAACATCATCAGTCACAAGGGGGAGAAAAATAAATAAAGTAAATAAAAGGAACAGAAACTAGAGATAAAATCTCACTTTTTCAGCCGTACAGGTCCAGATCTGAGCAGTGTTGGACTCTGGAGCAGTGAGCAGACTGTGCAGCAAAGCAATGACCTCAGCTGCCATGCTGTTGGCCACATGACCACTGATAAATGGCCTGACAGGGTCTGACCTGTTGAGGATGGATGTTGCTATTAAACTACAACCATTTTATGAGTAATTGAGGGAATCTTCTTTTCTTTTCCCGGTGAAACCATACCTGGCCAGTTCAGCGTTCCTGTCCCGACAAACAGCAGTCTGCGCTGTCTTCTTCTTGTCACCGGTGGTGACCCCACCAGCTGCCTCCTGAGCCAGACTCTCCACAGGAGGACCCACACTCACGATCAGACCAGACTGAGCCCACTTGTTGGCTTTCCTCAGGGCAGCAGACGCCTCCTCCGTGATGACTTCACAACTCCCACTCTGGAGAAGTAAAAAGAAAGTTGGCAGGTAAAAATCTATATCACAAATGCAGTGAAGAAGGTTGAAAACTGTAGGTTATGGATGCAGACATTTACCTTGGTCATGTCTCTGTCCATCTTCACCACTTTTTCCATGTTTGCACCCGTGCCCAATCGGAACGGACGTCCTTCTGAGCTGCTGCATTTGAAACCGTTTTGAGAAATAGTTTAGCGACAGATAAAGAACGATCTTTCTGTGTTTCAGGTGTTCTGAGGTATAAACCTGAGAAGAGGCTGTAGAACTTCATGAGAAGACTGGTCTTCTCTCTTGTGAATGAAGATCGAGAGTTTTCCATCAACTGCTTCTCCCTCTTCCCCGACTTCCTCAGACTTCAGAGCGCCTTTGGAACTGGCTCTGGAAAGACACGTGTCTGGTTCTGACGAACTGGGGGAGAGCAAGGTCTGACAACCTGGGAGAAAAATCACAGTAATATTCAAACATAGATAGCAATTGTTCAAACATGGCCAAATTCATTAGTTTTAATTTTTATCATCATGAATGGGTTTCAAAATCGACAACAAACCTGGTACAACATAGTCAGCCAGCTTGGCCAACAGCAGGGCGGCGATACGCGAGGCCGGGTCAGTTGCGTCTTGTTGCTCAGCATCCAGCGTGTTGATGGAATAGCTCCAGGACGGCAGGGCGACATTCCCACAATCCTCCACACTCATGAGAGGAAGTGCGGCTCTGCAGAGCTGGAGGATGATGAGCACCAACTTTGGAGAAGGTCTCTGGTCCAGTAGCAGAGATAAAAGTTTGGAAACACAGGCCGGCTGACTCAGGATGGCTTTACCAATGTGGCTCCTGAAACACAACGACAAGGCTCTATAGCAGACGTGCACTGTACATGGAAGGGACACTGAGCAAACATGTTATGAAAAGGTTATATTAAGCCTAACCTGGAAAGGTCATTGAGCAGACTGAGCACATCCTGGAGAGCATCATTCCCTGCTGCCTGATTCCCGCAGCACTCAGTGGCTCTGGCTAAATGATTGGTCAGCAGACTTGACACCTGTCGAGCCAGACCAGAGTGGACGGCATCTGTAGAACCACCTTTAAAGAAGAGATGACAAACAGTTGAAAACGAAGGAATAAACACTGCTCTGCATTGGTCTGAATCACAAGTGTCAAACTCAGGCCTGGGGGCCAAATCTGGCCCAAAGTGCAATTATATCTGGCCTGTGGGATTAAAATCAAATGTGTACTAGAGTTGGCCAACCAGTATAAAGGCCTTATATACTGTCAAAATTTATATGAATAATGCATGCTTTTTGTTGTAGCACATACATTTTGTTCTGTGAAGAGGGATTTACATTAAAAATGATCTGAGAAGACTACGAAGAGACAGAAGAAACAAATACAACTGATGTGTCAATTATTTCTAATGTAATTTATCATGTGTTTTATCACATTAAACTTTGGCTGTTCCAGATTCAACGTTTCCATAAGGAAAAAATATATTTAATATCTGGAGAGAAGGAAAAACACGCACTTTTACAGTTAACTTCTCAGTGTATATCGAGTTTGGCCCCTGACTTCATGCCGGTTTTTAATTCTGGCCGAAGTTGAGTTTGACACCCCTGGTCTAAATAATGTATTTTTAATTATTTTTTTTACCTTCCACTTTTTCCCACTCAATGCATCTATTGGCCAACACCTGAAAGGCGGCCCATGCCATGGTGGCCACCCTCTGTTTTTTGGTCTGCTTCTCAGTAGAGCTACTTTCCCTCTGACCACTCAAACTGCACAGACTGTCCATGAGTTGGACCAGTCCACTGCGAACAAGGCACTGCTCCTCACTCCTGAAATAAGAAGAGTTGGTGGTGAAACTCCAAACATACTGGATAAACTGAATAAAGGGGGGAAAAATAGTTAAAGATGGCCCTTCTTACCTAGTGTAGGGAATTGTGCAAAGCAAGCCAATACTGTTGGCACATGCGATGGGATACCGAGCACAGAGTGACACCACGGACGTCATGGTTTCACCAAACGCCTCCTGAACCTGCTCCACCATCCCACCACAGGTCAGCTCATCAATCCTGCCAGGTTGAAAGGCGACAAAAATATGTACCGATGTTGTAGAAAAAGAAATCGGGCTTTATGAAGCAATCTCCGTCCTCCCACCTTGGTCCACCCTGGAGAACCATAGTGACAGGTCCTACCAGGTGAGTCACCCCGCCCACTCTCACTGCAGCGGTCAGCAGCTCCCTCATATGAACAAGCGCCTGTTTCCGCGTGCTGCCACGCCTCCAGCGTGTCTGTGCAGCCGACAGGAAGCTGCGGCTTGAAACCTATGGGGGATAAATATTTAGTCCAGTTCATAATTACGACATAAACACAAAAAAACTAACAAGAGTGAAGATCTGTTGACTTACAGTTTGATCAAGCGTTGTCCCGATGAACGCAAAGAGTTGTCCCAGGAGGACGCTGTACGTTGGTTTATCCCGACAGTCCTCGATGGCCAGGGACTGCAGCAGAGTGAATGAGCTGCTGCGGTGACTGGTCGGGTGGTGTCGCCTCCTACTGGACACATTTGAAAACAAGAATCAGGAAA
Organism: Paraplagusia blochii; assembly: GCA_016785265.1. NCBI lineage: Eukaryota > Metazoa > Chordata > Actinopteri > Pleuronectiformes > Cynoglossidae > Paraplagusia > Paraplagusia blochii. The sequence goes on along the minus strand of JAFBJS010054597.1, from coordinate 139,113 downwards.
AAAATCTCTACTTTCAAAAACATTTTTAGACAATTGACCACTGACCTTTGTGGAGCGTGTGTAAACTCTAAATCTTGGTTAGCAATCATCTCCAGGTCTGAAGGTGCAGACATGCTGCGCAGAAAAACTGGCTGCTTCACCAACGGATTCACAGTCTTTGACTCTGACACAGACTTGGAGGCTGATGATCATAACGAAACATGGGTTATTTTGTAGTTCTAGTACTTCCAGCAGTTTCTACAACAGCAAGGACCAAATTACACATACTGTAGTAACACAAAAACTGAAGTACCTTGCCCTGGAGTTCCAGCAGGTGTACTACTCAGGCTCCTGCAGTGTGGAGCGATGGTAACGTGCAGCAGCAGCTCGGTTCGGTTCATCAAACTTTTCACCAGAGCTTTAGTTTTGGCAAGCACCGTGCTGCTTTTGACCTGAGAGCTGTTCACTTCCTGGAAGAACTTCTCCCTGTTAGTGCAGATGTATAATGTCACATCATTGATGTTCTAAAGCTTCTTCTCAACCACTTACAAATGCATTACTTGAATACAATACCTTAGTGCAAGTACAACATTTTCTAAGTCACTAAAATCAAGTGGGATCTCCTTCAGAGAACAGAGAAGTTCCAGCTCTTTGACTTTGTTCTGTAAAGATAGGAATTGTGTAAAAAATGTTATTCATTTTGTCATGCAGGGTTTTAGAGATGTTCGAAACAACTTTTTCATTTCAGAAACACCAAACACATCTTTTCTCTCCGTTAGCATAGCATAGATTAGCATATTGCGCAAAGTTAGGTTGGATATTTGGGCTTTCATATCCATTGCAATCAAGTTTGGTTTCTCGTGGCAACATTAATCATATTTAGTGTTTATCATTGTTTTCAGAGAATTTGGTGACCTCCAACTAGGCCTGTGACGATCACCTGGCAAAATAATACCTTCAAAAATGCGTGTGTGTGTGTGTGTTATGGTGGAGAATACCTCAAAAAAGTGGTAGTCGTGAAAGAAAGGAGAGTTGTTCTCCAATTTTCCCTGCTGGGCCTCCTCCACCTCATTCTGCCACTTTTGTTCCAGTTCTGCTACACTCTAAAAGAAAAAACAAAAGAAAAAATAAATTCCTAACTTTAACATTTTCTATGCTGGTGTAAAATGTAAATGATTGGTAGTTTGTCCTCACCTGCAGTTGACGCTCCATGGCATTGATTTTTTTGAAAGTCTCAGCCATAATCTTACAGACCAGGTCGTACTCCTCGGCATGATCCTCACGGTACTGGTAGTTGACAAGGGACTGAAGGGCGTCCACCAGGTTTAAATGTTTGATCACACAAGACACAATCACTTCCTCCATCACGTCTGGTCTGATCACCTCCCTGGTTGAGAAGAAAAATATTTAAAATATTAGACATTGCACTAACACAAGCAAATCATCATTTATTTGATGATTTATCTGGTGAAAATGATCGACTTACTTGATGCTGGGACGAAACTGCGGTCGTGCACGTCCCGACACCTCTCTCAGCCTACCCATGATTCCCGGGGGGAGACGGATACGGGGTAAGTCAAAGTAGCTCCCTGGCATCAACCCTGGGGGTGGGATGAGCACATCTGAGGGGTAGATGAACTCTCTATCCTCCTCGATGGTGAGGGGCAGGGGTGAGGGGCTGGGAGTGAGGGCGGGAGAGATGGCACCGTTGGCTTCAACCTGCCACTGGCACCTGAGGATGGGATGGAACATCGGTCTGAATCAGATCTGGGACCAGTGGACTGATCTTTTACATCCATCAATTTGACAAACCAGGCAGACATGGCAACAGCCTTAAATCTGATTATGATGAACAGTTAACATTTGTGCAACATCTGTCACCTTTGCAAGAGTTTGGAGCAGAGCAGATCATGACATGCCTCTTCCTCCCTGGTCACCTCTGGTCCGTTGTACAGAATGCGCAGCATTGAACAGGCCAACACGGACAGACCCAAAGCCAGGTCCGCCAGGAAAGGGAGGCCTCCAGAGACGTCCTCAGACGACTCCTTAACAGGCAAAAAAAAAAGGAAATAAATAAATAGAGCTCTTCATGAAATACTATTCCATGCTTTTGAACACTCAGTTCTTCAGATCCAAAGTATTTTTTTACCTGAGCTCTGACAGTGCAGGCGAATCCCCACATGGCTTTATCAGGAGTGTTGTGTTCACGTCCGCTCCTCATCTCAAAGGAAAAGGTCACGGTGTCTCCTTCAACCTAAAGGAGGAAATAAGATCGAAAAGGCCACATAAGCGCTCTGTGCTCATTGCACGTGATAGGGCCAAAAATAGACCAGCACCTTGACCAGGTCTTTGGGCCATCCAGTTCCTAAGACGCTGCGACTGCCATATCCCAGAGTGTTTCCACCGTACTCTGTCACTTTACGACTGTTAGTGTTGGGACCAGCGTAGATGACCAACTGAAACCACAGAATATGTTTGCATTCAGAACTCCAATATAAATATTTAACAATATTGTGAAAATAGAAATAAAACACGACTGTTTTGTCGCAGGTGATCACCTTGTCGTAGTCGTACTGAGAGGAGCAGCGTGAGTCAAAGCGAAGGTACAGACACCGAGCTCCAGGTATGTGCACCGTCTCCTTGAATTTGTAATTGTCTCTGACGGGATGCACTGTCTCCACTGTTTTCCCAGCAGCCCATGGGGCCGGAATCTTCAGTCCCGTGAGAAAGCCTGGTTCCTCACGCTCGTCAAGAATCCTAAGGACCAGGACACAATGTATAAGAACAAGTGATAATAATAATAATTCTAGACTTGCGGCCAAAATTGGTCACAAAAAACTGTTTGACAAAAGTATGTAAAAGTATAGATCAGGTGAATCAAATCAACTTCACATTTTGTTATGTGTCATTTTCTTTTCCTTTCTTGTCCCTTTTTTCCAGGGTTCCCACAGTGAGTCAACAATTTTCATCTCCCTCTGTCCTCTGTATCCTCAACTCTAACTCCAACTACCTCCATATCCATCAATCTACTCTTTGTCTCCTACCTGGTAGCTTCATCTCTAGAATCATTCTTCTACCACTTTCTTCCCTCTAAACATGTCCACACCATCTCAATCTGGCTTCTCTAGCTTTTTCTCCAAACCTTCCTGTCTGTGTTGTCCATTCCTGATCCTGTCCATCCATGTCTCTCCTAAAGAGAATCTCGGCATCTTTAACATCTCTACCTCCTGTCTCCTGCCTATCCCTAGTGTCTCTGACCCACCCATCTCATAGCTGGTCTCACAGCCATGATGCTGACACTCTCCTATCACAGATCACTCCTGACACTTTTCTCCTGTTGTTCCAAATAAAATTAATTCTGTAGTCCTTTCTAAATGTCCTAATTTATTGTTGCTGTTTTACATTCAATTTTGATTTCATATAACTCGTATAAATCTCTAGGATCATTCTTTTACCATGTGTCGATGCAGTTGATGCAGATCTTTTACCATGTATGTATCCACACATGTCCCTGAAAATGTCCTCTGAAAATGTCCAAACCATCTTAATCTAGTTTCTCTAGCTTCCTGATTAAGGTGTTAACCTTAACACTCAACACTTACTTCTCATCAGCTGTGCACGTCTTCACTCCCTGTCCAACAGCACCACTTGTAAGAGGAGGATCTTCAGAGAAAATCGGAGACTGAGTCTTTAGTAAGAGAGCAGTCTATGAGAAATAATAGAAACACAGAAATAAAAAATTAAACCATTAATCAGGGTAAATATTTTCTGTAATATACAAATAATACTTGTGAATAATCACTTATTTTCCACAAATCTATGCTAATGGAGACATACTGTGAACACAGGTATAAAAACTCTGACTCTTGACTCTTACTTGGCTTGTGTAAAGGACCAGCTGCACCAACTGTGGCATGAGAGCATCAGCCAGGGTCAGTGTCTGGAGGTTTGGATGCATCAGTGAGGTGAGTAAAACTGGCAGCAGATGGCCAAGCATGGTCGCCTTGGTAACCTGCTCCAAGCCTTTTAACCTATGGATATTAAAGGGTAGAGAGTCAACAAACATTTATGTAAGTTGATCTGCAGTATTTCAATGAAAAGTTACCTTATTTCTCTGTCTGAGATTTCTCCGTTGATCAGTGCAGTGGTCACTTGCTGAAGTGTCTCCAGGACTTCGTCACATCCCACCAGTATCTTAGTGGCCAAGGACAAGATGCTGCTCTGCAGCTCCTGATGTAAACACAGAGAAACAGGCCCACACTTACGTAACTCTGCCTCAAAGATTCCTCATCCTCGGGGTCTTGAACATTAACCCAAAGATACTAATGGTGGTCTTACAACACAGATAAGGACTAAGGGTTTTGACGGAAAAATTCAATAAAAAATCAGTATCCCATAGATTCTGTGTAATACAACACTGAACCAGAAGGAGACTGTGGATCGGGGTTTTGAGAACTATAGGATTTACCATAATATGTGGAGAACAAATCTATAAAATATTATTAGAAACTCAACTTTCACTTCAATTTGGGGGCCACAAAATATCATTCCACGGGCCTCAAAAGGCCCACGGGCCGCGAGTTTGAGACCCCTGCAGAAGTACAGTTGATCTAGTGATTCTTTTATCAGGTAATAATGTGTAGTTATTCTATTCAAATTCCATACAAGCTTCATAGTTTGATGCTTTCAATTACAACGTACAGGAACTAATAGAACCTTAATTCTGCCTCCCAGAATTTCTCCGAAAGGAACATAGAGGACATGTTAGTGAGTGTGAATTATCACTGCACTAATGAACTCTAACTGTAAAGGCATCAATTGAGTGAGACAAGTTAATACTTGAACAATTCCCTTGTTGCTCTGACCTGTCTTTTTCAAATCTGACGTTGGAACCCTTTATTCCTACCGAAAAAACAATCGACTAATCTTAAAATCAAGGCAATGTCAACCACTCCCAGTTATATTAGCTCCTCCCCCAGCACCAAGCATCAAACATATGCTGCACCAATCATCGAATACATGTGAGTACGTTCCATTACTGCCACATGCACAGATAAAGGTAGGGGTATTTAAAGGGGATGTTTACCTGTACCTTCATTGTATCCCCCTGCAGGGAGCTGTCACTGTCATCATTATCATCAGGTCGAATAAGGATAGTGTTACTGAGGAGATGGTTCTGAACAGCCATGAGGTAGCGGAGACAGGGTGAGACCACCTACAGAGACGGGGGAGGAGAGGAGAGGACAGGGACTGAGATGTTGTAGGTCACTATAAGACCTAGTCTATGTGGAGCAGGTGGAATTCACTCCTACTGGTACAGTGGAGAGCAGCTTCTGGAAGTCGTCCCTGGAGACGGTCTGACATTTGGTAACGAGAAGGCAGGATTCTCGTACTACCGTCTTAAGGATGCAGTGCAGTAGCTCATCGTTCAGTCTGCAAAAACAAAGAAAATATTTTGTCCCACTAACAACAGAGACTGAGTCTGCGTCTTAAATATATTCCAGCCAATTTACAATAGTGTCCACTGGCAAAAATATGTGTTTTAAATATGGAAAATAAGAAAACTGATCCTTGAAAACAGACGTGCAAACAGACTCCTTATTGGAAAATTATAGTTTCTTTTAAATATATGAGAACAGATAACAGGATAGTTATCTTATTTTCTTTTTGGATAAATACCGTAATTTCCTGACTATAAGCCACAACTTTTGTCACACAATGTCAACCCTGCAGCTTATGCAGAGATGCGGCTAATGTGTGCAATTTTTTCTAACTGCTCGAGGAGAAAAGGTAAGAGTGAGACAGGTGGTGTCGAGGAAGACGCAAGTCACAACTGCCAATAAACACCATAGAAGAAGAAGAAGTATAATGTACGGTAACGCGCTTTGTACATGAATAAAATTAGCATAAACAGACCCTCATCATGGAAAATGCAAAAAGAATGCGACACATGCGGCTTATAGTCAGGAGTGCGGGTTATAGTCCGGAATTTAGGGTATATAGTTTTTAAGCCAAATATTAGTTATTTATGTGTGTATTTTGAGCTGTCTGTCTGTCTGGTAGATGTTCTTTAACCGTTTCTCTCACCTGTAGTGATCATCTTCTTCACTGCCAAATCTGTTCCTTTGCAGCTGATCGGCCAGGTTAGTGAGAATGATGTCACGAAGCTGAGAAAGACCACCGCTACGTTCACCTGGACGCCAAACACAGACACATTGAGATTAATTTATAGATAGTATTACAGTGATCACAAACACAACCTTCTGTTATTATAAAAACTGACCTTCTGAAAGAACAAGTTTCAGCAGTTTGTTCAGTTCAGCCTCACCCTGATACAAAATATCCAGGCCTGAGCTGCAGAGACACAAAAGGAAACAAGGCTTAAAACCTTTCTTCTCAGGTCAAAGTCAAGTGAGAAATTTAAGCTTGTCATTTTAAATGATGCATCCACACATATTTCTCACAGTTTGACTTAGATTAGAAGGAACAAAGTGGCGGGTGTTGCAAAAATGCTTGTCTCTTAAGTAAGAGAAACTTTTACCCTCCCTCTTGACATTGGAAGACAAATAAAATGATGTCATGAGACATCTTAGTCTCACCTGATGGCCATGCACACTTCCTTCTGAATCTCTATTCCTATCTGATCCATTGGAGCCATGAGAAGCTGCCAGAGGAGGAGACCTGCACGTCGTATACTCTCCCTGTTCTGCTCCAAATGAGGATTAAAAAACCTGAACACAACCTGCACCAATAAACAGACAAAGATTCAAAGATTATATTGTTAGAGACTGAGTATTATTGCATTTCATTTTCTCACAGAATCATTCCAAGTCGTGACCGACCTGGAATACCACTAGGATGCAGCGGATGATGCAGGTGTCTCTGTTGACCATGGCCTTCTCCATAATGTCACAGATGCTGCTGAAGTGCCGTGCTTCAATGGGATGCTGTTTGCCCAGCAAAGCACCGAGAGGGAGACTGTTGCTGCTGGCTGCCAGCAGGTTGAGCTGATGGATACACATGGCACCAACGTGGTGAAGCAGCTGGTTGATCACCTCACCCGTGCCTACTGTTTCCTCTGCAAAGAAGAAAACATTTTAGCCAAAAGATAGGCTCATAGTGTCAGTTGGAGGGCACACAGTAGTGCAGTGGTCCAGTTTTCTGAAATATTTTCCTACCTATAAATTCTTCCTACCCGAATTAACAGTACATGTACACAACATGGATTTCTCAAAGCACACGGTCTATAATTTTCTGCTACCAGACCGGCATAAAAAGTTAGAATCTTGTATCAATGACTGCGTCATTTTGAGTTTATTGTTGTTGTCTTCACTGAGAAAATATTTCCAAATCAAATATAGTTGCATTATTGATGATGGAATCCTAGCCATTCTATTGTTCAGTTCTTTAGTTGATATGGGTATGGATCAAGTGGAAGTAATGGACAGATGGGACCAAAAGGAAACATTATTTCTCTGCGGTCCGCCACCAATTCACCCACGGACCAGTCCCCAGTGGTTAGGGACCACTGAAGTAGTGTATATGGAACCCATGTGCGTGAAATGAAGCCAGAGACCTGTGCCTTTAATTATAATTATGAGAAAAAACATAAAATCCACTCCCTTTATGGTAAGGATAAGACATTTAGGTTATTTTCAGGACTATCTTCTTATATTTGATCTACTTTTTCTGTCCTAATTTTGCTGCCTTGCTTGTGGTTTGCTATGATTTAAATTCACTTGTTAAAAAAAAAAAAATCAACATTTGGAAAACATCATAATACCTTTAGGCTCTTTGATGACATGGCTGACCCCGAGCCTCTTGCACACGTGATGAAATGCTTGGTTTCCAGGGTTACACCACTGGTCTATGTAGTCACTGGAGCAGGTCCAGATAAGGTTGTTCAGTGCATCGTAACACGCTCCTATGAAGTAAAAGATGGCATTATTAAAAATAACTTTCACTTAGTAGTAGGATCTCTGTGACAGTGACCAAAGAAAACACCCTGAAGTTTTATTTTTACACATACAGTATTTGCTGCACATTAAAAATAGATTTACTCCAAGTTTGCTTTTTAATGTGCAGAGTAATGTACTCGCTCCTTAACTAAGGTGCATTCCCTGATAAAAACTGGAGATGTGCAGCTGCAACAACAAAACGCAGCAGGAGAATGTTAGAAACCATGACAACGGAGACTCACCTAACCCAGCCACCTGAGCTCCTCTACCCAGAGAACTGCCCGGAGCATCAATGAGGTCTGCACGGCTGCTGAACTGGCCGTCACCCAGGTTAAACACCAGGCTGGAGGCTAGAACTTCAATAAATGAAGAGAACAACAAAATATGTAAAAGTGACTCATTTCAAAAACATAAACAGAGGAACAAAACATCAGCCATGACGTCTCGAGACGAAACAAATGAGCTCTTACTTTTAAGAGAGGAGAGGCTGCTGGTTCCTCCAAACAGCGACCGTGTGGCTGAGCTCCCTGACACACCAGGAGGTGAGACCAGCATCACCAGATATGTTCCACACACATACATCGGAGTCTTCCTCAGTGTCTTCAGAGGAAGTCCACAGCTGGTGTTAACCGCTGTAAAGGAAGAAGTTCAAGAAAAATCCTCATTGGTTATTGTGATGAATCTTTAAAATAAAAATAGAAAATTGATTGGATGATTTCCACAGCAGAGGTGCAGATGAATTACCAGTCTGCTCCTCTTTGACAGTGTTGGTAATTGCAGAGCCCGTGAGGGCAGCCAGTGTGGCAGAATGCGAGGCTCTAAATCGTGACATGCGACTAAGGAGAAGCTCATTTAAGCACTTGGAGGACTCGCCTTCCTTACGAGTGAGAATGACTCTCTCCTGTAGGATGTCAGCCACGCACAACCCTGTCTGTGTCTGCAGCGGAGACAAAGACAGAGACAGAGACGCAGAGGGGAAAAAAGACAGGTTTAAAATACACAACGTAATGGAGGCAGCAGTGAAGTGGAGGGCTGCATTTATCACACCCACAGACAGATGAAAAACGTCCATGAAGACGGAGTGGCCTTTCTGGGTCTTTTCATTTAGACTGGCTGGAGACCAGATCCAGTACAAGTAGGTTCCGTCGGAGCAAAGGTGCAGAGTGGTCATGCTGCTGCCAACAGGGAAATGATGGGCTGGCATGGGTGTAATCTGGCACACCTGGAAGGAATATTGATGATGTTATTGATGAGTAGAAAACACTGCGTAAATGAGATTTTTCACACAGTTAATGCAAGCACATTGATCTTATTTCCTTTTTACTGCTACAATGTGTACCATGTTGTAGTGTCTTGTACTGGGTTTTTTTTTTTTTTTATAAACGTAATCTGTGACACCTTCTAAGTATCTGTTGCCCAGTCACAGAGGCAGCAGTCTCCATGACTGCCACACAAATCCCACTGCACCAAACTGTGAGCTATCCTGTGGGTGTTGCTCAGAGCGCCTCAGTGGCAACCTGGCAGCTTGTGGATTCAAACCTGAAGCTTCGTCACTGATGTGCTCTGATCATGGCACCGTCATGACCCACATAACCTCCAGGGGGCTCACTATCCACCAAAAAGGCTTACTGTATCAGTGTTCTGATTTGGGTGGCAGCCATGGCTGTGCAAAACCCGGTAAGGGATAAGAGGATAAATATGGACAAAAACATTTATTTTTTTGGATAAGGTAAAGAAAAAAAATGAAAAAAAAAATGTTAGAGCCCTTTTATTATTTTATCTTTTTCACGACTTACATTGTTTTTTTTTGTTGTTATTTTCCAGGTGATTACAAGAACTACAGGGACCAGAGAATCTATGTTTTCAAAAAATGTGTTCATAAAAGTCTACCTGGAGGGTGAAGGGATCGATGACCTGGCACAGCTGATGAGGCTTGGCATCGAAGGAGGAGGGACGATGGAGAAGGTGACCCCCGCTGAACACTACCCAGCCAGGTTCCAACTCCTCATTTTTACAGTACACAAAGCCCCTGCACATAAACCACAAAGTCAGACAAATGATGAATGTCGATAATTACACCTTCAGGGCATTAAATCCAGGTTTTTGTTATGACTTTTCTCCCTTGAACAGATTCGTCTCACAGTAAAGGGAAGTGAGGATCATGCATCATCAGCTCCCGAAGCCTTTATAAAGTCAATCTGTGATTTGGAGTCAGAGCTTTACAGAAATCAGAGGATTTAGGTTTTAAATGGGAAGAGATTCCCTTTCATTCTCTCCGTCTTTTTGTTTCTCTCTGTTGTTTTTGCTTCCCTGAAGGCAGCAGACCAAGAACTGCAGAAGGTAAAAAGTGTCAAGTTACCTCAGTGTGCCATGTAAACCAGACCCCAGTTTGCTGAGTCCTCTCCCAGAGGAGTTGGTGGTGTACAGATAGAGGCCGTCTGTTGCCAGACAGCGACCCAGGTCACTGTCTGTAACACATGCAGCAGAATGTTAAAGGTTACTGACCTAAAATGTAACATAACAACAGTCACGTAATGTTAACATAGAGGCCTGGCTCTGCTGTTAGCACAGAGAGGTAGACAGGTAGACAAGTAGACAAGTAGACAGACAAGTAGCTAGACAGACAGATAGACAGATGGACAGACAGACAGACAGATAGACAGATAGACAGGTAGACAGGTAGACAGATAGACAGATAGACAGATAGACAGATAGATAGATACATAGATAGATAGATAGATAGATAAATCGTCAGAGCGACAGACAGATAGACAGATGGACAGACAGACAGACAGATAGACGGATAGACAGATAGACAGGTAGACAGGTAGACAGACATATAGATAGACAGACTGATAGATAAATCGTCAGAGCGACAGACAGATAGACAGATGGACAGACAGACAGATAGACGGATAGACAGGTAGACAGATAGACAGGTAGACAGTTAGAAAGATAGAAAGATAGACATACAGACAGACAGACAGAGAGACAGACAGACAGACAGGAAGACAGTTCTGAATCCTCTATAGCTTGAAGAAGTTACCCTCTAAGAACTGTCAATTTGACCCAAAATCTGAAGCTTTATTTACGTGCAGGCAGATAAAATGTTTTTTTCACCCTTTTCTTACCTTTATTCTCTGCTGCTCCAGCAGTAAGATCTATAGTGGGAAGCATGTCCTCGAAGCCCCAGGACACACTGTGTTTGCCTCCCAGGAGACAAGAAGGAGAACCTGGACCTCCTTCCAGAAGCAGAAGTCTGGCACATGAAGAACAAAGAGAAATCACCTGTTATGGGCGGTCGTGGATTTGTTTGTTTTTAATAAAGTCAAGTACGTGACAGCAGTTACCGGTAGAGGACGTCTGACACAGGAAGCTGTCCCAGGTCTGGTTGTTTCTGCAGCAGTTGCACTGTGTGAATGAAGGTCTTCAGAGATCCTCTGAAAAAAGAAGAAAATATCAGTTGTTTGTCCCTCTTTATTATTTTCCATGTATAAACAAACAACTAATGAGATGGAGGTACGTTTATTCTTCCATTCGGAACATAAGAGTTTCTCTCACAGATATTAATGAACACAAGGGAATCAGTTCTTATTGATTAACTGTACGCATCCATTAAACATGTAATTGTAGAGAATACATGTAATTCTTTCTGTCTAATAATTACTTCCTTGACATCCTGTGAGTATTATCTCTGCAGCCTGAACGGGAGCAATAAAAAACCCAAAGACTAAATAAAACACAAAGGCTGAGAAAAACCTTGTGCCTGGATTTTTTAGTGCAATCAAAGGCCAAAGGATAAAGGAGTGACAACAATATAAAAGATACATGTTGGGGAATCAAATAAGTAACCTGTTTAGACTGAACTTATTGCACATGCATTATTCTTATTTTACTATAGATATAATATCTATCTATATATGTATATATGAATATATATATATATATGTTTATATATATACAGTCATGGAAAACATTATTAAACCACTCTGCTGTTTTCTTCAATTCCTTGTTCATCTTAATGCCTTGTTCCACTAAAGGTTTATCACCTGGGGGAAACAATGTGTATAAGAGACAGGCACTGCACCGCGCCCCCCCAGGGGGGCCCGCCCCACACTTTGAGAAGCACTGGCCTAAACCGAGGTTCCACTGTATATCATTACATCGACATTGCTAACACTCGCAGACAGAAATAAATTATGAGGTTAAAAACACTGTTGAATTAACATTATAAAAATGCTTTGTAAGCTCCAGGGGGGCCAAATAAAATGACTTAGCGGGCCACATTTGGCCCCTTGCAATGACTAAAAGCACTGTATTTGTCAGTACAATGTTATTGCTAGTGATGTAGGAACGGAAGTGATTTTTGTCACTGTCAATAAAACCATGCAAAATGGCCAGAAATCAGCTCTGAAATTAAACTGAATCATGAGCCTTTTTTGTTGTTATTATATTTGTCCAGATTAATGTAGATGAAGTGGAAGCAGACTTTTAAATGGACAAGAAATTAAAGAAATAGTGGTCTAATCATGTTTATTTTTGCCTATAATATCATTATTATATATTTTCTCTTTTTTGTCTTGTGTCTAATTCTAAATTAATAATAATTTATTTACCAACTTTATTTCTCTCTTTTGTTTATATAAAATCAAAATCTGTAGGACTTGAACACTTTTGGAGCTGCTGTCATATAATGTCATGTATCCATAGAACTGTAATTACTGGTATGGTAATAATAACTTATCTTATATATCCCCCCATACATCAAGGCTTAATGTATGGACCAAGTCAGTCAATCACTCTCCTGTCAACCGACCTTTAGATGTGCAAATATCCACACTGAGAAGATTAGCTGCTAATGTTAAGAGATGGAGATGGTGCCGACCAAGGGCTGACTTATCTTCCCCTCCCTCTTACACACAGTGACTTAACTCCCCACCACGGCCACAGAGAAGCAGCGGGGAGTGAAAAGTTGATGGCTCTTAAATTAGCCCCCACCGTCAATGAGACAGAGAGCTTTCTGCCACGGCAGATGTCCAACAAAGAGTGGAGAGCTCTGGATTTGACAAGTCAGGATCATCTGTCACCAACAGAAGCCAGGGTTGACAGACAAAAGAAAACAACCCGGCTCCTTGTGACCGAGGAGACTTTTAAATGCCTTAGGCCTTAGGGTTGCCAGTTTAAAAAAACCGGGACTGAAAACGGAATTATTATCTTAGCTGTCTGCACAATCCATGACACGAGTCAACGTACAAGACATTTAAGGGTGATGTGTGTCTTTGAGATATCGACGGATAATGTGAAATATAAACAACAAGAATTTAACATAAGCAGAATATGTATATATTTATATATGTATTCATATGTATATATATACATATAAATACACATATAAATATATATATGCATACAAACATATATTCACATATATACATACATAAATATATATTACATTATACACATATAAATGTATAATATCACACATATTTTCCATGGTTTTCCTGATAGTAACCAAAATCACTCCTCTTCTTCATCACTAGCTATGGCATTGTACTGCCACAAACAGCGCTTTTAGGCATTCCATGTTTTTATTTTTAATGCATTCTTCAGGTAATATGCCTTAATGAACAATATATTGTAGAAAACGAGGACGGTCTAATCATTCTTTCCATGACCACAACTACTACTCTATCTACTGTACATCCTCTTTGCCTACATCCATTCGTCTTCTCTGGGATCTTCTTCATTTCCTGCCTCCTGCCAATATCCGTTTGTCCTTTATAATTACTCTCATGTACAGCAAAACAATCAGACCTTGCATTCCTTTTTCTCTGAACTGAGCTCGACCTCAGTCTGGGTTAGCTCCTCGACGTATTCAACACTCAGGAATAAAAATGCACATGTTTGATTATGAGCATTTGTAAAATGATTATTTAGACAGCTGCAATTCATTCTAACAACGACAATTATTGAACTGAACACTAATGACTTTTCAAGGCAATCATTTTGATTTTTCGTCACAAATTTTCTGGCCAGCAGCCTTACTCAAATGTATAATCAAACGCGTTGGCAAGCTCTACGACAGAGTTTTCAAACTCAAAACTTAATATTTATTCCCAAACTGATGGTAATTGTTCATGTAGATACATCTCCTCTGTAGATACAGTATGTAATGCTGTTTTTTTATTTGGGAATAAACTTATTCTTTTGTCTAGAACAAACAAATTTACTTTATCTATAGCTTTTCACAGATACAGATACACATACTACAAATCCTGCCACCAAATATAATTACACTGCAGGCCTGAGTTTGACATGTGTGCTCTAAAATGTCCGCAAAACTGCAACAAACAGTTGGGCATTCTCTAATGAGAAGGTTATGGTCCAATCACAACCTTCCATGTTTGGTGGTCCAACAAAATACAAGAGAAAATATTTGATTTTTCTTGGTTAGACTGTCAATTTATCACAATGAATCATGATGACAGGAAATCTGCAGGAATTCATTCATTCAGCTTCATCCACTTATCCTTTGCCTGGTCACAGGGGCAGCAGTCTCCACGACTGTCACCCAAATCACACTGCATGTTACTGTCAACCTTCCTGGGGTGGCGTCTCCACTGGAAGTTATGTATGTTGGGATGGTATTTTTCAGCAATAAGTTTCAAGAAAAAGAAAGCAAGACTTTACCTGGCACAGGCGAGTGCCACCAAGGCAGCAGCAGCGTTCTCCCTCTGTCTCTGTGTATGAAGGACCTGCATCTGCATTGGGTTGTTCTCCTGGGCTCCATCTTCCAACCAGGAGCAGAGCAGGGCCTCCAGACCATTGAGGCAGTCCGCAGGCTCTTTACTGAGGCTAAGTGGCTGGCAGTCTCGGAGGCAGGCCAGCAGCACCTCTGCGGTGACTCCGCAGAGCGCCGGGTCACTGCGGGTCTGGGACTGTAACAGTGGGAAGACCAGCAGCAGGCCTACACGGGATGTGAACGGCGCCTGCTCCGGCTGCTGAAGGAGCCCTTGTCTCTTCAGAAGAGCTAAAGTCTCCTCATCAGCTCCCCCAGTTCCCTCACGTTCTTGCTGCTCCTCCAGGGCCAACTGCCGCTGCGCCCCCCACAGGCCACGCAGAGCATTGAGACGATACTCCAGTAGGCGTGCATACGCGTTGCTTTGATTTCCACAGACCGCACGCAGACGTTCAGCGAGCTCCACTGGGTTTTTTGTCTCAAAGGTAAGAATCTAGGTGGAAGGACAAGACAAAAAATGTAGTCATTAGTTTCATCTTCATCTGCTTATCTTACCGGGTCGCAGGGGCAGCAGTCTCCAAGGCAGCCACTCAAATCACACTGCACCACAGTGTGAGCCTTCCTGTGGGTGATGAGCCCACTTTTTACTTTAGGTTTTACTAGTTTTTTAACTATCTACCATGGCCTGTAGGAAACATTGTACGGTAATGCATTTTATTCAGCAAGCATCTTTAGTACAACCTACTCTTTACAGCATTTCTTACAAGACAAGCTTGAAACAGTGGTTCCCTACCACTGAGCCGCAGACCGGTACCGGTCCGTGTTGATATGTATATACCCATATCAACAAAAGAACTGAACAATAGAATGGCTAGGATTCCAACATCAACAATGCAACTATAATTAACTAGGACATATTTGTTATAGGATGTGTGCAACTGAGAAATCCTTGTTGTGCCCATGTACAGTTAAGTCGGGTAGGAAAATTTTATAGGTAGGAAAATATTTCAGAACACCGGAAATTACATTTTATTAAGGGGTATTTATCTGCCACAACTTAACGACCGGTCCGTGAAAATAGTACCAGACATTTAACCGGTCCGTGCCGTGAAAAAGGTTGGGGAACACTGTGTAAAACACAAAGACGCCAGACTCAAAGACATAGCAATAACATTTGTTAATAATTATACAGAACAAATGCTTATTCATCCAGTCTTTATATTGTAGCCGAAGGTTATTTCAGGTTGATTTGTCTGAGGAAATGACAGACAACCAGTTCACTTACCCATTAGTGCTAAAAGCAACTATTTACATTTAAAATGCAGGACCCCCCTCAAGGGAATTTGACGTGACATAAACTTATCACATTTTAAGTGACACCAAAGGTTTTTTTGATTAACTGACAATGAATCCAACAGAGGGGTTCGTCACCTACACTCGGGTGGAAATAATCAGGAATGGTGAAGAACACAGGGATAGCCTATCACGAGTGAAACAATGTGCTTCATGTGCACTTAGGCAGCATTTCAGGTATTGATTACACTCACTGTGGCTTACGAATCATGGGCTAAAGGAAAAAAAAAATCCATTACACCATTTAGCAGGCACAAGTTGTATTGATTCCATCTCAGAAATCCAACTAAAGTTACAGTAACACTCCTTAACTAAATGCTGCTGGACCTTCTCTACCCCTGCTCTGCAAATAATATTAGAAATGGACAAAAATAGGCAGCGTCACAACACCTACAGAATTACCGACCAGTGACCTAGTCAGTTTCCAAGCAGGAAATAAAAAATCTGAATCATCAACTCCTTCTATGGTGTCCTGGCTCATCATCAGGCTGCACTGACCTCCATCTTCCTCTGCTGTTACACCAACCATCTTCATGTTCTTCACTTCATCGACGGACCGTCTCTGGGGCTTCCTGTTTTTCTAGTATTCTTTCTTCAATATGTATTTCTACTACATCTTAGCTCTTAAAGCTTAAAAACCTTAAATGGAATTAATTTTCTCTTCTGAGTGGATTGATTGAACCTTGGTAACAGAAAGTAACTTCATCAACATGTGTTTTGATTTTTTTTAGAAACATTATTTTACTTTAAAAAAATTTAAGTTCCCTGCCAATCAACCAACATTTTTTTTAATTATTTAAAATAAAAACACCAACCATTGTCACAGTGCCTTAAAAACAGAAACCTTACTTCCTCATTTGTTATAAATAAACCAAGCAAGACATTGATTTTTTTTCTCTCCAACTTATATCACCAATAAGAATATTTCTCATATCTTGCACCAAAAATGATTTACATTTTCTTGCGACAGATGAATCATATCACCGTAATAGTAATTTTTGTACATATTCATAATGATGGACAACAACTATATTTTAAATTCTGTGTTTGCATATAGTAAATCAGAAATTACATATATAGTTACTATAACTTGTGAGACACAGTTTAACACGTACAGGAACCAGGGAATAAAACAGTCAAGATTTTCAAATATTAGACTCAAATATTCTAGTATCCAGTTTTACATTGGGATATTCAGTGGCAAAACAAGATGAATGGCCAAAGTTTTAATGTATTTAACTAATAGAAATATCACGGAAGGAAGTTCCGAAATTTGCAGTGACCTTGACGTTAACAAAAGTTTTACAATGAAGCTTTAAAATTTAAAGTCTAAGAAATGACCCTGTCTTGACCCCCAGCACACCCTAACCCTAACCCTAACTCTAACACTTGTTTTGAACCAACATTTTGCTGATACACAGTCGTAGACTCTTACATATGTAACTAATAGTAATAGTAACTAGTAATAGCACCGAAAGAAGAAATATGCAGCTATTTTGTCTTTAACTAAAGTTTTATAATGAAGCTTTGTAATGTGAAGTCCAATAAATGACCCTGTCTTCACAATTAGCACCAACTCTTAGACAATTCTCTACAAACTAATTGTTTTTGCTTGTTTTGAACCGATATTTTGCTGTTACACAGTCGTCTGGAATGATACTGCTGAGTGTTCTTCATGCCGGCTTCTTTAATATGTTCTTATTTGAAACGTGATACCATTTATAACCCACTACATTGCAGCTCTTTAGCGGACGCCCATCACTGTTCTCTGCATTAACAGTGCTTTTTATAGACACATTGATTGTAGTAACGGTTTCACTGTGGTACACCTTAAATAAGCCTGTCGAAAATCGAGATACGGTGATGGAACATTTATATCAGCACCTAACTTGTAGCGTATAGACATAACCACAAAATGGTCACTGTTATCAGGGTAGCATAGCATGATGCGATTAAAAAAAAAATACAACGTACAGACTTATACAGGGATGTGCGTTTGCTTGTGAAAACATGGATGGATGACAAGAATTCTCTTCACCCACCTCCTGCTCCGCGTCCCCGTGCTCCGACACTCCAATCTCGCTGGGCAGTTCGGCCAGATCCGTCACCCGAATGAGTCCGTCGTGGAGGAAAATCGTCTCCTCCTTGACCGAGAGCCACTGGGACGAATCCACAGCCCCGGAGCCCATCGCTCTCTCCTCCGCCGACCGTGACGATGTCAAAGGGGTCGAACATTAAAAATTCAGTTTACAGTAGTGACAAAAAACGCCCCAGAAGCCTGTGCGCTAACAACAGCTACAAAAGCGACCCCATTAACAACACCACACGTTCGTTCGACCGCAGCTGTCTTATCAGTCAGTGGAGGCTGTAAGATTAAGCCAGCTGAGAGGGGAGCCGGGGCGGTGCGGCAGCAGCAGCAGTCGGCGGCTCCTCCTCGATGCTCGCGTCCAACTCACAGCAAAGGCCAATGCTAGACAGTCTGATAGCTTTAGCTTACAGAGTGGGCGTGACAGCAGCACTTTACCCCGATTTTCTCTTTTAAAATCAACTCGACGGAGCTTTTAACGATTGTCAGAATATAAACCGAGTTCGCAGCTCCACGCAGCCGATGTCGGAAACACGGAGTCAGCAACACTGTCGTGTCCCGGGCTTCTTCTTCTGCTGCTGCTTCTGCTGGGGAAAAATAATGACAGTGTCCCAGCTGTCAGTGCGACGCCATGTTTCCAGGGCCGACCAGCCGCTTCCCAAAATGCACCGCGGCCCGGAATTATACCTGTTCTGTTATTTATTTTTCCTCCCACATTATCAGACGCATGTCAGAAGCAGAAATTTATTGATAAATGTGTTATTTTCTAAAATATCTTACTAATATACAACATTTCACGTCAGCTCTGTGTTAGAAAAATATCAAAACAATTTAATAAATCATATTTGTAGGTGTTTTCGGCAGTGGTGGCCTAGTGCTTAAGGAAGTGGACTTCGGTAATATATAAAATATAGCTATATATAATATATATAAAAATAAAATATTGTATATACAATAATAAGTTGTATCTAATTTAATTTCTCCAATGTACATATAAAGATACTTAAATAGATGTAAATCTAAGAGATTTACATTCATTATGTATAAATAAATATAAATATGAATATATATATTTGGCCTTGTGGTTAGGGAAACTGACTTGAGTCCATTTGGCTTCAGGTTCGAATCCACCAGGGGCTTTGAGCAAAGCACCGTCCTGTTATAAATTCTTGTGAGCTCACCACCCACAGGAAGGCTCACAATATGGTGCAATGTGATTTGGGAGTAAGATGAATGAATGAATTTTAAGCTTTTAAATGTCACTAATGCTGTGTTAAACAGTTGTGATGGTCACCGTGGAAGCTGTTTCATTTTATCAATTCCTCTCTCCAGTCTCAAACAGTGTTTATAAAGGCGAACGGGAATCCCTCTTTTTTGGTCTCTGTCTGGAAGTTTACTCCAAGCAGCACTTTTTGTCTTCATCATCTTTAATTTTTGATTTAGGTGGTGAGCTTTAATAAATCTTGGACAGCTGGGAAAGACAGGAAGATACAGGTTACAAAAGAAGCCAACATAATGATTGAGATGACCTTTAATATTAGTGTTGTATATTTCTATTGAGAATGTGAGAATATCACAAGTATTACTCATCATGTCCAAGAGAATCTTGATAAATGTTATGTATATAAATATATTGTGTATATTGTGTAAATATCCTTTTTTGCTGTATATAAATATCCTCTTGTTTCAAAAGCTGTGGCTGCATTAAACAAAATTTTTTCCACCATGACTCTAAGATTCCAAACCTTTTTCTGTCTTGACATTGGTTTTCTTTAGGCAGTCTAAAACAGCGCTGTGAGACAAAATCCGCCAGCAGTGAGGGGAGGACGCGGAGCCGCCTGAAGTTCCTGATGTGAACAGAAAAGCTGTAAAAATGACAGAGAAACAGGTTGTAAACATCTGACTTGCATATTTTTGCACCTGTTTTGTTCACAGAACTTGAAAGCAGTGAAATGAAATATCTCTAATGACAAACAAAGCAGCTGCAGTCTCCTCAGTGAGTCATGTGAGTGAGTCACAGGACAAATTGGTCAAATCACATTGACCAGGTCAACATTGGTTACACAGATAACTAATAGAATGCATTCGTGGACCTGAATTTATACATATTCTCTCCAGTTTTCTGTCTATTTTAAGCTTAAATATATTTAATATATTTTCACATAAATATTACATTAATGTTAAAACATATTTTGTGAATAGCAATGAGTAATAACTGGACTGAACAAGAACAACAAAACTATAAAAAACCTACCGTGTGGTACAGTTGCAGTGATAAACTGTCTTTGACTCCTTGTTCCTCAGACCATACTTTTTCTTCAAAGGGGAAATTTGGTGTCTACATTCGTCCAGATATTTCAGGCTCTGACACAGCAGCTCATAATCTGTAACCAAGGACAAGTGGAGACAATTTAATGTCACAACAAACTGTTACTATGTTTATATGTCTTAAACAACTGAGCAAGTCAATGGTGCATTAACCTATAGAAGTCTACAGAACGACATTGTTAGAATCACTGCAGTAATTCAAAATAAATCATAATATTCTGTCTTGTCTGTAGGGGGCGTAGTAGATCAGCTTTCATTTTGACTTCGGACCTGGAATTGAATTGGAATTGAATCAACTTTTCTATATCAGTGTTTCTTTTATTTATTATTATATTAATTGCACAAAGTCATCAACAATTATTTGATCACAAAGACTATTTTCGAAAAATAAGTTAATTACTGCCTTTGTGGTATATTTTTTAAAGATGACTACATCTTTTTTCGGAAACTGCAAACTTTACAAAAGTAAGAAATAAAAATCTGTCCTCACAGATTTCTCTACTCACCTGAGACTGTGTGGTTTTGTTTGAAGGCTTCTTGTCCACTTTTAACGTTTTCTGAGGTTCTGCTCATCGACGTCTGGTTCACCTGTGCTCTGGACAGAACTGAATCTGTACTGTTTTGTAGCTTTCTGTTTCCATGAGGACTGTCTGTGACCTTCACTTTGGTCGTGGTAGGCCCAGTGAATGTATTTATTTTCCAAGCTGTTGTCAAAGCACCTGGTGTTGGTAATGTTGGAGGTGCAGCAGCAGAAATCACTGTGGTTTCTGCATTTGAACAGTTCTTGCAAAGTGACCAAAACGTGTCCCCTCTCATAGACTCACAGCAGTGGCTTGGCTTCAGGTCGATGACTCGAGTCCTGGACACAAGAGCTACGACAAGTGGTCGTTGATAGATTTTTTGTCTTCCAGTTGAGGACATAGTTGGGAATGATGGTGGATAAGAGTCTTTGGACAACCTTCCTTTGCTCTTCCTCACCCCATCTCCTTTACTACCTGACACCAGGTCACTTCTCACAGAAGTACTCTGACGACCCTTGGTTGCTGTCAAAACTGTGATATTTACCGATGATTTTGGCAATGTTTGCAATTCCCTGGATGTTGACATTGTCCTGTTTGTTTTGCATCTTTCCCCTTTCTTAGGTTGGTAGAAAGTGTCTCCTCTGGGCGGGTCTCTTGATCTACATCTGCTTTGGATTTTCTGAGATTTTTGCGGTGTAGTAATTACTGTAATCTTAGTTATCTGCTTTTCTTCATGTTTGGTTTCCAAACTGTTGCTGTCATTATCATCAGATCCAAAGTTGGTTGAAGCATTAGAGGAGTTGTATGGCTGGGATGTTTTTAAGACAGCATAGGGAGCTTTTCTAGTGACTTTGCACCTGCAAAAAACAGGAAATTCATGGTAAAGAAAATGGGTAAAGTATGTGATTTGATCAAACACGAATTAGTACGTTTTGGTTTGACCCAAATGTTGAATTCTATGTTTTACAGTATCTTAAAATACCTGAAATTATAATATATATATAATAATACATCACATAATATAGTACTAGTTCAGTATTTTTAACCTCAGCCATGCAATAATAGCCCTTTAATAATTTTTCAAGGCACCACTTGTCTAAAGTCAAAAGAGATTTTTCAGTGAGATCAGTAATCCAGCCACCTATTATCAGACGTGCTTCTACAAGCTGCACAGGTATAACTGCTCCCCTGGGTCCACATGTGCTCCTACCTGCACTCCTCATCAAGTGCACCTTGATGTGCAAACAGGTAATTTTCTAACAACATGGTTCACTTACATCCCCCACCAGTACATCTTAGTGCACTGTTGCTGCTCCTTGAGCTCAAAGCAAGGAACTCGAAGAATGTTGAAGAAGCTGTAGCCCACCATTGTAGAAATAGTATCGTTAACACCAAGGAGACACTTTCGGAAACTGGAAAGGGAAGAGCAGGACAAGATCACAAGATTATTAGCCCAAAGATAACAATCTAAACCAGGTGTCAAACTCAATTTCACCGTGGGCCAAAACTGGCATGAGGTCAAGGGCCAAACTCAATATATGTTGAGTAATTAACTGTAAATGTGATGTTGTCCCTTCTCTCTAGGTATTAAATATTGTTTTTTTTTCATATAAAACATTAGATCTGAATCAGCCAGCCTAATGTTATAAACACACGAGAAATTACATGAGAAATAATTCGCACATCAATGTGTATTTGTTTCTTATTTTGTCTCTTTGTCTTTCTAGATATTATTCATGTTAATCTCTCTTTACAGAACAAAATGTATGTGCTATAACAAAAAGTATGGTTGGGCAACTCTAGTAAACATTTGATTTTTATCTCATAGGCCAGATATAATTACACTATGGGCCAAATTTGTCCCCGGGCCTAAGTTTGACACAAAGTCCAAAGGGAAGCTCTGGATGTCCTTCACCGTCCTCTAGTAATTTTAATTATAGGCTTGAAAAAACAGCCCACAAAATTCTTTTCAGGAAGTTTAGCACCGGATTCCAGAAAAGCAGGTGTTGTCTAATGATTGTGGAATTTGGATCTGTGAAGCTTAACACGTACTTGAGATTATTTCAAGTTGACGCAATCTACTTCATTTTACAGCTTTCAGTCAGATCAATCACAATGTAAAGTTACAGAAACTTTCAACTCTCTGCAGCACCTAATAACTTAAAGAGAAAGGTGTTTTTGTGCATGGACCGAGAAGGTACTACTGAAGATCCAATGTAAGAAACCTCTTCCCTTTTCTTTCATCTTCATATTTCCTTGTTCTGCATCCGGTCAAGTTTCAAACAGATCTCGGCCCACGTTCTTAGAGAACAAGCATTTCTCCCTCTTTTTGCAAGCTTACCAAATAGTTATGTTTGCTAAGTTTTGTTTTGTCACATCAGGCCAAATTAATCGCTATCCACATCATCCAAAATCTTGAAGAAGTTCTTTGGTCTGGTCTTGGAGGTGTATCTCCAGATGAAATTGAATTTTCCATACCACGTAAGACTCTGATGTCTATATTTTGATACTTTTTCCTTTTAGTTGGTGTGGAGTTATATCATTGCATTCAGTAGGATGTGCAGCAGGTGTGGAAAGGATAATGCAGCAGGAATGGTATTCTCCGCAGCATTCAAATGAACAGCAGCATGTTCTGTCTTGACATCAAACCTTAACCTAAAGTGCATTGATGGATTTATGACTGCTGTCTGAATGCTGATATAGAGTGACATAGCTGCAGGCTGTGCATTTTCTCTACGAGGTGGCAAATAAGGTAACTATAGACTAGCAAACCAACCTTCCATGATATCATTTGAAAGCCTCACCCATAAAGATCAAACCTTCGCTAATTGTCCTGACCACCCCTTTAATAAGGATCTTTGTTCCTTTTCCTCTGAGCTGCAAATTGTGCAACCTCAAGCCGACCAATAAAAGCATTTCACACCGCTATTTATTCTTGCAGCCAATACAATTTCCAACATACTTTGTACCAACTTCAACTAAACTTCAACTTTTATTTGTTTATAGTGCCAGATCATAACTGTTATCTCAACCTGGACAAAAACATGTGTTAATGTTACTGTTCTCCGAGGGAGAAAAAAGACATGAGAAATGCTAAGCACTCTAGGTAGATAAAATAGAAAATAAAAATAAAAGTAATTTGCCAGGGGAATCAATTTGAAGCTAGAACTATGGATCTGGACAATGGATGGCTAAGCTAAATCCTTATCTAAAATATAATCACTTGAGTAGTACTAGTGATATCTTGTGAAGGTGATTGGGACTCACCTTTGGTCACAGTCACAATGGGACAGTGTGTAGAGGTTGGGATTAAAAACTCCATAATTCACTGTGAATGAAGGGATGATGTGTTTACAGTGATCATGGTCACGGCAGCATCTGTCTGCATTGGCAAACATTCCTGTATGTGAGAGCAAGGCAGTGATTTGTTATTCTATTACAATAAGAAAATATAGATAGATAGATAGATAGATAGATAGATAGATAGATAGATAGATAGATAGAAATCTTTATTAATCACTTCGGAGTATCCTTCAGGAAATTAAGGGGAATTATGTTTAGTCTGTCTATCAGTGCAGATTAGACAGTTCAAGTTTCCCTCCAATATTAAAATAATTAGTGTAAGGCCCAGAAGTGTTTGATATCAAATTTGAGTGTTTTTTTTAACCAATGTTCTATGCTAAACAGTTTATGGTTCGACGAGAGTAGCTAAAATAGAACTTAGCCTAGTTAGCCTTGTAAAACACTCACTTTTAGCGGCAAAGGAATTAACTTATAAATAACTTATAAAATAAAAA
Organism: Paraplagusia blochii; assembly: GCA_016785265.1. Taxonomy (NCBI): domain Eukaryota; kingdom Metazoa; phylum Chordata; class Actinopteri; order Pleuronectiformes; family Cynoglossidae; genus Paraplagusia; species Paraplagusia blochii. The sequence continues at coordinate 114,352 of JAFBJS010054597.1, read as the reverse complement.
TATAATAAAAATATATATAATCTTTACTTTACTCTGGAATTTATGTAGTTTATTTGTTTCTCCACGTTAAATTACTCTTTTTTATTAGGAGATAACCGCCATTTTCTTTTTAACCGTTAGAAAATGTTATTATTAGTGTCATGACGTCAGCATTAAATAAATATTTACCTAATTCGTCATAAGTGGCTGCTTTGGTGTTCATTCCACACCACAGTGTTCCTGGGAAAATCCATCCACGTTTCCTCCTGATCTTCACCACCTCCTCCTCTGGTGTGCTGCTCCTTATCGTCCTCTGAGGTGGACAGTTCGTGTCCACCGCTGTCATCACGCTGACGTTGAAGAACCCGGTGAGGCTCAGGTCTTCCGGGCTTCTGTTACACACCGTGGTCTGATAGAGCTCCACATCCCCGGTACTTTCACTGATCCTGCAGCTCAGCATGTGCATTCCACCCCTGTCACTCAACCACAAAGTCCGGACGAGAGTACGCGCCCCGGACGCGTCCTCTCGAAGGAAGGTGACGCGTTTCTGTCCGAGGTGAGTTGTCCTCGACCTGAGACAGGAGATAGCCGAGGAGCTGACCTGGTGCAGGAGAGAGGAGAAGAAGGCGATGAGGAGGTGCTGGAGGAGTCTTGTGTGCATCTCAGGGAGTTACAAGGTCCAGAAAGAGAAGATAAAGTTAGAAGAAGGCGGTTGGAGACAGCTCAGACACGGGGAGAGGATGGAAGACACGCTGATGAAGTGCTGAAATTAAGGTGAGAGGAGAAGGAGGTGGGAAGGAAGGAGGAGGAGTTGTTCCACATCTTTATTACTCCAGTCACTCTTAAACACAGTGGAGATGGTGGTCCACACTGTGTACGTCATCAGCAGTGGCGCCAACTCTATAATTAAACATCACGAGTCACAATTTTGACAATCTTCTCAGCCGCACAAGTACTAAACATACTGTTTAAACGTCTGCTTTATGGGATTTATGAGTCGTTATTCTGTCCACAGGGGGTGCTAAAAAGTAAACTATAACGTACTCAGAACCGTATTGACTTTTCCCTGTTTCACTAAACAGTTTAGTATCGTCTCAAAGACTATAATCAAGGCACCATTACAAAATTAAAGTGTTAAAACAAAATGATTTAATTTAAGAATGAAAAACATTCATCTTCATCTACGTCCTGTGCAGCTGGTGGAATTAAACTTGAAGCCAAGTCTGCTTCTTCAGCCGCTAAGCCACCACTGCCACCCCTAAAAAACACAATTCTATGGATTCTATAGTTATTATTTAATGGAAATGTGATCCTACAATAAAGATATCAAAGCTATAGAGTAAAAACAGGAGCCTGGGGCCAGGGGGTATCTGTTCTATTTTCTAACTTTTAATTTCTACTTTTAAGAAGAGCCTTTCAGGCTACAAATTATTGATGATTCTTATTTTACATTACTCTGTTCTGGGTCAAACAGTGGTAGATGGGTAGATTAGTGGGTTGAGCACCACACTTGGGTCTGAGGGTTTCAGGTTCGAGTCCACCCGTTGCCAAATTACCACTGAGGTCTTCATTGACCAGCCAGATGTTGAAACAGACATATTTTTCAAGAGATTTTATTGAACTGTGTAAACTCTCTGCAAAATCTTTACATGCAAATGTATCTGCAAACATACAGAATCATACACATGCACCATTTATTTACAAACACAGAGAAAAAGCAAAAAAAAAAAACAGATTAGCTGCATTATAACTAAGACAGAAGGTTCTAGAAATGAACGTATTCATGTAATGATCAATAAAAAGTTTCTTTTTTGTGTGTTTGCGAGCAGACACATTTAAAAGTAAACATTTCAAATTGCTTTGTTGTTGGGAACATTTGATGAACTATAATCATTGCTGTGCTTTATTTAGAGAAATAAATAAAGAAAAGTGTATTAACCTTCTGTTTTAAACATTTTCCAAACCCTAAAAGGTTTGAAAATGTTTTAAATTTCTTTAAAAACCGGACTTAATTATTAATTCATAATTCGTTATTATTTTTTATCAATATTTTTAGATGCTCTGAATGCCGTCAAGAAAGATCCAAAGCAAAATATTTTAGCAACTGAGGACTGGCTAAATATCGAAGGCAAGTGTTTACATTTAACCGTGTTTACAGTGTTAATGTCAATCCTCAGATAAAAACCTGAGAGACAAAAAAAAACGAGAGGAGAAACGGTTGCAATTTCTGAGTGCATTCACTACTTTGACTAATTTACACATTACAGAGAGAGCTTCTTACTGTATGTGTGTCTGTGTGAATGGGAAGCTACTCCTGGTGGTCAGAGAAGGCAGAGCAGCTGCACAGAGAAAACAAGACACTGGCGCATAAAGACAGTACAATCTCTTTTCTGCTAATTGAAGAATCAAATAGTCTGTTTTATAATCCAAATTATTCAGATTACTCCCACAGTTGTCGCAGTCATGCAGCATGTGTGTGTATCAATAGGAATGTCATGGAATAGAAGTGTAAACAAATTATATTATCACTTTTTTTTTACAAGTATATATTTCTATATATATATATATATTTATGTGTATTTATATCTTGACGGACAAGACATTTCATGCATAGATTTTTTATTTTAATCAATTTTCAATCTTGTGACATTGAGTTAAGTTATAAATAGCAGTAGAAAGTGATTCCAGGCCATTCCACTTGGTCAGGTGTGCTTTCCTTGGTTTGCTGCGATAGGTGAAGAACGAAGCAGGAGAAGCACGAGCGGAATTAAAAATTATTTTTTGATTTGGTTTATTTGGCCAAATCTGGTACTAGGAGCATAACTGGAATCATTAGTTTACTAGTTCAACTTAATTTCAGGTGAGACGAACATTGTTCGTCCAGATCTGTGCAGGGTCTAAGTGTAAACATCATCTTTCTTATTGATCAATCATGATCAGGTTTCACAGCTGTTATTTTTAATCCTCCATCTCTGGATGTAACATCCACCGAAAAACTGCAGTGATGGCTAGGAGGACTGAGGAGCAGACGCTCCCTGCTCTGTGCAAACAGTGTTAATGTAAGTGGGAGAGGAAAATAACCGACCCCGGGCACGGCGGAGTCAAAAACACAGTGCATGCAATGTGAAGTCAACATAATTGTGACATAATTGACCCCATAACGAATGTTAAATATATATTTTCTGTTCTCTAAGAAATCATCTCGGAAACAAAACCTCGTCTGTTGCCGTTCATTTCAAGCACTCCTTTCGCAAACAATAAACGGTGATAATATTTATAACAGTTTTGTTTTATCAAGTGAGATACTGACATGTAAACAATACTGCTCGTGAATCAGGTACCATCAATGGTGCTGAATGATTCTGTAGCTCATTGTAACGTAGCCTTCACTCCGGTGCACTTCAACAAAAACCTGAACCGTCCCTTTAACTACTGTGCTGTCAGACTGACTCGGAAATTCACAACAGCCAATCCTTAGTCCCATAGCCCACTAAAATACTATATGTGTCACCTGTAGACCAGATGTACATCCTTACCTGAGCATGTTTGTATGTAAACATTTCTTCATGGTGATATACATCACAAATATAGGAGGGAATAACAACATGTTTAAGGTGCAGCTGTGTGTGTCTGTGTGTTTGTGTTTCTACAGTCTGAGGCTCTTTGTGCTCAAATAAATGTGACCATCTGACGACACCAATATTCAGTATTCATTCTAATATTAGCCACCGAGCATCAATCGCTGACAAACATCTTTACCATCCCGACACTTTCCTGCTCCTGTTTTGTGCAAGTCAATATTTAATCTATTTATAGAGAATTTGTTGCTTTAAATGTTTGTAAGCATTGGATACATTTGCACATCAAAAACTCCACCTCTGTAAATCACATATTGATCTAAATCTCTGATCTCAACATTGAAAGATAAGCAACTACAAAGCCATCCCTTGAAGAAACACTAGCTCCTACACAATATAATTATTATTTACCTTTAACATTATAAATTAAAGTAATAAATCAAGCCAAAATTACTTACATGACTAAATTCAAGCTCTTCTCTTGCAGTCACATGTAGGATGCTGATGTCAAAAAAGCAAAAAAAAAAAAAACAATACGCTTTGTTTTTGTTGCATCCTTATAAGAACAAATACAGTTCTGTGCTTCTAAGTATTCTCCTTGACGCTATTAACAAATACCTGTCTAGTGATTAGCTCTATAAATAACCCAAATATCAGTATACAGATTTTTCAACCCACCTAGGTGCCTAAAAGAAGTGCATTATGGTAAAAACTGGAATGAGACGTAGCCTTACTGCAGCAAAGACAGAGGGAAGTGTTGATAGAACATTAGGGTTGAAGTTGTAAGACATGAGCAGCTGCTGTTTGACCTCCAGGCACAGATCCTCTACATGAACATCACCAAGTGAGGAAGAAAAAAAAAGACAGAAAGGAGGAAGAACTAGAAGACCAACTGATACCAAGACGTGAGGACAGGTTTTAAGCTCATGCTGTAGTTGGTGTGGCCTAAGAGTAGCTAATCACTGGCATCATGGTTCTCGTTCAACAGAGTGTGCCAGCGCTCGATCCTCTTGTCCTTGTTCTTCAAACACTCGTACCAGTGTTTCAGCTGCTCTCCTTTGGCAGTGATTCCCAGTTGGCAGCCGCCTGATGAACAACCACAGAAGAAGAAAGAGTGAATAGCTGAGGAGACAGGTTTTCAAGAGAAGCAGAGAAGTGATTCCGATGATACCGCGATTACCTATGTAGTCATTGGATTTCCCGATGTCATAATCCCACACGGTGATGTCCAAGGTCTTCTTGGCCAGTTCACTGTGTTTTATGTCGTAGCCGAATTCCTAGAATTAAGAGGAGATGATCCCTTTTAACCTTAAACCCTTTTCAAACAAGTTCTGAACAATAGCTTGAACGATAAACAAGCGTCTCGTCACCAGGTGGCAGCACTTCACTTAGTCATTTTGCCAGATAAGAAAATACATATTTTTAGTTTGTCGGCAGTGGTGACCTAGTGGTTAAGGAAGTGGACTTCCACGAGGTTTCAGGTTCAAATCCACTAACTGCCAGCATGCCAACGAGGTACTCTGAGGTTGCCACTGAGGCGCCCCAACACATAACTTCTTGTGGACTCACCAACCACAGGAAGGCTTGTAATGTCATTTGAGTGGTCCTGCCACCCAGCAATGGACAAGCAGAAGAAGATGAATGAATGAATCTTATTAGATTTTCAATAGCATTCCACTTTGGGGTGGGGTGTGAAACTATTTTTTTCCTTGGTGGACCTTTCAGTACAGGAATTTTCTTCCAAAATAATCAAATTATTGATGTAAAAACTGTAGGGTTTCTGTACGTTCGAGAATCAGTTACCAAATTGTTGCTTTATTGCTCTTTTTTCAATTAGTGCGATGAAGATGGCTTTGAAAACCCTTTTATATTTAAACTGAACAAACCTCATTGTACTCTGGATTTAAAGTCCTCTTCTTGATTTGAGTTTTACACTTGCCCTTTTTACCCATGTCGGGTTTCAGACATCTGGAGATGACAACAAAGAAAAAGAGTCCGACTTTAGAATGCTTAACTAAAAGCTGAATGTCTTCTCTTTCGACGCTTTACCTACATTTTAACATAGGGATCAGAGTAGCCGTTAGCATCCATAGCAGCCAAATGAACGCAGCGGACGACCCCAACGAGCAAGCGGTTCTGCTGGGTGCTGTACATGAGGGAGATCAGGATCCGGCCACGTTCTTCCACATCTCCACCATCTTTTCCTGTCTGAGAGACAACAGACGAGGGAAATTATCGAACTCATTCGAAAGATATCTATCTGGTGATCATGAGATAACATGTTGCTCCACGATAACATTGATTGCATGTGTAAGGATTGTTCAATAAGTACAAGCCATCAAATCAAATATTTGACTTGGATTGATTTTTGGTATTTTTATAACATGAACAAGAATTTGCCATATTCAGACAAGCCTGGACGAAACTGTGAAATCACCTCATCTTCGTAGAGGGAGATGCCTCTGGCTGCTCCGACCGTCGCTGTTCTCTTTGTCTAAGAAGATTGAGCAGAGATTAGATGAGTATAGAATCAGATTCAGATGATGAACTAGGAACAAACCCCAACTCACAGGAACAACTCTCTCCAGACAAACGTTAAAATTCTTCTTTTGGTTCATCTTCAGTTTCTTCAGTGCCACTCGTGTTTCGCCGATGAACTCATTGTGCCCAAACTTGTCTTCATCACAGACGGAGAGTCTGAAACAGATAGATTCTTGATCACACTTCCCCAAAGGTGAGATGAGGACAGTTCAGGTGCTAAACACGGAAACCACAGCAGGCATCTGTGAAGTTCCTACCTGAGGGTTTTACGCTGCATATCCTCATCTGTCAGACCGTGGTAGGTCAGGGTCTCGTTCCATGCGGGGTTCCGAGTGTTCCTCAGGGTCTTTGTGCGAAGTTTGTTGGCCTGTTTGACGAGATACGATCAAGTGCAATGCATGAAGATGTTGGAACATGCACCATCATCTTATGTAAACCCATGTTCAACAAGAATCCGCACTGCTACAAATCAAAGATTGCACGTACAGTAGGATTGCTATGTACAGTACCAGCTCCAGCTTGTACTAATATCAAATTCTAAATTTGCAAACTGCATGTGTCAAACTCAAGGATCGGGGGCCAAATGCAGCCCAGAAAACTATTTTATTGGGCCCATGAGAGCCTAAAAAAGAATTCAATAGAGTCTATGTCAGGCCCGGGCAATTATTTTGTCTTGCGGGCCAAAAGTGGTGCTAATATTTGTGTCACGGGCCAAGGCAGGAACAGGATCAGAAAGATTGAGTATTTCCGTGAACTAAGATAAATGATGAGAAACTGCAATGCTTTTGGCCTCTTTGAGACTATCTATTGGGGAAATGGTGGATTTGCAGGAAAAAGGTTGAAGGATAACGATAATATGAATTAAAAGTAAAATTGATGGACAAGTTGGGCGGGCCACATTAAAACACCAATTGGGCCACATTAGGCCCCCGGGCCTTAGTTTGCCCAGGTCTGGTCTATGTGGAACAGTATCTCAATCTCAGCTTGTTTTACAGCAAATTACAACACAACCTTCCTGGACAAAAAAAATAATAAATCATTGCAAAAGAAAAACATGTTAAAAGTTATAAGTTATCAAGAAGTTACATCTATAAAGGGTTTTAGTCATTAAAATAAATTGGAGTTCACCAGCTTTAACTTAAATCGCCATGTAAAAATTGTGCTTATCTTAACCACAAGGTGTCAGGATTGAGCTTCCATGAATCCGACTTAGCAACCATCCTGAACCCCAGCCTCCCTGCTCCGCTCAGCTTGAGACTGAGGTTTTAAATCTTTAATAAGAGTTAAAAGCCTGACGATGGAGTGAAGATCTGGCACATGATGTACTCTACCTTACTGGCTCCAGGCAGCAGATGGAGCTTCACATAAGGATCTGCAAGTCCGTTGGAGTCCATGGGCTTCAGACCCTGAGGAGAAACCAGTAGGACGTCACAACAGACCATAGTTCTGAAGATTCAGTCTGTTGTTTTTTACCCTTATTCAGATACTTTAGTATATGTAACAATACCTATACTGTCTGGATACTAGAGTGGACACTACAGTACCTTTCCTCTTAGGATACTACAGTGAAGACTGTTGCTCTCCTGTTCATAGAGCAGACTGAACTCCAGAGAACCAAGAGTGGCTGAAGGAAACACAACACAGGCATTAGTATCATTTCTCTGGTTGGATTTAAAGGGAATAAATGGACTGGTGGCTTGGTGGGTGGATGGATGGATGGATGGATGGATGGATTGATGGATGGGTACATGGGTGGGTGGGTGGTCGGTTGAGTGGGTTGGTTGGTGCTTGAATGGATGGGTAGGTGGATGATTGATTGGACCCTGGACCCTTAGACAAGACCCTTTGTGATGACAACATTGGTCTGATATTATCACCCAGATATCAGTATGATTATGTACCGTAATGTTGGTAAAATAGGGAACATACAATAACAGTATGCCTAGGTTTTGCAAAACTGAATGACTAAGAACATAGAGTTCTTAGTCATTTACCTCAGTTTTGGGACAAACAACTGCTTATATTGTTATTGATATAAAAATTGGAAGGCATTTGGACAATATCGACAAAAAATAATATGGGGTCACCATGAATCCTTGATGATAAAACAGGCCACTGAGTGTTTGTGGACCAACATAGAGACATACAGGACCAGGGTTTATTTCCATTATTTTTGGCTAATGTTACCTTGTATTACGTACATTTAACTCCGCTAATTATGTGTATGGTAGGAGTTTGTTTCTTCCTAATTATTCTTTTCAAGCTAAATATTTGACGGCATCTTCAATAATTCCGAAATGCCCTTCACTGTATATCTCAGCCATTTTATTTTGCTTCGTTTAGGTTTTCTTTAGGCTATTGATTTTTTTTGCCAGTGGTTTTCTGGCTTGTGATGCATTAAAAAAAATCGTAGCTAATCAGAGTGAATGAGCAGTAATTGCATTGATTCCTTTGGTAAAAGCATTTGTTTGGAATTAAACGATGGCGTTAAAATGAAGTGGATTTGCAAGAAAATGAACACTGTTAATTTTTAATGCGTTTTTAAACACCCCATTTAGCGCAGTGTTCCTGAATTTATTTTAAATATGTGTTTAATGCCCATAAGAGTGGATGCTATAATTAAACTCCAACTAGAAACAGTCATGTGAGAGGAAAAGAACAGTGAACAGATGGTGATTCACTCACTGGCTTCATCAGAGTCATAGTCGTTGGCCTCCTCATCCTCCTCAGCCGAGGGAGGCGGCTGCCGAGCAGGAACAGTGTTTCCGTGGGCAGCAGGTTGCCTCCTCTCCTCCCTCACTGCAGGAGGCGCTCTCTGCTCCATAGAGACTGCTGCAGAGGAGTATGAACCTCCATCTCCTGCCATTGAGCCTAAGAAACAGACAAAATATATTCAATAAGCAACGTTGACTCTGGTTCATACCAAAAAAACTTGATAGTTTCTAAAGTATTTGCTGCTTCGGAACCTCAGGTCTGATGCATGAGATTGTATTACAGAATAATTTAAGTTGTGTTGGCAGCGCCACCTGCCAATGACAGCAATGAAAAGCTAATATGTGTATGACCTTTAAGACACAGAAAAGAAATTACATCTTGGCATCAGCTCACCCTGCTGGACCACTGAGGCTGCTGCAGACGGCTGAGGCCTGGAGCTCTGAACTGGAACCATCTTCCTCATCACCAACGGACTCTCCTGCTCCACCTCCTGAGGACCAGCTCCACCAGTGGCCATTGGGACAGCGGTTGGTTTGGGGGCCACAGGTGGGTAACCAGAACGGGTCTGTGGCTTAGGAGCTGAAGAAAGTATTTTGTCAGTATAAAGTACTTTTGCCTCTCACCATAAAAATATCTGCCATTTTCACATAAGCAACAAGTAAGGAGATAAAATGGTTGTGTTCCCAAAAGAGGAACTGAGCTTTAACACTAAATTAAATAACTTAACTATTTTAATTTGTCAAATCTGAGACTTGCTGCCAGAATGCAGTTCTTAATTCCCAGCACAGTCTGTTCTTGGTTTGCAAACCAACCCCACCCACATAGACCTGATGCACAGTTCGGTGGGAAAGCAATCGTTCCAGCCTTGTAATATCGATAAAGCTTTAAAAAAAACTTGTGTTATTAAATGCTATTTTAAAACATATACTGTTTCCTGTCATTTTGCCATGGACACTGGCAGACCTGGGGCTCAGGCTGTTGCTGCTGCTGCTGCTACATCAGCAGAGGGAACAAGGGAGCTCCCCTCTGCATCTTACCAGTGCTGCTGCATTTCCGATGGAAATGCATTGACCTACATACATAAAAACACATCTGAGATATAGACGACGCCTCTACTTGCAGAAGCAGCAGCAACAGCAGCAGCAGCAGCAGCTACACCTTTTCCATCAGGCCCCTGTAAATTGTGTGGACCGTACAAAAACCTATAAAAATAGTTTAGGTCATTTATACATTTGTATATTATGTATATTATTGTTTTCTTCTCTGTCTTTAAATTAAGGAAATGACACCCATAAAGGAAAATAAGTCATTGTGTGATTGCACAAAAAAAAATCATTTTTGACACAATAAAGTTGATTCAAACCCATGATTTGTGTATACATTGAGTTACTGCAGAGTTTCAAAAAATCCAAATAATATATAGAAAAATAATAAGCAGTTTACATGTCTCATAATGCTAAGATATAAAAATATAGATTATTACAGAAAAAAATCAAATTACCCAATTTAATGGACGGTTACAGAATACTGAAAGATCCTACACATGTACTTGAAATAATGCCAAATTAACTAAACTCTATAACACAGTACAAGAACATTGAAGGTCCACATTATCTCAGTGTAACCAGTGAAGATGCTACATGTTAGTCTATGTTGCTACATGTTAGGCCAACTCTACCTGTAGGTGGCACTGCTGCTCTGGGCTCAGGGTTGGGGGCCTCTTGCGGCTTTGGGGACTCCTGGACTCTGGTCTCTTTTTGTTTTGATAAGGGCATGGGTGACGGCAAGTAGTGTTTGGGAAAACCTTTGAAGAACCAGGCACCAGACCTTTTCCAAACCTGAAAAAAAAAACGAAAATAAAAAGCGTTTATTGTCAATCGTGTCTGGACTTCAGCTTGGTTATAAATAAAAACTGTCCCTGAGGGGGGAGCTCTTACCTCCCTCTGTTCTCGGCAGATCTTACAGAGCCACACAGCGTGAGACCGACTGCCACACTGTGTCCCGCACTTACTGCACATGCTCTGAACGACAGGGGAAGGAACAGTGTTGAATGATGATGAGAAAGGACAACAGACAAACATGTGAGTTGTCATGGGTTGAACTACTCACCTTTTTACAGTCCTCACACACCACAGCAGTAACGCCGTGTAAATTGAGCTGCTCCCCACAAAGCAGACAGCGGGACACTCCATCTCCACACGCTGTCTTCTTCATGTCGTCCAGATTGTTTATTAAACGCCTGCAGCAGAGTCAGCAGCACATGGTGGAGGTGTTACTCAAAAACATCACCTGTGTCTTTCTGGCGTCTCGCTGTGATTTTCATTGAATCAATTCATCCTTGTACCCGATTCTCTCCTGTTCCATGGCCTCCATCTTCTCGGCCCGGGCGATCACGCTGTTTATTATCTCCTTCTCTTCATCGGTCAGTTCAGGACCAGAACCTGGACCAGAACCTGGACCTGACTGTGTGGTCCAGTTACTCCTATCAAACCACACATTTCCATTACAATACATACGTTATTGTTGTTCATGTGTCTGTTGATGTTGATGGAAAATTAGCTGTTATCACTAATATTTCCTGTTGTACTCAGTCAAGTCTTGAAGGTATTTTCATTTTTTAACCTCACACAGAATTAAAGATATAATAATATATAAGCTGAGGTGGTGCTAGGGTCTATTTGGGTGCAGTGTGATTTGGGTGACAGTCGTGGAGACCTCCTGCGACCCAGCAACAACTCAGGTTTTAAAACTCAGGTTTTAAAACACTTACTGTTCTTTTCCACTGGTGTCCAACATCACATGAATTCGGATCAGGAACAGAAGAAGAAGAGACACGTTAGTGTTTATTTGACCATTAACACATGGCTGCATAATGGAGTGACCATCCCTCTTACCCAGAAGGCATGTTTCTCTGCTTGTCATTGGACATCCAACGGTCAGAGCTGCTGCTCATCACTGTGTCTGTCATTCTGAACAGAGAAAACACAAACATTTATGCAGACACAGTCTCTACAATCACTGCCCAATAATACCTGCAAAGAAAAACGAGAAGTACTCAAAGTTTACTAGAAATGGTAAATGAAACCAGGATGGAAAAAAGTTTTAATAGTCTTTTTTGTCATTATGTAAGCATAATAAAATTGTGTGTAAATTCTCAATGAATTTACACACAATGTAAATGTAAAGTCAGTAAAAATGTTAACGTCAATGTCAGAGAATATAGTGTGACATGTCAATGTGAACATGGACAGGGACTCAACAATGAACTGTGTTTGACACTGAAAATCAGACTGTGAATAAAGTGAGTTTGGGACGGAGGACTATTGGAGCCAGAGACTGTATTTACACCGACAGTCCAACTGAGTACTGGATGGAAAAAAGTCTTTTTTGTCATTATGTAAGCATAATAAAATTATGTGTAAATTCTCAGCTCAAAAGAAAACTTATACAATAGCAGCAACAGCACATAGGAAAATACAAATATAAGATACAATGTAAATGTAAAGTCAGTAAAAATGTTAACGTCAATGTCAGAGAATATAGTGTGACATGTGAATGTGAACATGGACAGGGACTCAACAATGAACTGTGTTTGACACTGAAAATCAGACTGTGAATAAAGTGAGTTTGGGACGGAGGACTATTGGAGCCAGAGACTGTATTTACACCGACGGTCCAACTGAGTACTAGGTCAAGAGAGAGTGAAAACTAGTCTGAGAAAGAGACTCAGTCTGAGACCCAAAAATATGATGTAGGGCAGGGGTCACAAACTCAAATCCGTCCAAAGCAAAAACTGGGACAACGTTGCACAAAAAGTTGGTATTTATGAAACTTAACTGGAAATGTGCTTTTGTTCACTTCCATCTCCTCCTGTCCTCTGTATGTTCTCTAACTCCAACTACCTCCATGTCCTCCTTCACTGCATCCATCAATCTCCTCTTCATCTCCTACCTGGTAGCTCCATCTCTAGGTTCATTCTTCCACCAATGTATCCACTGTCCCTCCTCTGAACATGTCCAAACCATCTCAATCTGTCTTCTCTATTTTTTTCTCCAAACCTTCTTGCCTGTGTTGTCCCTCTAATAACATAATTATTAGCAGGCTCTAAATACTGGAGGGCAATTGTAGTTGTTATAATCTCAGGGGCCAAATATAATTACATTGTGGGCCAAATTTGGCCTGCGGGCCAGAGTTTGACGCAAGTAATATGGAGTAACAGACTGAGTCTGAGACTGAAGACTAATTAGACCAAGAATCCAATAGACTGACGCTAAGTAGTGAACTAAGAATCAACAATCAGCAACAAGAGTGAACAGTGAGTGTCCAAGTGTCTGACTCATCATCTGAGAGTGGTACCTTAGTACTGACTCAGAACTAGACTCAGTACCAGACAGTGCAGGCAGGGACACACCAGGCCATTATCAGCTAATGTAATGTAATACAGCATCGGCCTGCAGTCAGCAGTCAGAAAGAACCAGCCTGTAAAAAGCTTCTTCCAGGCCTCAAACATGAAGAATGTTGAAGAAGGCTGTCAAAAGTGGGGATAGTGTAACCGAGCTACAGTGGAATCAATATTGTTCTTTTCTCGTCTTCAGATTCTCACTGCAGCGAAATCGAGCTCCGGAGCTCGGCAATGAAAACAGGCGCTAACGACGACAGCCTTTGAGGAGCTTTGGATTTCACGTTATTAAATCCACGTTGACCTAATTAGTCCTGATTGATTTTGCGATACTAATGGGGAAAATTTGAGTCTGCCATTTAATTGACTGTTTCTAACAATGGCGATATGTAAATCGATTAACACAGCTGTGGTTTCCTGCGCGACATGAAGGATTAAAACATTTATATTTGGTTTCAACACCACTGTCAATATATAGTTTTATTTTAATACATTGTCCGAAAATCAGATAATCAAAAATGAGCACAAAAGATAGAAATTCCATCGAATGTTCATATCTTCTTTTTTTTTCTTTGCAGCTTCTCCCGTTTTCCCTGAACCACTAACTTTGTAGTTTGATTGTGCTAACTTAGTAAACGCAGTGGTAGTATTGATAAGAACAGAGAGTAATACAGACCTGTGCAAACTAAGGCCCGGGGTCCAGATGTGGCATGTTAGGCTGTTTAATGTGGCCCGCCATACATTTCCAAATTATGCTAATAATATATATTAGCATCAACCTTCTGTGATTTCCTGTGATTAGCTAACATAGAAAAGGCTAAAGTCATTCTTCCATTCTTGCCTTTATTCAGCACTTTTACCAATGACTCGGCCCCCGTGTCAAATTTTAGAACCTAATGTGACCCGTCAGTCAAATTAATTGCCCACCCCTGGAGTAATAGGTATTTACAGCTCCCCCTTGTGAACAAAAGAGGCATTGCAGCTGGTATTCACAGAAAGGACGGAGAAAAAAGGAAGGAAAGTAGTTCACACCGCTGCACACAACCAGCTAAGCACCCAGGTAGCAGTGAGTAGGTACAGTGCCATGCTCAGTGGACCTCAGTGGTATCCTGGCAGCTGGTGGATTCGAACCAGAAACCTTCGGGACCCAAGTCCAGTTTCTAGGCCACCACAGAGTGATTGGATTGTTTACTAATCTCACGACCCATAAGTCATCCAGTCATCCAATGCTTTAAGCAATGGAGGACTGGAAATTGGAGGACTTGCCTGTCCTCACCATGACTCACCATGTACCATCAGTGGTACGTGAACCACACGTTGAGTGGCAAAAATTGCATCACATTCTAAGGTACCATCAACTCTTCCTCATCCCATGATATGAATATTTAAATCCCCATATTTTGGTATAAAGCCCCTTATACATTTGTACTTAATTGAAATATTCTGCATTTTTTGGAAGTAAACGCTTCAAAATGTTCCAGCTTGAACCCTCAAAGTAATGGGCAGTGAGTTGGAGGTTGTTTTCCTCTGCAGGGACAGTCTTAGTCACTTCATCGGTTACATGAAATTTCGTAAAATTCAAAAAAAAAAGAGAGACTGGCAGCGATGAGGGCCCACTTCCTGACTGAATCATCTTACATGGGAGGAAAAGATGTGGACAGTGACGATGTGTCTGAGAGTCAGCGCTGACGCAGATGAAAAGCATTAATAAGCCCCGGCAGTACAGACAGAGAGGTCACAGTGGTCTCATCACTGCTCAACCAGCAGAATCAGGAGGTAATCTGAGGAAGGACCGACCGTCAGGGAGAAGACACGACTCCGACCAACTGATGTAATCATTGGCTGTTTGGTCACGAGGATGAAGACGATATGATGGTAGAGGTGACAGAGTGAGGTGTAAAGTGAGAGGGAAATCCTGCAAATCAATGCTATAATTCCTGTGTTTGATATAAAGGACAGTTTGATACAACATTATTTCCAACATCCTTTTTTTCAACTGTTTTTATTGGACAGAAATAGATGATTAACTGCTTTAATAAGGCAGATTATTGCCTCAGATAGAATGTTTTAAAGTTTTAGTTTGGTATCTTTCATTGATTTACTGCATTCATTTGATGATTGGTTAATGCAGGTTCTTTTCAGGACTGAGGTGATTAGAGGGACAGCACAGACAGGATGGTTTGGCTAGAGAGCTAGAGAAGACAGATTGAGATGGTTTGGACATGTCAGTGGTTATATTGGTAGAAGAATGATCCTAGAGATGGAGCTACCAGGTAGGAGACAAAGAGGAGATTGATGGATGCAGTGAGGGAGGACGCAGTAGAGTTGAGGATGCAGAGTACAGGGGGAGATGAAAATTTCTTGCCTTATAGCAGCAACCCCTGAAAAAGGGACAAACTGAAAGGAAAAGATGAAGAAAATAGTTAATGCAGGATTTTCCTTTTATGGGTTAATCCCATAATACATTGTCCAGGTCATAGATGATACACAGAAGTTTACAACTGTTGTTTTCTTCTCATGTTTTGTCTTGTCCCTCTCTACCAAACAGGAACAGACTCCAGACTCTGGGAATTGTGTCACATGTAAACTAAATTTTTCAATAAACCAACAATCCCACAACGGGGGTTGCCACAACGAGTCAACAATTTCCATCTCATCACTTGTCCTCTGTATCCTCAACTCTGACTCCAACTACCTCCATGTCCTCCCTCACTGCATCCATCAATCTCCTCTTTGTCTCCTACCTGGTAGCTCCATCAGTAGGATCACTTTTCTACCAATGTATCCACTGTCCCTCCTCTGAACATGTCCAAACCATCTCAATCTGTCTTCTCTAGCTATTTCTCCAAACCTTCCCGTCTGTGTTGTCCCTCTAATCACCTCATTCCTGATCCTGTCCATCCTTGTCTCTCCTAAAGAGAATCTCAGCTTTAACTCCTCCACCTCCAGCTCTGTCTCCTGTCTACTGAGTTAAAAAAAAAAACTCTAAACTGTAATAGAACATTTCAGAATAATTCCCTGACGAAAACGAACCTCTTTGTATCCAGGTTAAACTGTTCATGTCCTGATACGCTGCCGTTTTATTGGATATTCCAACACAAAGTGTGATTTCATCTAAATTCCAGGACGATGATTCCCTGGATGCCTCGATAAGAAGGACACACAGGAAACAAGGTTAATGAGAATTGAAGATCAATGAAGGCAAACTTTGATTTATCGTTGGTCAGACCTCCATCTCCTCTGCGACGCCTGGAGGCCTTCATACATAGTGGAAATTAATGAAACCCATCTGAACGTTAGATGTAGTCACAGATTCCCTAAAGGCTTGATCCTGGCTCATTTCTTAAAAAATAATTTTCTTAGGTTTTGATTAAAAAGTATTTTTAACATTAGTGCAGCACGTTGTCCTCTTTATTTGCTGTTCAATAAAACTGGACAAATGTGAGGTCTGTCTGCCTTCCCTTGGGTGGAGGGTGGAGTTAATCACTCTCACCTGTGTTCAGTCGGTAGTCTCACTGGTGTCACCTAGTGGCCTGGGTGTATACCCCGTACCTCTCTCCCTCTCTCTGCCAGTATAGGATTGGTGCTGTGGCAGTGGTGGCCTAGTGGTTAAAGAGAAGTCTGCAAGGTTTCAGGTCTGAATCCACCAGCTGCCAGGTTGGCACTGACTTGCACGGGGAATTGTGCTACACCAATATGTTACAGTGCAGTGCAGTTCCTGCAGCCCAGTCATTTTCTAACATGCCAACAGTGTTGGGCAAGTTACTGTAAAAAAGTAAGATATTACTTTTTTAATTACTTCTCCAAAAAAGTAACTTGTTACATTACTAGTTACTAAATTATAAAAGTAACTAATAACTAGTTACTTTACTTTACTTTAAAACACATAGTTAAGTTAAGTTAAGTGTTCTGTAGCAACTATCATAATGAAATGTCATGATACAATAAAAACAAAATAGATGTTTAGACATTTTGACAGGCATCTTTATCGTAACCTCAACTTGCCACCTGCCGTCGTCTTGCTTGTGGGCGTGAGACTGTTTATTTCCCCATAAGGCAAGAAGACCCGCCCAGATCTCTTTTTGATTGGCTGAAATGTTAATCTATGTCAACCTATCATCGCTCCTTTTCAACGCATGGGTTCAGTTAGTGTGCACGGGAATGGGAAAAGTAATGCGTTACGATATTAGTTACCGAGAAAAGTAGTTTCGTTAAGTAATGGTGTTACAAGTAACGCGTTGGTCCCAACACTGCATGCCAGTACCTAACTAACTCCCTGCAAGTGTCCAAAAATAGTTACATCGAGGGCAACTGGACGGTGTAGGATTCTTGAAGACGCTTTTCCTCTCATCCTTCTTCATTCACTTAAGGACTATTAATGACTGAATGAGATGACCTGTTGGACTGAGATCCTACATAGACATTCCTGCAAGTGGGGGAATCACTGGACAATATGTCAGAATCCCCATTAGCTGAGTGCAGTGTGTCGGGAAGGTAATGATGGTCTGACCAGAGAAGATGCCAAAGATAGATAGACTACCAGGCAGCACCGATAGGGATTCAAGGAAATGAAGCTTTTTCGATTGTTCCTTGTCTGTGAAAACACATGCAAATATGTTTGTCTGCTGTGAAGTCTTTAACCAAAGGAAACAAAACAATATTTAAAAGCTCTGTGGACAAAGAGGAGGTTTTTTTTTTTTATTAATGTCTATTTTGGGATCGTCTGGATGTTTGTGGTCTTGTTGGTCGAGCAGCACTGACAAAAAGCTGTTTTGTCTCAGAGCAGGAACCATCTGTGGAACCATCTGTGAGGACATTGTCACAGTGATGGATCATTTCAAGTACACGGCATTGAGAGTGAGACAGGCATGAGTCCAGGATCAGGACAGGACAAGAGTTTTTAACCCTTTCAAAAAAAAGTATAAGGAACAACATGGTAGTTTGGGAAACAGCAAATGACATTATATTTATTATTATAGCATTTCTATTTATTTTTATATCTTCTTATCACCAACTGGGGGATTTGCAGCAGATTTTTTGCAACAGGCTGCCCCTTGGAGGCACCAGCTATGGTTCCTCTGGGAATCAAACCTAGGACTCCCTGGTTGCTGCTTGAAGAGCAGACGTAGTAACTGCTGAACTACAGAAGCAACATGATGTTTCCCTATAGATTTACGGTATTTGGTATTTGTATACTTATCTTGTATGGTCTGAGCTCTGGGACGCAACATCCTGGACTGAACCAACACATTCAGAACTAGGTTTCCAGATAGTCGTCATCATTATCATCATAGATTCCATCTGTGTTATGTTTTTATCCAGTCCCTTTTTTTCAGAATCTCATTTGGATCCTGCTTCTTTCTTTCTTTCTTTCTCTCTTTCTTTCATTTCCTTTTTTCTTCATTTTCTACCCCTCCTCCAACAGGCTGCTGATCTGCTGCAATTTCACTGCTGTAGTCTTTACAGGAGACAGGGTTGTCACTGCAGTAATGCACAGAATGATGTGGCACAGTTTTAACACCACTATGATGCAACTCCGCAAAGAAGCTGGGATTTAGGTGGATTTGATCCTTTTGTAAAAAAAAAAAAATACATGACAGATTCAGTGCAATTTAGGGTTCAACTCCTGAGTCTCTGAGATCAGGGAATTCTGTCTACGATGTTCACTGTTTCATAAAGATTCTCAAAAAACTGGAATAAGTTTCCAAACATGGTCCTAAGATTTTCTAATGAACTAAAGGAAAGGCCGGGCGGAGAACATCAGGGGATCACTGAGTAATGGAGAAGAGTTTAGCCCACATGGTACCAGAAGGATTAACTTACTGGAGCGGCTAATTATGTACAATTAATCATTGTGAATTAAATGATTCTACTAAGTGATCCAAACACGTTCGAATGTGGCAATGAAATACTTAAGCGTCAACTTACCTGCTGTCGATGAAATGTGGACTAATTCATGTTAATGTTATTAACATGTTTTCCACAGTAACTTGAAGAACCAATCATACATCCATCCACACCTGCTTATTCAACACCAGGTTGACCAAACTGCCACACAAATCATCATAGCACTGCACCATACTTCCCCGTAGGTGGTGCACTCACAGGAAGCCAACCGTCCTGTCTGGGAATTTACCTGCGTCAACCCCGGAATTTCATGCCAAGGACAGAGACATTGACTCTGGGCCAAAGTGAAAGCCCTCTATGTTTTCTTTCCAGCTATTCAGACACTGGTCAGCCAATCAGCACCATGTATCAGCGTTCAGTTTGTAGTGAAGAGGCTTCTTGGACGATTGGTGAAAAGTCTTCAAGAGTCCTCACTTATTGAGATCAGAAGATCACATAGTCTGTACTAGTACATCAAGAGCTATTCAGTAGCCCAACATTAAAATCAATATAATATCTGGAAACTTTTCAAATCTTACAGTTTTTTCCAGTAGACCACACATGGGCAACCTAAGGCACGTGGGCCAGAGACAGTCCGTTCAACTTTGTAATCCGGCCCTCCACGCTTGTCCAAATTATATAAATAGTTTGTATTGTGATTATACTTCTGCCTTTTTTCCTGCAATGTCCATCTTTTCTCATCTAAAGATGACATAAAAACGGCCAAAAGCATTTTATGGATGATTCAACATGTCCATCTATATGTTCCAAACCCAGCCCCACAAACCCAGTTTAGGTCCAACTGTGCAGGGCAGGTAAAAGGTTTGCACATATTGCTATATTTTTTTTTCTAATAACACATCCTAAAATCTGAGGAATAAAAACATAATAAAATTACAGCTGGCTTCAGATTTTTTTTCAACTTCCTGCTCTCTTCGCAAAATCCTACTTGGAGACCATACAGTATTTATCTTTGCCTGTATTCCTCAGTGGTTGGTGAAGCTTAATTACCAGATTCCAACAGCCAAGAATCAATTCTCATCCATCACTGTAATGGGAATTGAGAATGGAGACATTCCAACCCAGAGCACAGTCAAAATATCAGAAGATAAATAATCTTCTGCTGCTGAAACAAAATAATATTTGCTAATCAGGTTTAGACCTTGAGGAGTTTGAAAGAATGTCTGAGGAAGAAAAGACATAATATCACTAGATGTGACAAAAACCCAGCGATGGATATAGGGTTTGGGTACAGTGGTGTAGTGGTTAAGGGAACGGTCTGCAAGGCTTCAGGTTTGAATCTACCAGCTGCAAGGTTGCCACTAGGGTGCTCTGAGCATGGCACCATCCAGACCAACAGGAAGCTCATCGCCCACAGGAAGGATAACAGTATGTAGCAGTGAGATTTGGGTGGCAGTGGTGGAGACTGCTGCCCCTAAAACACAGAAAATTTTCTATTAAATGAAAAAAAAACTCTGTTTTTGCTCATGGGAGGGAAGAAGGTAGCAGTAAAAACAAGGATGTGAACCAATAATCACTGTGGGTGTTGACTGGAGAGCAGGCAGCATACTGTATCTCACACGCTTCATTCAGTCCTTGCTACCCTCCCCCATCAAATCCTTTCCCTTCAGGTCTGAAGACGAGAAGGAGTATGAACAAGAGCAGCAGCAGGAGGAGGAGGAGGAGGAGGTGGAGCAGATGGAGAAGAAGGAAGCTAATTCCCACTGTCACATTGTTTTTGGATCACTGTCGAAAAATACAACTGGGCCCAAGTTCTGGTGATGGAGCTGATGGGACTGAGCTCTCAGGGATCCATCAATGCTGTCACCAACACCTCTAATTAACAGCAATAAAAATGTTTAATCTAATTAATCCGAGATAGCTGTGGATTAATCAGGATGAGTCGTGATTAACCATGATGGTAATGATGATTATTGAGATTAACATTGGTGAATAAGAAACTTTTTATACACAGCTGAAGAAATAAGATTATAAACTTGTTGAGAAGGAGTGCTATTGGACATACCAGTGATTTCCAACCACTGGTCCAGAAGAATTCTCTTGATGTGTCTTGTAAAATTATCAAATTTGGGTTGAAAGCTGTTTATTTATTTATTGCATTTAATTTTCTTTTCTTGCCAAAGCAGAAAAGGCTGAACAATTGAATTTAAACCACAGTGCACAACGAAAGTTGGCCATCATCAACGTGAGCAGTGGGCAGCTTTTGAGTACCAGGGGAGAAGTTTGTGGGGACAATTCCATGCTCAGTGCACCTCAGCAGTAACTTGGCAGTACGGGGATTCGAACCGTGGACCTTGCGGCCTCTTCCTTAACCACTAGGCCACCCCTGACGCGTTTTACTATTCTGCTAGGTGGCAGCAGGTGACTATGAGCACAAAATAATAAAAGCTGATAAAGAAGAATCTTGTTGAGTGTCTTTCTTCAATTCCTGCCACTATGTCAACACTGACTTCAACTAAACAGGCTGAGATTTTCCTCTTAAGATGCAACAAACTATCCAAGCTCATGTCCACTACTATAAAGACACAGATTATGGTCCACCTGACTGTGTTGACATGGAACATGGACATTTGTGCTTTTTTGTGGACTTCTGAAGCTATTGCTATAACGTGCAAATAGTAAAAAAAAAATTAGAAACCAAACCAAAAGGTGAGAGGATTTTTTTTAAATAACACCAAATGAAATCAAAAGCCGCTACAAAAAAGATGAAGAGTAGACTAATGAGAAAATAAGTGAAAGAGCTTCCTGTGTGCACCATGGGATGTGAGAGCACTGGCCAAGAACAGCTCAGTAAGTGAAAAACAAGCAAGAAAAAAGTAAGGATCTAGTAAAATAAAACACTCATGATGAAAAATATGTTGTCTGCTGGTTCTTTTCTGTTTCTTATCAATCCTGCTTAGATTATAGCCCAGGTTGTCGGTTTGATCACTTAATCATAGAGCTGCAGATTGCATCTCTTTTTTGCACCTTCTGCAAATAATCTGTAATTCTTCAGTGAAAGATTACAAGAGTCGTCCTGTTATTGCATTACGCAGCATTAAAAAGATGAAAAGTGAGGCAGTACAGTACCGTGCCTGACCAAAGGGGGCAGAGTTGAGCCCCCGAAGGAAATATCAGGATTTCATGTTTTTATTTTTTTTTGCAGGCACACTTGCACGTACATAATAAATCAAATAGAATTTAGTTTTATTGTTGTCAATTGGTGGATTTGTAATCTTCTTCTAATCTAATCAAACTCTGAAGGAGTCTTTGTCTCGTTTGTCTTTGATGAATCTCACAGTGTCTCACTGAGTCATTTTACTAAACAGGTTTAGACAAAAATGTTGAATTAATCTTGAAACACCATCCAATCTGTTCTTTAAGTATTTTTATTTTTAAGCACTGGGGCTCTCCCATCTTCAAAAAATATAAATGTTTTTAAGGTTTAAGAAGTGTTGAACCTGTTTGTCCAATTTACATACGTATTTTGAAAGAATATAAGATTATTTTATGCTACATTTTCTGTTCTCACTGCCGTTGCCTTTTGCCAAATGAATTATTTAGTCATATATTATGTCATACTGTTATGTCAGTCGGTATGTTGTGACGAAGGGACAGTGCTGGTATATACATCACTCCTTTGAGTCTGCAGACACATCAAGGCTGGAAAAAAAATCCTGCAGCAACGCCCAGGGATTGACTGCAACAACACAGTCTCCAACATGACTTACACCATGATTTCTTTTATCTGAGCTGCAACAAATCAGCAGCAGCAACAGCAACAGCAGTGGTGCAGCATCTTGAAGTCACTACTGGGTTTCACTGAATCTCCAGGGATGGAGGAGGAGGATTTAAACCCGGCATCATCACCGTCACCATCATCAAAGAGTGAAATATGTCCCTCATCCATTCATAAATAAGCTGAGCTCATACAACTGCTGTAGTAAAGCTGCAGAGAAGCCTGCAAAAACCCCAGGTCTGAGTGGATGACAGGGGCAATTCTGCTGCAGAGCAATCCACACACTCACACACCCACTCGCTCGCACACAAACCTGCTTCATCCTATAACAAAAAGGGAATCAGTGAAAAGCTCATTTGCATGAATGCAGCCTGTGAGAGGTTAACAGGCAGCACAGTCACACCTCACTGTTCCAATGACTTCATGGAAAGAAAAGGACAGGGTGTCAGAGAGACAAGGCACAAACATGAAACCTGGGTTCAATTCATCCATTAAAGAGATGACAGTGATTTGCATCAATCCCAGCCCACAGATGCTCCACCACGGGGAGTGAATGGAAGACTGAAATGCTGCATTCATTCAACTTGTGCATGAGAATTTCACTGAGTCACTGCAGGGGGAAACCTCTGAGTGTTTTTAACTTAATGTTTACCAAAAAAAAAAAAAAAAGAAGAAATATATTTACTAGGAGAAATGATTAAACCTACCTGAGCTTTCGGGGCTCTGCTCCTCTCTCTTCTCCTCCTCCTCCTTCTCCTTCTCCTCTCTGTCAGGGAAAATGATGCTGCGGACTAAGCTGGTGTGCAGCTCTTGGAAGCGGCAGCGTCAGTCATTACGTACGGATCTTCTCACCCAAATCCTGTGCCTTTTTTTTTCGTCAGTCTTATTTCATGACAACAATAGGAGAAGGGAGAGAGAGGGGCAGAGAGACACGCACGCACAGGGAGAGAGAGAGAGAGAGGGAGAGAGGGAGGGAGTGAGAGATCTCCACGCCGTGTGGTCGATTGGTGCTGCTGGTGGAAACTGGTCTCACATCCTACATAGAGAAGACTGTATATAAAGCCCTTGGCAGCCTGGGAAGGAAACCCCTGGATTTGAAGAGTCGTTGAAGTCGACATACACACTCATCACCTGATCAGGCACCATAGGTTCAGAGAGGCAGGGGCGTGCATGCAAAAGCATTTTGGTGGGTGGTCAGGGGCATCCCTGGGAAAAAAAAATGTTAAGGCTTGAAAATGTTATCCTTAATCTATATATTTATACCATCACTCTAATTAGACACTAAATTTCAACGAGGTTAAACACGTGAAGCTAATATGTATTATTATTGGGTATTTTCCATTTGATTCACGTCCGTTTATTATCCATGACTGTTCAGTAAGAATGAATGATATCAGCTTAATCTATACAAACCTCTGTGTGATGTTGGAAGGGGTGTCAACTGGTAGAATTGTCTTAAATAAAGGACTTTTTCCTGTTCCTTTGGCCCCTACTGTCAACTTACATTATCTGTGCTTCAGTAATTGACTTTGCTTCGAGTGTACCATTATTTCTCATAAACTCCAAATGCAAAACCTCCATCTACTATAATTGCCATAGTAGCCACGCTTTAATCCCCGAATCACTTGTATTCCAAAAATGCAGTCTGCGCGCCCCCTGGTGTGGTCATATAGGTACAGCATATGGTCAGTCAAAGGTAACGGTGAATATAGCTCTCAAACGAAACGAAATGTCCCCCGATTTTACAGTTTTCCTCTAACATTCTTTGTATTTTATATATTATCTACGAGCTGGTATGTTTACCTTCAATATGGTACAACAAAACCGTTTCCGCCACCTCATTGCGCCGCCCGTGGTCACATGGCGTTAGTCACCTGACTGTGTGGAGAGCCAAACAGCTAAAGATGGCGGCTCATCTCTCATACGGAAGAGTAAATTTAAACATTTTAAGAGAAGCGGTACGAAAGGAACTACGCGAGTTTTTGGACAAATGCGCTGGAAGCAAGGTAAGGGCCACACCGCGGGGGAAACAGCTCCGGCTAACTGATATCAGTCTATTCTACTCCCTGACAGACTCGTCACTGTCAATAAAAAATGCTAGGAGTAAATACTGTGAAAATATTTTTTTACTAATGACAAATTGGGCACCTACAACGTCTTAAAGGTTGCCCTAAATCATGACTGCGTCCTCAACAAAAACACCAAACGTATTGTCTTATTGTTACAGTTTATTTGTTTTGAGTTGCGCATCTTTTCTAGCCTTTACGAGACGGACGATGCTCAGCCAATCAGAATAGCCAAACACGGGTGGTCTCACTGAGGGCGGAAGTAGCCACGGACAGTAAATAAAATGATGAAAATATTGGATTTTAAAATGATATTAGGAACTGAGACAATAACTAATGATTAAATATTTTATTTTGTTTCCTGTTTTGACTTTTTTACTGGAATAAGTGGGGAAACTTGCACTGCAGTACAATAAACACCAGTTAAAGCCTGATGACATCCGTCACTTTTTAATAATAGCACACCACAAGCAAGAAGATGATACGACATAAATGTAGAGACTAACTATGATGAATATATTCGTATAAAATGAAGTGGTTATAATATAATCTTTAATTACAATCAAGAAAGCTAGTAATTCACATAATTCTTTGTTATTTCTCTCCATAGGCCATTGTCTGGGATGAATATCTAACTGGACCGTTTGGACTCATTGCTCAGTATTCTCTACTCAAGGTACAGTATCTATCAATATTTTTTTTAACGCTGCTGAACAAAGAACAGTGCTACAGCTTTGCCTATTACCTTATAACATTTCATTTTCATGTCACATTTTACCCTTTTTAAATAAAAATCATATAATCAATCATATACATATTTAAGTTAAGTTAAATATTTTACAGATATTCAGCATTAAATTATACTTTTAGCTTTTATTCATCTTTTTCCACTGACAATATAAATGATCATGTAAAGATTGTAAAGCTTTTACTGTGCTGTTGCTGTTTATAGGAACATGAAGTGGAAAAAATGTTCACCCTCAAAAGTGGCAGACTCCCTGCCGCTGATGTCAAAAACATCATCTTCTTTGTCCGTCCCAAACTGGAACTTATGGACATCATTGCTGAGAATGTGTTCAGGTCTGTGGCCACTAATTACGTCTCACATCGGATCATTAAATCTGCTGTGTTTATTTAAGAATAGATAAACTGTTCTGTTAACATTTTATTCCAAAACAATGCACTGCATTAATCAGGAAATGTAGTAAACTGTTTATTGACTTTTTGTCCATGACTCAAACCTATTTTTCTTGATTATTGGATTATTGCAGTGAAGATAAGCTCCATTCCACTCGAGAGTTCCACATTTTGTTTGTGCCTCGACGGAGCATGTTATGTGAGCAGCGGTTGAAGGACCAGGGAGTTCTGGGTTCCTTTGTTCACATTGAGGAGTACATCTTGGACCTCATTCCCTTTGATGGAGACCTGCTCTCTATGGAGTATGAAAGTGCTTTCAGGGTGGGCTTCTTGCAATCTGATTTATATTTCTTACACCTTGCGTTGTCCTTACTCTCTCTCTCCCTCTCTCTCTCTCCCTCTCCCTCTCTCTCTTTCTATATATATATATATATATATATATATATATATATGTATGTATACACTTTTTATAAAAACATCATTGTATTGATGTTTCCAGGAGTGCTACCTTGAGAACGACCAAACCAGCCTTTATCACACAGCCAAAGGCCTCATGACGTTACAGGCCCTGTATGGAACCATTCCACAGATTTATGGCAAAGGAGAATGTGCTCGTGTAAGTATTATGTGCATAGTGAAAAAAGACATAATCTGTTTTGTTTGCTGGTGTGCTCACCACATGCAGGAAAGCTAACGGTACGGTGCAGTGTGATTTAGGTGTTAGCTGTGAAGTCTACTGCCCTTGTGCCCAATCAACTAATATGAGGATGAACAAATCTGTTCTGCATGTTTTTTAACCTCTATTAGAACCAAGGCAGATATGTCTTTGTCTTGTTTCTACTATCTTCTACTGACTTCAACCACTTAGCGCCACCTCTAGCATTCTTCTACCAATGCATCCACTGTCCCTCCTTTGAACATGTCCAAACCATCTCAATCTGACAAAAAGTATATATAAAGAAATATAATAAAATTATAATTTTAATTGCTGAATATTTCACTCCTGTTTAGTTGAACAAAGCTCTGATATACTGGCAGGAATTAAGGAAATACACCTTAATTCTCGTAACTGCTGCTGTCACGTAACAGCTATCAATTGACATTAATTTTATGCAGCGCACCTAATCTTCCACAAAATACGAGTATGTAAACTGTTTGTTTCTTTTATTTTGACAATGTCTTTTGTTTGTTTCCAGCACGTTGCCAATATGATGCTGAGAATGAAGAGAGAGTTTGCAGGAAGTCAGAATCAAATCCTGCCTGTGTTTGACACACTGCTCCTCCTGGACCGTAACATTGACCTGCTCACACCTCTGGCCACACAGCTCACCTACGAAGGTCTTATCGATGAAATCTATGGAATTAACAATGGTAAATTTATAACTTTGTTCTAATTTTACAAAATTCCGGAAAAAAGGAAGCCTGGAATTAAAGGATTTTTTTCTTCTTTCCTTTATTCTAGGTTATGTGAAATTACCCCCTGAGAAATTTGCGCAGAAAAAACAAGGAGAATCCAGTAAAGATTTACCCACAGAGGCCAAGAAGCTACAGCTGAACTCGGCAGAAGAACTTTACGCTGAAATCAGAGACAAAAACTTCAACGCGGTCGGAGCAGCTCTCAGTAAAAAGGCCAAAATAATCTCTGCAGCGTTTGAGGTTGGTCAGAGAGTAAACCATGCTTCATGTTGTTATTTCAGCAGGAACAGTAATTCAGTGTTCACATTGAACGTCCGTGTTACAGGAACGTCACAATGCTAAGACAGTGGGAGAAATCAAGCAGTTTGTGTCTCAGCTGCCTCACATGCAGGCAGCACGAACCTCCCTGGCCAATCACACGTCAGTAGCCGAGCTCATCAAAGACATGACCAGTGGGTTCATTTGGCCTTTGGATTCGATGGTGTTTGAAAATGTTTTTAATGTAACAAACATTGAAATTTTTATTTTTTCTATTGCAGCTTCTGAGGCCTTTTTTGATAATTTAACAGTGCAGCAGGAGTTCATGACTGGGGTTGACACTGATAAGGTAACCATGTGATTAAGAGTTAGATTTACAATAAATGAAGGATTGTGTTCTGGACTACAGTGGATTTTCTTTCATTTCCTCTCAAGGTTAACACTTACATAGAAGATTGCATCGCTCAAAAAGACCCCCTGATCAAGATCCTACGTTTGGTCTGCATGCAGTCGGTCTGCAATAACGGCCTCAAACAGAAGGTTCTGGATTATTACAAGAGGGAGATTCTGCAGGTGAACATAAACACAGACACGAAGATAATCTGAAGAATCTTCTTCATCTTCCTCTCTTTTTGGTTTATACCTCTTTCAGGGGTTGCCATAGGGAGTTTTCATCTCCCTCTGTCCTCTGTATCTTCAACTCTAACTACCTCCATGTCCTCCCTGACTGCATCCATCAATGTCCTCTTTGTCTCCTACCTAGTAGCTCCATCTCTAGGATCATTCTTCTACCAATGTATCCACTGTCCCTCCTCTTAACATGTCCAAACCATCTTAATCTGTCTTCTCTGGCTTATTCTCCAAACCTTCCTGTCTGTGTTGTCCCTCTAATCACCTCATTCCTGATCCTGTCCATCCTTGTCTCTCTTAAAGAGAGTCTCGGCATCTTTAACTCCTCCACCTTCAGCTCTGCCTCCTGTCTTGTACCTATTCCTAGTGTCTCTCATCCGTCCGTCATGGTTTGTCTCACTATTGACCTGTAACTCCTCCCCTTCACCTTAGCTGACTCTCTACTATCGCAGATCAAAAGATAATCAGAAGAATAAATCTGCTTATTGTAAAGCAGATTATTGCTTTACTGCTTATTTCAACTCTAATCTCATTTTGTTCTATGCAGACTTATGGTTTTGAACATATTCTCACGCTGAACAACTTAGAGAAAAGTGGACTTTTAAAGCTTCAGACAAGCTCCAGGAACAATTACCCCACAATCAGGAAAACTCTGAAATTGTGGATGGAGGATGCTAATGAGCAGGTAGCCATTTTAACTCAAAATAAAACGTGTTACATGTTCTAAAAGAGTTCTAAAAGAAGATCGTGACACTCTACTGCTTTTTTCCACCTGCTCCAGAACCCCAATGACATCTCCTACGTGTATAGTGGTTACGCTCCACTCAGTATCCGACTGACCCAGTTTCTGGCCAGACCTGGGTGGAGGAGCATCGAAGAGGTTTTGAAGATGCTCCCAGGACCGCTCTTTGAGGAGAGGCAACAGCTTCCTGCTGGGCTTCATAAGAAACGTAAGGACCGCAGCACATTTATGACATACAGCCTGTGAAAAATACCAAAAATAACTTGTCCTCTGTCTATGTATCATCAATGCATCACAAATACAAGGAGTCTACTGCTTCTCAATAGTGAGGCTACTTCTTACTCACTGATGATGCTCTCCCCTTTCCCATCTCTATCTCTCTGTGTCTTACCTTTCTGTCTCTGTCCAGTTTTTTTCTTAGTCTCTTAGTCTTTGCTTGCTCTGTTTCTCTCCCTCCAAAGTTCATCTTGATGTAGATTTATAATGGTTATTATTGGTATATTATTATCAATAATATTAGTCAAAAAAAACTTTTGTTTTGGACCAGTTATGTTTGGCAGCAACTTCTAATCTTACTTAAGTTTGTTTATTTATTTATTTTTGATATAAAGTCAGTCTGTGCATGCATTCAATTCAATGGGGCTCTATGTACAATTAGGTACAGTGGGACTGAACTGTACCTCAGGTCTGAAAACCCAAACCCTGTCGTGTTCTCATCTTCAATGCAGACAGATGAGGTGAGCCATGGGTCAAAAAAATAGGAAGCAAAAGGACATGAAACTAAATGATTTGTTTTTGGAAAAAAAAGTGTGATTGTTCTTTCGATGCTTCGATCTCTTGAATGTTGGATGTTCTGTTACCCACTGCTGAATCCTGGGTCTGGTTGGTCCAGATAAGACCAGGTCTTTGTGTGTTTGAAACGATATACAGTAGAGCAGCAGATTAACAACCATGAGTTAAAACTCTCACAAAAACAATCTGTTGTTTCCCTGTTTTATCAGGTTTTGTCAGTGAGCATCTCTGTTTTCCCTTCACCTCCCATTCTGCCCGTTAGGGGTTGTTTTTAGGGATGTGAATAATTAAAGTAAACACACACTTGGTATGAAATGTGCTAATTAAACAGTGTGTTTGGGCCTGAGACAACTGTCTTGTTTCAACATGTCTGAGTTTTAATGGATTATGGAAGGTGATAATAAAAAACATTGATCCAAGGGAGGTCGGTCCTGGACCGGTTTTTACACCAAACGTCGTCTTCCTGTTGAGTTCTGTTTTGATCAGCAGGGACAGGGGTAAAAAGAAGGTGTTGGTAATGAAAAGATGACACAACTCTTCTCACTGTCCTTCAGGTCAGCAGGGGGAGAACAGAATCACACTGGTGTTCTTCCTGGGTGGAGTCACGTATGCAGAAATCGCTGCGCTGCGTTTTCTTTCTCAAATGGAGGATGGAGGGATGGAATATGTCATTGCCACCACCAAGCTCATCAATGGTTCCACGTGGATCAAATCGCTCATGGACAAACCTAAATTTAAGACGCCATGATTCTCCTGCTCACAATGCTGACAATATCAAGCACGTTAACCATCAAACAATATTTATGTTTTTGTTTTAAAAAAAAAAACCCAGGTGTATGATGATGCTCCTAACTTCAAGATTCAGTCTCCTGTATAAGAGCAGATTTAGGCAAAGAACACACAATAAAACATACAATCTATTTCTGCATCAGGAAACGGCCTTTGAATGTGACATCGTTTTTACAGAGACTTGAATGGACATTGCAGTCAGTCGTTATTTTCCGATTTTGTGCTTGGATCTCGTTGTTCACCACGTCCATGTAGAAACTGTTCATAAGTATGTATGGTTTAAATCTATGTTAAAATAAAAAAAATAATTATTAAAAACAGTTTAGCACTCTTACAGTTCGCAGCAGCAAACAATAACATGTTTTACAGGATGTTTTCCAACTATTGTATCTGTACCCGACAAACAATGTTTATACCTTATTATATATATTTTGACTATCTACATACTGTACACATTGCTGACATAAAGGAAAAACCAAAAAAGGCCAAATTTAAAAAAAGAAAAAAAAAAAAAAAAAAAAAAGTTGTATGATGATGCTCCTAACTTCAAGATTCAGTCTCCTGTATAAGAGCAGATTTAGGCAAAGAACACACAATAAAACGTACAATCTATTTCTGCATCAAGAAATGGCCTTTGAATGTGACATCGTTGAATGGACATTGCAGACAGTGTTTATTTTCCGATTTTGTGCTTGGATCTCGTTGTTCACCACGTCGATGTAGAAACTGTTCATATGTATGTATGGTTTAAATCTATGTTAAAATAAAAAAAATAATCATTAAAAACAGTTTAGCACTCTTACAGTTCGCAGCAGCAAACAATAAAATGTTTTACAGGATGTTTTCCAACTATCGTATCTGTACCCGACAAACAATGTTTATACCTTATTATATATATTTTGACTATCTACATACTGTACACATTGCTGACATAAATGTACAAACTTTGAACATTTAGGAATTATTTAAGGGTAATTTGATGTTCTTTTTATTGTTTTTGTGATTTTTTAGCTGCTGTCTTAATGTTTAATGTCATTCCTGGATTATTTTGGTTAGTTTTGGGTTAATTATAACTACTTTAGCTGGTTTTGACCCATACATGCTACATCCCACAATGTAATCTATTTACCAAAAAGATCCACAGGCAGATTATTGAGAGTAACAAGATATTTAAAGGGTTTTGGGCCCTGAACTACAGATACTTTCTTATCTTGACAGTTACAGATCTAAAATCTTATAGGTTTTTGTAAATTAAATCAGATCCTAATCAGTGAGCTCAGACTGGTGGCATAGAAATATGAGTGCATCCCTCAGAGCAGTAATGCAGGTCCCTGGAACAGCAATTAGCGCAGTAACAGGCCTTCTGATCAGCTGATAATGGCCCTGCACTGTCTGGAGAGCTCAGCCCTCAGTGGCACAGGACTCTGATTCAATTAGGAGGCCATTTGCCTTATGTTCCGGTGGAGGATAAGTGTGCTGCACGAGGATGTTTGATCTCTTTTCCAGTCAATATTGTCTCACAGTGAGAACAGAGAGAAGACCTGCTGCTGACAGCTCTCAG
Source organism: Paraplagusia blochii (assembly GCA_016785265.1). Lineage (NCBI taxonomy): Eukaryota > Metazoa > Chordata > Actinopteri > Pleuronectiformes > Cynoglossidae > Paraplagusia > Paraplagusia blochii. Next base: position 82,124 of record JAFBJS010054597.1, on the reverse strand, counting down.
CAGAGATACAGTAGCGCGGCTGAACTCTGCACGCTGGGCTTCATCCATGCTGGTTTCCTACATTTTGATTGGATCTAATGAAATTCCGTGTTCTGTAATTGTGGCTTTGACAGACAAAAATCATGCGGTGCAGTTTGTGTCTTTGAGGAGCAGGTGCACCGAGGACTTAAACTCCCTCATTAGATCAGTCCCAGGAGATTGAAATCCTTGTGATCACTCAGTGCTTCCCTCTTGGCTCCTCCTCTGTCAGAAGAGCTTGGAAACGCTCAAGGCGACACAACAACTTGGACCTGAGAGCTGGAAACACAGAGTCCACTTTCTGATCCGCTCCTGCTCCTGTAACTCTAAGGTACAGTAGGAATAGATTTTATCCGGTTTCTGGAGATGTTTGAATTTGGTTTGTACCAGTTTTAATTTTATATCTTGCCTTTATCTTCTAAAATGACCATAATGTTCTCAGGTCAGCTCAGGATGTACAGTAACATATCTGATCTGAAAAGTAACAGTTCAGGAAGTTGTTTCTGCAAATACTTATGAAATACAAATAATAATGGTGGAATTAATAGAGTGGGGGATTTATTGTTTGCAGATCAATATGGTTCCCTTTTACTCTAATTCACATATAAATTGTTAATGAGGCCTTGTGAAAATACAAGCATCTTTGTGGCCACGAGCAAATCAACGTACTGTACCTAGAAAATGCTTCTTAAATAATTGATAGTGGTCTAAGAGTGTATTTTGTTTGAATCTACAAAATGGATGTAGTTTGTCGTTATTAAATAAACTAACAAAGAATGATACCAAAGTATTTCACATGAAACATATGTTTTTAGAAGCAAAAGGGGTTTAGCGTTGTTATGGTCTAAATTAATAAAACTATCTAAAGATAATTGTAATCCTGCCCAAAAGTTTCAAGTATTAAACCAGGTTTAAGAACACAAAAAATAACATTTTTGATTACAAGACAACATAGTTTAATCTACAACCATATTTGGAACATTAACATAAAAATCAAGATAGGTTGTAATGTATAGAAATATGTATTTTCACTTTAGTTTTCGTATTTGTCAGACAGTTTGTTGAGTAAATAAACAGAACTATTGGTTCTTAGTCATGAATAATCCACATTGTCTGCTTGAAACAGATTTGACAGTTGAAGAAAGCAGATAGTCAATAGCCAATATCTGTATCTGTATGTATTTTTTGTAGGTTTTGATCAGACGTGGGCCAAAATTCTTACCCGCGAGCCACAAAGAAAGATGGAACGTTCGTTGAAATAAGACAAATGGCGCGTAAAAGTCATGTATAAAACCTAAAATGTTACATTTCTAATAGTCTTTCTGATGTCATCTACTGGCGAGCTGCAGGCATTGCAGGGAAAAGGCAGAGGTATCATGATAATACAAATAAATTATTTAATTTGGACAGGGCTGGCGCCCCGCATTAAAAAGCTAACTGAGCCACATGTGGCCCCCGGGCCGTAGTTTGCCCATGCTGAGTTTAGATGATACTTTTCACCATTTCTTGATTTTTGTTGTTGTACAAAATTGATTTAAAGTGAAGTAGAATGTCTCATTATTCCCAAAAAGTAACCTCAGAAATACAAGCTAGAACTAGCTAGAGATTGCCGTCTGCATTATAACTACTGTTTGTTGATGATTTTCAAAAGACAACTTTAATGTGTTTGTGTTCTGACAGTATGGGCCTAGGTGGGAACATGGGACGAGGTGAGAACACAGGTCAAGTGATCCCACCTGGGGTCAGAAAGGAAACAGAGCAACAAATGTTTCTGGAGGTGGAGCCGCTCTTCATCCGTTTCCTGCGGACGTTAAAGGAAGTCCTCAAATTTGTTCTTCTCAGCTACACTGTACTGTTTGGAGCTCTGCTACTTGCCTGGTGGACCACGTACTTCGTGGTGGGGAAGTGAATGAAAAAAGACTGATAAATGTTACAGAATGAGCTGGTTCTCATAGTCAAAGCTCTGTCAGACCTTCCTGGGAATTGTGACCTATGCAGCTACTTAAAGTATCTTCACACAATAGCGTTTAGTTCTGTGACTCTCACTTTGCTTTAGCGTTTATTTGTGTCGAGTTTCATCTGGTCAGTTATGCTTGTCAGCTCCGTTGTTAATGTAATTCTGTCTATTTGCATTGATTGTATTTGTGGCAACACATTAAATGTGCAATATGTACTGTCTTGAATGTTTTGTTGTGGATCAGAGATGTTTCAAACAAATTTATTTTTGGATAAATGATTTTCAAAAGTCTGGGAAAAAGTCAAAAGAAAAAACAAACAAAAAAAACCTCACCCTTAGATATACAGCTGTAACTGAAACATGTAAATACACTTTATGAAATACACTGTATGTAAACTAAATGAATATAGAATAAATACTCATTTAAATAAACAACACGCAACTGTCTACTACTTTAAACCCACTTTCAACACGATAAACCAACTACTGTAAAACCCCTTTTTACGTTTTATTCGATACATTCTCGCTTCCTGCTTGGACAAGTTCGTTTTTATATTATGGCATGAAGCGCCCGGGCGGGGTTATGATATCTACGCGTTGTTTTCCAGAAATCCTTTCGAATTTTCATAAAAGGTGAAAAGCGCTTTGCAACACAGAATCAGCCGTTCTTCTATTCAGGAATAAGAACTTTAATAGTGACAGTTTGCCGGTCAAACGGAAACACCGTCCGACAACTGCTCTATCCGTGTCAAAATTGCCTAACGCCACCTAGAGTGCGCCATTTTGAAAGTGAAATGCAGCTGTGAGGGAGAAGTAAAGCGGAGGAGGGAAGAGGAATTCTTAAAGTTATATGGAGAAGTGGGAAAGACACCAAAAATAAGTTATTTTTTTAACTTGCTTTGTAGTTTGTTTGTGAAACGTCTAGATTCATTCAAACCCAGAAGTTGTGCGGGGTGAGAAACAGCTCAGCCCGCTTCATTCCTTCACTGTTCATCGATCGGAACCAAACTGCGGAGCCGGGTCAGAAAAGTCCGGGGACGAGACCTGCAGTAGAACCCTATTAGAGGCGCGATATGGCAGGTAAATTAAAAAATGCAAGCGATGTTTTATTCAGTCAAACCGTGTGCAAAATAGTGCTGTTGTTGTTATTTACCACTGAGCTAACGTTAGCTAAGATAGTTGAGACATTCGGGTGCCCGAACACCGGGAGTTGTAACTGAAAAGTACTAATAATTACACGTCATTAAAAAATGGAACGTTATAATTTTTACATGCGCTGTTTGCCTTACTTTACGGCATTGTGTCAAACGCTTAGTCACACATCTAATTTCTGCATATTTTGGATAAATCGAATCACCTTTCTGTTAATAAAAAGAACACAAAACACATTTTAATTTAATAAAAAGTCTGTTATGAAAAAAGTGTGCGTTAAAGTTTTCAGTATTAAAAAAAACAAAAAAAACATATAGTATAGTTTGGGAAAAATAGAAATAGGGCAGCGACACAGTACATAAGCACAGCTAATTGTGTTATTGTCACTAAATATATTCCCGGGGGATTAAGAAATTTATTTTTGGTCCATGTATTTAGAACGTGATTTCAGTCTTTTAAAGTAAAATTGGAGTCAACCATTAAGTATCAGTAGTATCCTAGTTCCAGGGATATACATTCCTAAGTACTCCTAAGTAGTAGTATTCCTACGTCCCAATGGTTAACCAATGTCACTAGAATAACTAATTTGCTTGTAATCACTGGCATGTTTCCCTGTGTATATTATATGTTCTTTTATATTAGCAGACAAATATCATTATATATAATATTTGCTGTTTTTCTAACAGGGTCCAGTGATGGGAATGAAGAGGTTCAGTGGTGCTTCTCCCAAGTCAAAGGAGCTATAGATGATGACATTGCTGAAGGTATGCCAAGGAGTTGCCCAAATTCATGTTAGAGACTCACTTTAGGACAATTAAATGTGATATACAATAAATGCATATACTAGTTCCACTAAATTATATTTTACAACGCAGGTCAGACGGACAAAGACCACCTTAATAATGCATCTTCACAGTGGTATCTCTATTCTAGCGTCCATAGTTGTAGCATCTATAGCTTTTAGGATTTTTAGGAACACATAATGAGCTGACCAACTACTTTAGCACAGTCTGAAACCTTAAATCTTGTGGATACTTTAAATTAAATGTATAAGGTGGCATCCAATGTAATTGGCGTTGTGCATTGTTGAAAGAAGCTCAAGAATTAGATGAAAACAAATACATAATCAAGCCCAGATTATATGTACTGAAGTGAAGGGGTCTGTGTTGTGGCACTCTCTCTCTGGGCTCTGTTATAGAGGGGTAAAACCCACTCAGCCATTATCTATTTTTGGTATAATCCTCTGCAAACTGTCAACAACAACTATATTTGTAATTCCAAATGTGTTTTTGGCAACTCTGTGTCATGCAATTCTTGGATAGCTTAAAGTTAAATCCAATATTCAAATTAAGTTGTAAAAGTCTTTACCTTTGCCGAACAAAGGTGTAATGTCTATAGTCAAATGGGCTTACTGAAGGATTGTTGAGTTTTTGACTAATTTATTTTATTTTTTTGATAATGCTTGATCAGCAGTAGCTCTAGGGGCAATGTCTGGACACAGACTTGAAATGTAGATATTGCTCCGTAGCAAAATATATTGTAGCTTTTGTTTCCAAAATCTTAAATACTTAGAGATCCACAAACATCATGTCACTGTTCTCTTTGACTGATCTAACGTAAAAGCTGCACCTTGCATAGAAAATACCTCTCAAGTGAGTTACAGACAAACTGAGACCGGTTTGTATGTCTTTAAAAGGAGTTCGACAGATTTTTATGTGTCAGTTTTTTCTATTATTAGCTAACACAGTAACATCTGATCACTGGTAAATGCATGCACAAATGCCCTGAAACCATTGTTTACAGTACTTACAGTTTACGTACAGACTTAGTTTTGTGTAAAGCCGTGTTTATTTACAGTAAGCTTTTCCTGAGATCTAGTATAAAACTTTGAGCCTCCCCTTGTGTCAACAGTATACAGGAACATATTTCCAAATGTTGACATTCTAGAGACAACTCTACTACAACAATTGCAGTGTTCTAATCCGGTTCTAAAGCCCTTTGTCACTTCACCACTGAAACTAAATCTTACATGCTTTACATCTGCACAGAAAGACACTGGTCCCAAGTGGTTAAAATCTTAACTTAAAATAAGACTTGATATATTTTTCTTCCCCAGTATCTTTTTCATGTTGAATCCCCCATGGCTCCGTTCTTGGCCCTCTCTCTTTCCCTCTCTCTCTCTCACTGTTCCCCCTGGGTGTAATTAGTTGGAAGTTCTTAAATGGTATTAAAGCATCGCAGATGTTAAAACTTGACACAGGAGTACCAGCAACATGTCTCTTGACATTGGATTCCTTTCTTTTTATATGTCAAAACAATATTAATAAAGCTTTTTTAGATTTTTACAGCCGTAACAAAAGAAGTTTTTACTTTTTGTGTGTTTTTTTATCGCTTTAATTTGTGTTTTATAACTTTACAGCAAACTTTGTAGTTTACTTACTTAAATTTGATAGTAGAGAGTATTTTCAGTATTATCTTAGATTAGATAGAAAGGATTGGGCAACGTTCCATTATTGTTTTCTTATTAATTTCCTTTTACTGTTTAAACTCTCTTATTTTCAGTGTCCATTTTTGAACTGGAAATAACAGTGTATATTTAAAAAGAAGACGTGCCAGGCACAGTGTGATGTGTGAAGAGTGAAACTACACCATACTCTATATTAAGGCTAGTGCTGGCTCAGAATGGTGCTGGTCTGTAAACAGAGAATGATTGTTAGGTTTTGAAATGAATGCTTGACTTTACTGCTCTGTGTAAAGTGGCACTGTTTGATAGGCGAGAAGATTATTTAAACATAACAAAACACAATATTTTTACACTAAAGTGTATTAGTTCTAGAACACTATATCATTTATTATCCGACTAATGGATGTAAACAATCTACAGTAAATAATGTTAAAAGAAAGTAATGCAGGGGCCTCAAGCTCGTGGCCAACCCGTGAAACGATATTTTGTGGACCCCACCTTGAAGTAAAAGTTGAATTTATAATAATATTTTATAGATTTGTTCTCCACGTTTTATGGTTAATCCTACAGTTCTCAAAACCCCGATCCACAGTCACCTTTTGGTTCAGTGTTGTATTACACAGAATCTATGGGAAACCATAATTTTTTTCAATTATTTTTTTTCTTTTGTATTCAACACTGAAAACTGACGTGGCCCTTCAGTGAAATGAAAGTGTGGGTGTTGGCCCTCAACTTATTTAAGATTCCTGATGTAATGTAATGACATCATAACACCTTCACATCTGCTCACAGCTGACATCATTTCAACGGTGGAGTTTAACCACTCTGGGGAGCTACTGGCCACAGGGGACAAAGGAGGCCGGGTTGTCATCTTTCAACAAAGACCTGAGGTAAGTTCTCATTATGTATGTGACACAGCTGTTCATTGTGAACTTTCTAAAATGTTGGATTAAAAACAGTTAAGTTCATGTTCACCAGATAACACAACCTTTTTTCATTTGCACTGCAGCACATTTTCATTAACTATTGCAACTTCTGTGTCACTTACTCAACATTAACTAAAACATCAGTTCACAGTCTTGTTCTTAAACATTACTATCACTAATTATCTTCACTGTACTTGGTGTTTTCTCTTCCGTAGAGTAAGAATCAGCCACAGTGCAGAGGAGAATACAACGTTTACAGCACCTTCCAGAGCCATGAACCAGAGTTTGACTACCTGAAAAGCCTTGAGATTGAGGAGAAGATCAACAAGATTCGATGGCTGCCACAGAAGAATGCAGCACATTTTCTCTTATCCACCAATGGTTGGTAAAATTTTGTCTTTCTGTTAAGTTGAGGTCTAGAGACAGAGCATCACACCTGAACATGTTTCTCTGCCTGAAAATCAGACAAAACCATAAAGCTGTGGAAAATTAGTGAGCGCGACAAGAGGCCAGAGGGCTACAATCTGAAGGAAGAAGATGGAAGATACAGAAATGCCAGTTCCGTCACATCACTGCGGGTTTGTACTGTCTGATACTTGCACTTTGCTTTTGACACTTTCCGAAAAAAGGGGAAAGTACAAAGACCTATGTGTTCTTACAATAGGGCATTGACGACTTGATGAGTAATTTATGACGTCATCGCATTGGCAGAATCAGCACTACACAGACACAACAATGAACATCTGGCTCTCCATTCTACATTACTTCTGTAGCTTTGCTCATAGAGCAAGTCACTTTTTTTTAGTCAAAGGCAATATAGCTGTGTTGTCCACCAGGTCGGATAGGACGGATTACAACTTTTTCAACTTTTACTGCAATACAAAATACTGCAACAGAGACCTTCTTTTCTCCTCCAGCATGCCACAGACTGTCATTGCTCAAGCAATAGTAACTGTGTTTACAGCATGTTAAGCATTAAGGTTAAAGTATGAAGAGGGCGCTAAAAAGGTTATTTTAATTTGATATTCAGTCTTGCTACCCTGTCCAGTATTGGACAAATGCAGATTATGGGACTTATCCATCTGTAGAAAAGTGCGTTTTGATGGTTGGTTTGACGTTGTAATTCTTGACTATTAGTTAAGTCGATAATAAAATAGCAAATAAGACAATCAGAGTGTCAGCACTGGTACGTCTCACCATTGTTCTGTCAATGCCCTAGTTCAGGGATTCTGAACCATTGGGCCCCGGCCCAAAGTTGGGCCGCAGGCGCCCCCTGGAGGGCCGTGAAAATTTTAAACTGCAATTATTAAGGGCCCCAGGTCAACCCGACACTGAAAAAATTGGGCCGCGGTGCCAAAAAGGTTAAGAATCCCTGCCCTAGTTCACGTCACCCCGTTCAGATCTTTTCTTAATAATTTCAAGACATATTTTTAGAACGGATATTTGTGCCCATTTCCCATAGATTATCTATAATCTGTGCAAAACTGTAGTCTTTATCCAAATGATCTTAGATTCAGTTGTCATCTTCAGGTACCAGTATTTAAACCCATGGACTTGATGGTTGAAGCCAGCCCGAGACGAGTGTTTGCCAACGCACACACTTACCATATCAACTCCATCTCCGTCAACAGCGACTGTGAGACCTACCTGTCTGCAGACGACCTGCGGATTAATCTGTGGCACTGGGAGATCAATGATCGCAGCTTTAGTATCCTTTTGCTTAAGGAAATTGACTAATGTTGAGCTCAGACGTTTTCTGGTCACATTCCTTGATCTGTGTCTGTGATTCTGGGTCTGTTTTTGTCTGGGTAAACTCTGTTTTCAAAGTCTATTGATCTCAGCAACTCCTCTTCAGATATTGTGGATATAAAACCTACAAACATGGAAGATCTGACCGAGGTGATCACAGCAGCAGAATTTCACCCAAACCAGTGCAACACGTTTGTCTACAGCAGCAGCAAAGGAACCATTCGTATGTGTGACATGAGGACGTCAGCGCTCTGTGACAATCACGCCAAACGTGAGGAAAACTTGACTTAAGACTTTTAAGACACCTTTTTATTATTTCATTTTCACTTTTTCCCGTAATCATGTTTGGTATTGGGGAAGTTAATGGTCTTCAAGTTGAACTAACAAACCATTTCATCAGTGTTTGAAGAGCCAGAGGATCCGAACAATCGTTCTTTCTTCTCTGAGATCATCTCCTCCATCTCTGACGTAAAGTTCAGTCACAGTGGACGCTACATGATGACCCGTGACTATCTGTCTGTCAAAATCTGGGATCTGAATATGGAAAGCAAACCAGTGGAAACCTATCAGGTTTGACATTTGCTTTTGATTTCTGTTATTTGCTGTTTGATGATATTTGACTCTTGGTAAACCCTAAAAGAGGGTTCTTATCATGTTAAATGTATTTTAATAAATAACATTTTCTGAATCTCTTTTTGTTGACAGGTGCATGACTATTTCAGGAGTAAGCTGTGTTCTCTTTATGAAAACGACTGCATCTTTGACAAGTTTGAGTGCTGTTGGAATGGAAATGACAGGTAAGTTAAAACTTCATTTTCAACTCTATTATGAAGCAATACTTCCTCAATACTATCTCTGCTCTGTAAATTTGAGCGGTACAGTGAGAGTAGACAACTAGTAGAAGAAGAGAGGTGGAACTTTGCACAAGAGAGATGAGAAATGTCAGTTGTAGCAAGACAGAGTACATGTGTGTGAATTAAAAAGGGAGAACAGTGGAATGGTGAGGTTACAAGGAGCAGAGTTGGTGAAGGTGGAGGAGTAACTAGTACAGTACAGGCAGGATGGAACAACTGGAGAAATGTCTCAAGAGCTGTTTGTGATAGAAGAGTGTCAGCTAAGACCAGCCATGATGGATGGGTTAGAGACACTAGGAGTAGGTAGAAAAACAGGAGGCAGAGCTGGAGGTGGAGGAATTGTTGAGGTTCTCTTTAGGGTTGATAAGGATGGACAGGAACAGGAATGATGTGATTAGGGAGACAACACAGACAGGAAGGTTTGGAGAAAAAGCTAGAGAAGAAAGATTGAGATGGCTTGGACATGTTCAGAGGAGGGACAGTGGATACAGTGGTTGAAGAATGATCCTAGAGATGGAGCTACCAGGTAGGAAACAAAGAGGAGATTGATGGATGAAGTGAGGGAGGACATGGATGTAGTTGGAGTTGAGTATACAGAGGACAGGGGGAGATGGAAATTGTTGATTCTCTATGGCAACCCCTGAAAAAGGGACAAGCCGAAAGAAAAAGAAGGTTCAGTTAATGTAAGTTTTTAACTGTTTTTGATTGTGACTGTCTTCTTGTAGCGTGGTGATGACCGGCTCCTACAACAACTTCTTCCGGATGTTCGATCGAGGCTATCGACAGGACGTCACATTGGAAGCGTCGCGAGATAACTGTAAGCCTCGAGCGATCCTGAAACCGCGCAAAGTGAGCTCAGGTGGGAAGCGCAAAAAAGACGAAATCAGCGTAGACAGTCTCGACTTCAACAAGAAAATCCTGCACACGGCCTGGCATCCTATGGACAACATCATTGCTGTGGCCACCACCAACAATCTCTACATATTCCAGGATAAAGTTGACTAGAAGCTCCTTAACGGTTCAGGTCAGGTTTCCACCTTCAATTGTTTCATACAAACACAGTTAACAGTTGCCTCGTTTGGCTTGAGCTGAAAACTGTAGAGCCAGGAACCAAATAACTACTCTGGGGTTAAAACTGTAAATACCAAATACCTTACATTTAGGAATCTTTTCTTTTTACGTCGTCAATATTTTAAATGGACACATGTGTCAGTCACTAAGAGAGTTGATGCCACCCATCTATAGCATATTACACTGTAACTCCAGTACTTTTAAATCAGACAAAAGACTCTTTAAATTCAAACATTCTCTACCTTTTCCTTGTTCCCTGGTGCCATAAGGACCACTACCTTGAGTGCAAATATATTTTTGTACCAGATGTTTTTATCGACGTGCCAAGTGCTCTCCTTCTGTCTTTGTTATTTCCAATAAATTGATGTAACTTCAGTACTGTACAGGAGTTTTGTCCATCCATCCACCTTTGTTGTTGCATCAAGTTAAAATGAAAACAACCGAACTTGTAACTAGATCATGTCTCTACAAAACTAGTCAGACATGCAGAAAAATGTTGAGTAGGATCCATTCTCTGCTGTCTTTTCCTGAAGGTAGAAAGTATCATCACGGTTAAGGGATAATCTGTAGACCATATGTGTCAAACTCAAGGCCCGGGGGCCAAATGTGGGCCTGCTGAGTCATTTAATGTGGCCCGCAAGAAATTTCACCTAAAAAAAAAAATGTTTTTATCACACATTCTACTTTATACCTTCAGTGAATGCAGTTAATTAGTAAAAATAAAGTGCATTTTTTTCACTGTGTCCTACTGCGGCCCTGTACCAAATGACCTACAGACAGGTACTGGTCCCTAGACCAGTGGTTTGTCAACCAAAAACCTGTACAACCTGTCTTATGGCCCCCGGTAGAAATGGGATTGACACCACTGCTGTAGCCTTATATTAGAATCTGAACACGGCGATCTGTGAATGTACGAAAACATTTTGGACGTAAATTATCTTATACATATGAGCAACTCATCTTTTTTTTACATAAAACATTTTTTTTTGATAGAATGTGTCAGTTTTGTAAATTATGTTAAAAATAAGTTGCAAAAATATACAATAAAATATTGGTGTGCCTGGACACTACATGTGATTTACAGCAAATCACCAAATCCCCTGTTAGTAAACTATTCTAAGATGCTTCTGATACCACTATAGTCTGATCACTGTAGGTTCTACAGCTCTTTATCCCAAAGAGGGAGGTCGTCTTTAAGGCTCAGGAATTGTCGTAGAATTTTGTTTTATTTAATTTGAGTCTGGGCTCTGAGTTCTGGCAGTCACTGTATTAAAAGTATAGTTTTTGACATTGACTCTGCTATGTTGAACTTGAAAATGAATTTCTGATGCCAGTACATTTGTTTTTTCATAGGCGCTGGTCATCTTTAGATATACCTTATATGTCAATTTAGTCTGGATTATATGATTCAGTTCTTCCTGTGCCATGGGTTTATTTGGAAAAATTTTCAGTTGCTGTGTATTTTAAGGTCTGCGGTGCGTAAAAAAGACCTATTTTAACTGTTGTAAAAAAAACAAACAAAAAAAAACAAGGAAAACAAAAACACTAAATCAGGGTCTTTGTAAAATGTAGTGAAGACATTTTTGGCACTGCCACTGATTTAGACTTAGTTATTGTATAAAACCTTTTTTTTTTCTCTGCTGTAAAACCTTTTA